>JAGTXR010000019.1:2400000-3000000 GCA_022606575.1 Glossosoma conforme | reverse complement strand
CTATTTGGTTATGTTTTTAAAATGTTCGTTTGGAGATCAATCGTGGTTTGTTTTCCAGACTGTGTATCTCTTATTCACATCCAATCTTGGGACCGGCAATGACGAAGGAAATACAAATGCAAAATGCACGTGTTTATTCAGTGCCGATTTTAGGGGGTGGCGAAGTGGGTCGGTGCCTCAGGGCGTCGAATAAGGTAGGGGCGCCGAGTGCAACCAATCTTGCTTAGATTTTTAAAAATGTATACAATATGGGGCGCCAGAAAAAATATGCCCTAGGTCGCCGCTGGGTCTAAAACCAGTACTGTGTTTATTTTTTGTATAAAATAAAAATATAAAATTATGTTTAGAAGTAAGTGTTACTTTAATGTTTTCATAAGGTAATAAACCTGTGTGGTCGATTTTTAAAAATTCAATTGTCATTTTTTAAAAATCCTGTACAACTAAAATAAAATATTACATAATAAAATAGTACTTCGACCAACATAATAAATATCATCGTAAATTTTCGAACCTTAAATAGTGTATTAAATTAATTAATTAATGAAATAATTCACCGGCTTTTGTACACCAATGGTGAAATTCAAGGGTGAAACCATAGGTCGTGGGCTCGATCCCCTACGGAGATTAAAACAAAGGATTTTTAATCGATTTCTGAGTTCTAAAATACCCTCAGTTGGTGTGAATTTGATCCCTCACCCGTAAAATGCCAGTCATAGCCTATTAATTAAATTTGGTGGTAGACGAAAGTCGTATTTTCCTCTAATAATAAGGATGATGCGTGAATCTCGGGCTGTAGTCTATGACGTTGTCGGATCAACACTCGACATGCAGCGCTTAACCATATGTAACATGGTAAGCGTCATAGAATCCACAGATGAGTCTTCAGATTCACTATCACCATCTGTCACCATTCTCATGTATGTGCTTATATTAAAAAAAAACAAAATTGCAATAAGATTAATTGCATTTATTTACACATATATGTATGCAATTTTCCGTACTACTTAAAATGTAAAATTAAGTTATCAATCGTATTTGTAATATTAGTTTTAGACAACGAAAGCTTTACAAAAATTACATAATCTAGTTAAATGTACATTTTATATTGACATAAAACAAATTAATATATTTTTGACATTTAATATCAGTATATAATCTATTGGGCTCTTGGGTGGTGATGCGCACCGACCGACTGCTATTAAAACAGCAGTTTATAGCCTCTCACAACCAACTCCACTCCCACCTGTACGTGGTGAGCCCTACATAGTCATGTCACATCAAGATTGCGGTAACCAATCCCTTTGGCGATATGACGTGATGAACTGACGGGAGAAAGGAGGGCTGAGTGAGTTATCAAAAGAACTCTCCCAGCTTCAACTAGGCACGGTGTAAACCGGCCATAAACTCGCCAAGCCGCCTGGCAAGCGTGGCGTTTTAACCCAACAACCCCGAATGAAAACACAACAAAAGATCCGGCCCCTAGTTCCCAGCAGCTTCGCTATTCCTGGCCACGGCAGCGGCCATGGTAACGGCGGGGCGGAGGGTGCTAAGAATCACTGGGTTACTGCAGGCTGCCACAGACGACTATTTATCGCTACCTACAACACGAGAACATTGAGACTAGATGAGAAAATCGTAGAACTGGAAGAGGAACTAGATAGAATCAAATGGAGCATCGTTGGGCTGGCCGAAGTTAGACGAGAAGGAGAAGGTCTGATTAAACTCAACTCAGGACATCTCCTATACTATAGAGAAGAGGATCAAACCTCTCAAGGTGGAGTTGGCTTCCTTATCAACAAGGAAATTGCCAACAACGTCACCGAAGTTAATAGTATATCCCCCCGAGTATCATACCTGACGCTTAAGTTATCGAACCGATACTCCTTACGAGTGGTACAAGTATATGCCCCAACGTCTAGCCATACCGATGAAGACGTAGAAGCTCTATATGAAGACATCGAAAAAAGCCCTAGAATACAATAAGACACATTACTGCATAGTTATGGGAGACTTTAATGCTAAGATTGGAAAGTGCTGTGGAAACGAGAAATTTATAGGACAATATGGAACCGGACTCCGAAATAACAGAGGACAGATGCTGGTAAACTTTCTACATGCTAACAAAATGTTTTGCATGAACACATTTTTCAAGAAAAAACCAAAACGCAAATGGACCTGGAGAAGCCCGGATGGCAACATAAAGAACGAAATTGATTTTATTATGGCTAATAAGAAGACCATAGTCACTGATGTCTCAGCGATGCAATGCTTTAGTACCGGAAGTGACCACCATCTCGTTCGAAGTACTGTGCACCTAGACATCAAACTGGAAAGGAAAAAGCTAATAAAACAAAGAGTTATACGTCCGTTAAATGTTCAGAGCAAGCTTGAGGAAACTTTTCAGCTTGAACTACAAAATCGATTCGCAGCACTGGAAGATAGTTATGACACCGACAACGTCAACAAACTTAACGACAAAATCATTAATAGCATTAAAGAAACTGCCAAAAAAGTCTTAAAGCAGTGCAAAAGAAAAAAAGGGTCAAAATTCTCAGACAAAACGATAGCTCTTATGGACGAACGTCGTAAAAGCAGAAGCATCCAAGATTACAATACCCTGAACAAAAAAGTGAAAAAATCCATGAGATTTGACATTCGTCGTTCAAACACCGAGTATATCATGGAGATTGTTGCACAAGGCCGAGGGTCAAATGCATTTAACAGACACACCTCTATAGGACAGGCCCAAATTTCCAAATTAAAGACACACGATGGGAAGATAACAACAAATCTTAATGATATACTGAAGGAAATAGAACATTTCTACGGGTTATTGTATTCATCTACGATGCCAGGTCCTAATGACAGATCTGCGGACGACAAGAGGGCTACTCTCACAAAGCACTGGTCTGAAGACATCCCAAATATAAGTATATTCGAAATTAAATCGGCCCTAAAACAACTTAAGAACAACAAAGCCCCTGGAGAAGACGGAATTACATCTGAGCTTCTGAAAGTAGGAGGAACCCCTCTGTTGAAAGAGCTTAAAAAACTATTCAACAAGGTAATAGAACATGGAGAAACCCCGTCGACATGGAGTACGAGTATTGTGATATTGTTCCACAAAAAAGGGGATAAATCACTGCTCAAAAACTACCGACCCATTTCCCTCCTTTCCCATGTGTATAAAGTATTCTCCAGAATTTTAACAAACAGGCTGACGGGTCGATTTGATGAATTCCAACCTCGAGAGCAAGCTGGGTTTAGGAAAGGCTTTAGTACAATTGATCATATCCACACGCTAAGACAAATCATTCAGAAAACCGAAGAATATAATCAGCCACTCTGCCTCGCCTTTGTAGACTATGAAAAGGCATTTGACTCAATCGAGACTTGGGCAGTGCTAGATTCACTACAACGCTGCAAAATAGACTATCGGTATATAGAGATAATAAAATCTCTATACAAATCTGCAACAATGATGGTCCAGCTCCATGATAGCACTAACAATATTTCTATAAACAAAGGTGTTAGACAAGGAGATGTTATATCTCCAAAACTCTTCACAAACGCCCTAGAAGATATTTTTAAACTGCTATCCTGGACAAAATGTGGAATAAATATTAACGGAGAGTACATTTCTCACCTCCAATTCGCAGATGACATAGTGCTAATAGCCGAATCACCTGATAAGCTCCAAGACATGCTCTACGACCTCAATGAAGCGTCGAACAAAATCGGTCTGAAAATGAACATGGATAAAACAAAAGCCATGATTAATAGTCATATTTCACAGACCTTCGATCCTATTTCCATTGGAGGAACAGAAATAGAGGTTGTAAACGACTATACCTATCTGGGACAAGTAATACAACTAGGGCGAAATAACTTCTCAAAAGAAATCAGCAGGCGCATACAACTGGGATGGGCAGCATTTGGAAAACTAAAGTACATTTTTAAAGCGAAAATTCCGCAATGCCTTAAAACTAAGGCGTTTAACCAATGCATCCTCCCTGTATTAACTTATGGCGCAGAGACGTGGAATCTGACAGCAAGTCTTACCCATAAAATAAAAGTCACCCAGCGTGCTATGGAGAGATCCATGCTCGGAGTGTCGCTAAAAGATAGAATCCGAAACGAGGAAATACGCAGAAGAACTCAAGTAGTGGATGCTACCCAACGAATAGGCACACTCAAGTGGCAATGGGCAGTACATATCTGTCGAAGAGACGACGGTCGATGGGGAAAAAAAGTATTGGAATGGCGCCCAAGAACTGGCAAACGAAGCATTGGCCGACCCCCTACAAGATGGACCGACGATATAAGAAGAATAGCGGGAGTGACCTGGATGCGGAAGGCGGAGGATCGAAGAGGATGGAGACTCATGCGGGAGGCCTACGTTCAACAGTGGACGGACACAGGCTGATGATGATATAATCTATTCTAGAATTATAGTAACATGTATCTATTTAAGTATCATAATTTTACATTAATTTTAATTGAAAAAATCAACAAATTTAAATATTTAGTATTAATTCATATTTATTTTAAACGATTACATGTTTCGGCCTCCCTGAAGACCATCTTCAATAAAGATCCCCTTCACAATGTCGTGAAGAAGACCATCGTGGCGCATGATGTGACCAATCCATTAGGCTCACCTCTCTGAGATGGTTCTTACTAGGTGCTTATCTTCCTTGATTATCCTGAGAATCTCATTGCTTGTGACGTGGTCTCTTCAGAAAATTCAGAGAATTGTTCTGTATGACCACATCTCAAGGGCCTCTAGTCTTTTTTGTTTGTTAGTTGATAACCTTAATGTTATTTAGGTGTCAATTAGCACGTTAATCATGATTAGAAGTAAACATGTCATTACTAAAAAAAAAACGCTTTAAGTATTTTACGAAATGTTATAAAAAAGAAAACACTAAAGTATAATAGTATAAATATATTCAACATAGCTTGATTTTTAACCAGTATCGGCTTTAGACCCTGCGGCGCCCTAGGGCTTCTTTTTTCTGGCGCCCCATATTGTATACATTTGAAAAAAATCTAAGCAAGATTGTTGCACTCGGCGCCCCCAGCTTATTCGACACCCTGGGGCACCGACCCACTTCGCCACCCCCTAAAACCAGCACTGTTTTTAACTGAATATTTAAAATAAATATATCAATTTTAATACCGATTGCCTTAGAATAATTATAACATTTTTGCATAATTCGGGGATAATTATTTCATTCGAATTGATAGTAAAAGTGTTCGGAGTAATTATTTAAATCAATTTGATATCATCTTGGAATTTAAATTAGAGATGAATATTTATTACGAAGAACTGTTATTTCAATTGAATTTAAAGGAAAATTTAAATGATCTTAATTAAATTTTGTTTTAAATCAGAATTTAAATAATTTTTGTATCCGGAGTGAAATTATATTTGTGCTCAGAAAAATAATGATAATGGTCTGAAAAAAATAATAGTAAATATAACAAAATATATATGTCAATTAATTTAGTTAAGGATGGATATATTTATATATTTGTACAATAAATGATTTATTTTGACCGATGAATTATTACTATTTATTCTTAATGCATATCGATAGAAAATTAAAAATAATGCATTTAAAAAATTACGAAATTATTAAAATTGAGAAAATAAAAATGCAATGCATTAAGTTCAAAATAATAACGTCAAATATTTACCTGCAGAAATTGACAATGCCGATAATGATAGAATAAATAAATTTAGATATTTTTTTTGTTTTTATTTTTCAATCAATATTTTGTTTATATTTGGAGCGTATGGTCGTCACAGATTGCCGTCATACAGTCCTGTCAGTTGCTGTCAACAACTTATACTAAAATATCTATAAACTCTGGAAAAGTTCTGGAAAAATATATGGTTTCCGATAGTCTATAAGGTATGATGCTTAAAGAGATGACAGTCATAATACCCGAAGCATTTTTGGATGTTTATTGATAAAGATTTTTAAGAAAACCTGAAAAATTTGGTTGTATGGTGCGGCTTAACTCTAGTTTATACTTATGCCCTTTCTTAAGTCTAGTATTCACATGATGTTCTTCATTTATTACAGTCCTAAACAACGCAAGCATATTATTTATTTATCCAACTATGAAGTAACTGCCGTGGTAATGCCCTCTTGAGGGCTCCCAAAGGACTCTATAGTTCTAATCCACATGAAGAAGAAGCATTGATGCGAGCGTAATAGACCAACATCTTCACAAATTATTCATCCAAGCACGCAGCATCTAAAATGCAGGAAGTCACTTGCGCAACCTAATTTTATAAAAGGTATTTGGTGGTCAAACTTTGTATAAAATAATATCAATAAATACTGATTCATTTCTCTATGTTAATAGTGGATAGAGCTGCCCCTTAGAATCAAATAGTCGAAGCTTTAAAAGCGTTGGTTTTGTCATCCGATATTGATTAAAATTCTTATTAACTTTTCGCACAAAATATACATCGGATACAACAGCTGCCGTATCATTGTGTCCCTAGACGGGAGTATTTGCAGCAAGTGTTCGAGGACATGAGTTGTAGCTCTTATGCTGAATTGAAGAGTGTTGCGGAGGACCGAGAGGAGTGGAGATCGAGATGCAAGATTCTGTTGCTGTAAACCAATCCACCGGATTGAGACTACGAAGAAGACAATCTAGATTATAATTTTAAAAAGCAAACTTAATTTGTACACAAGAATCATACATCTTACCGCATACAGCTTCTAGTTGTCCTAGCTGTGTGTCATGTCTACCAGAAGATTTTGGTGTTTTTGTTGCTCTTTCAAAAAAACTTTTATCATCACTGGATCAGTAAACCCTGTATGGTAACGTGAACAATTCCAACAATATATTACCCAACCTTTTTCTTACTGAATTAGCAACCTTTTGTGTGGGTTAAAGTACCTGAGGGTTAGTTTTACATATTACCCAGATAATTGGGTCAAGTTTTTTTTGAAATATTCAAGTAAAATATAGTATTTCTATAATTCGTAATAACAAAAGAAAATTTTGTGATAGAAACCAAAAATATTTCGCGATTTTATCGTAAAATCTTAAGGCATAATTCAAAAAAATGTTCAATTCACTCTAAATTATTGTAAATTGATATCAATTCCAATGGTTGTAGCAATATTTGGCGGGAATAATTACCTTCGCTGAATTTATGTTTTTCAGTTTTAAGAAGTGTTCAATTTTTTTATACATACATCAAACGTGCTTAATTTCCTTTAAAACTTGTTGATAGAGAAATAAATAATGCTCAGGTTGAGCCGTTTTTTAGGATAAAATGGTATAGCCTTCGGGATATGGCTCAAGACAGTCGAGAATGACATGGAACGCCTTGGAGTCGACAGCGAGCATATCTTCGATCGAGCATCTTGGAAAAATGTTATTAGGAGAGCCGACCCCAAGTAAATGGGATAGAGCCAGGAAAAAAGAAGAATTAGCCTTCGGGAGCGTTGGGTTAATCATATTGATCCTCATATGAAAATAAATGGCGCCATAAAATATGACGTCTCTTGACGGGTTTCTGCCCTGAACGAGTTACGGACAATGACAACTTACAGAAATGAGTGGCGGCAAGTTGTGGTGACCTAATGTTTCAGATATGAACGGATATGGAGAAGAAAAAAATTTAGTGTACTGTAAAAGCAACGCCTGATTTCCGGGCGGCATAGTCCAGTGGTAAAAGCGTTTGTTTGTCATTCAGACGCTGTGAAATCCCGAACTAGCTTGATTTTTCTCAATTTATTTAGTCAAATCAAAGCTCTATACATGCTTCCAGTAGGGTTGTGCCACCCCTTAAGAACAAAACAAAATTGTTCCAAATAGTTCGCTGATACTATAGTCGCAGTTTATGCAAGTTCGCGGACTCTTGTCCTGGAGACTACCGGGAACCATCTATATTCTTATTGACATCAGTATGATGTAGTCCTTGCTTACTGTTACCGAAAGCCTCGACAAACAATCTTTCGTCTTATATTTTTGTCGCTCGCCACACCTTTATGGTTTTTTTTTTTTTATGTAAACACATACAGGAGAATACCGACAGATGGTGATAGTATTTTTTTTTTTGAAATTTCATCTGTGGAATTCTATGACGCTTACCATGGTGTATATGGCTAAACGCTGCATGTGGAGTGTTGATCCGCCAATGTCATAGACTACAGCCCGAGATTCACGCATCATCCTTTATTATTACAGGAATCTACTATGAATGAGTGGTCTTCACGGGACGACTTTCGTCTACCACCAATTTTAATTGATAGGCTATAACTGGCATTTTACGGATGATGGATCAAATTCACACCAACCGGAGGTATTTTAGAGCTCATAAATCGATTAAAAATCCTTTTTATTTTAATCTCCGTCGGGGATCGAACCCACGACCTTTGGTTTGCAAAGCAAACGCTTTACCATTGAGCTATGACCGCCGGCTATTATGGCCACATTAGGCACTAGTTACATAGTTTTGCCACCGGCAGCGTTGACGGACTCCGGCCGCGGAAGTGCGGCCGGCGTCAGTGGGTCCCGAGCCATAAGCGTGACAACGTTAGCGTTACGGCCAGCGGTATGTTTCCGCTTGGCTCAAAGCTTGTAATGTTTTTAAGTAAATAAAATCAGTGTGCTTCTACAAGAAAGTCTTTCTCTGCTGCCCTGCTCCTTCGCGACGTAATAACGCCCCTCTTTTTGAGAGAGGAGGATGTTATTATTAGATCTCAAGGTATATAGGTCTTCTGCGACAAGGCATAGACAACCTGAGCTTACAGAATCGTGAAACGACAATTTTTGGCGTCTATACGCTCCAATACGGTAAAAAAGGCAACTCCAGTGTTTAAACCCTAGACTGTTCGAATCACTATTTGTACATTTTATTATCCAATATCACTTTAATACAATACTCGTATAATACTTGTGCGAGTATTATAAATCAACAATCAGTTCAGTCACGAATCGTATCATAAATTTCCGCCCACTCATAGTGGCGGAATTCAGGGCTGGCTTGTATCTCAGTAATGAAGTATCCGCCCACCTGATGAGCAGTCCTCTACCGCCCACCTGGAGGGGTTTGTCGCCCCCGGGTGAGCGGCGGGAGGCGTCCACGTGACCCCAATCCGCCCACGGCCCGCACAGACTAAAGGTGACGTCACCGGTCAAACAAACAAGTGGATGGTGGAGAACAATAAAATAACCTTGTTTGGTCATAAAGTGTGCGCTTTCATTCATTTTTCACTACAAGTAACAAAAGCAAGCCAAACAATGCACGTATGTGTGTAGATCTAGAAAAAATAAATAATTATTATATTATCAAATTTATAATTTAGTCGATTCCCAAAAGGAAAAGCACAAAAAGCGTTTCTTTAGAGTCTTTTTAGTTGATTAATATAAGCAGGTGCGATCAATTGAGAGAGTAACGATGAAAAAAACACTGATTTGAAATCAGATATTAGGGTGCCATTAATTATATCAGACGCTCATCTACGAACTAAAATTAAACCTTTTTTGGATAATTTTTTATTTTTATTAGAATATTTTTCAATATTCTAATTTCATTTTACAGATAATTGATCTATAACAGTGAAGCTTGTGAATAAATGTTGACTGATTGAATCTCAATAAAATAATAATATACATACTGATATCCTCCTCTTCCATTTATGGACATCGATTAACTGGATGAAGGATGCAGGATCAGGTTCACATTATAAACAACTTGTTTCTGTTTCACGATACATGTTTATTTGTCAATAACGTCGCCCGTTAAGGGCCGCCCTGAGGGACGGTCCTACCACGAGGTCGGGCGAGTTGCGACTACTTGCCCGCTCTCACATTTCGGCAGTATCACCCGCCAAGAGGACAGTTGTACCAACTGTCAATGGACCAACTGTCATAACAATTACTTTGGCGTATGCAAACACCGCTTAACATTCGATGTAGATGTCACGCAAGCGAACCAAAATAATAGACAAAAGATCGCTTGTTGAGGCTTTACGGCATCGGCCTTAAGGAGTTATATCAAGCTGATATCAATACTCTGAATATATACTACAGAGACATCTATCATTATATGATTCTTCTTCTTCGTGTCAGCGACGTCAAATTATTTTTTCCCAATATCTGGCATCATCGATAGCTCGTGTGTTGCCCAGCATTAGGTCCTGAGATGTGCAACTTGTTGGGCACATGGAGCAGTATCGTAGGTGTGAGGCAGTCTGCAGGTCTCCACAGTCGCACAATAGTGTCTCTCCCTGCCGAAGCATTCCCCACCGCTCGAGGTTGTCCTTTGTTCTACCAACTCCGGTTCTTAATCTGTTTAGGGATTTCCAGGTCGGCCAGTCAAGGCTCTTGCCAGTTGGGAGGCCTTCCTTTGGAGTAATGAAATCCTCTGGTGCAATTTGTTGCCAGAGTTGGAGTCTCTCATTTTCAGGGAGCATGAAAAGAACCTCCACGCGGTGCCCCCTGGAAACGGAATTTCGGACTTCCTCTTCCGGCCAATCTTTTCAACCCAGCGACAACAAAAACATTATATGATGTTAACAATGGTATAAATACATCAAGTTTCACATATCTGTTCAGGCAGAGAATGGTCGTGTGGACAACTCGGTGTATAGGACGGAGCCAGGTGCAACGCTCGAGGTTCGAATACCGCGTCTGCCGATATTTTTTCTAAATGATTTGATGCGTAGAATTGTACGTGTGTATTTAATTATCTATAAAATTAAACCATTTGTCAGCTTTTGAAGAGATCTAGTTTTAACTTTGAAAACTCTTGCAATCGCCGATTTAAAAAATGGGGAAAATACACGTTCTTCGTCGACTTACACGTATATGTTGAATTTACAAGGATCAAGGTTTACATATAAAAAATAATAACAGGCGAATACGTTTCTTAAAGAGACCCAAGACTCGCTTTTCTCATTTGTAATATTTTCCATCATGCTATAAAAAAATATGTAGATAGATATTGTACTTACACTATTCATAGCTCCGGGGAAAAGGATCGCGTATATATTTTTTGCGAATATGTATACATACATGGCATGTGTTGGCTTATAGGATTTAGAATAAATTTTACAAGCTTATTGACAAAAAACCGATATCCCAAAACGCTGTACCATGACTAACAAGTAGAGGCAAAAAAACTATATTTCGTCAAGAATTGAACGCAACGAATACTGATGGCATTGTCACTCTTTGGTTTGAGAAAAAAGTAAGTGCGTCGATGAAATTTTTATATTTATTTTGTATTTTTGTTTTAAAAGTCATTTTATTTATTTTGTAAGCCTTCATTTTAATTGCCTCGTTAGTAGACTCATTCAATTGTCAGATACGTGCGATGAATATCGGACTACCAGTTTTGTCATAACTATAATATTTAGCCGTACAGAAAAATTCTCGAAATTTCCTGGGGAGACCACGTCACGAACAATGAGGTTCTCAACATAATCAAGGAAGATAGGCACCTAGTAAGAACCATCTCAAAAAGGCGAGTCCGATGGATCGGTCACATCATGCTCCACGATGGTCTTCTTCACGACATTGTGGAAGGGATGGTTGAGGGTAGAAACTGCAGAGAAAGCCTTAGACGGGAGTGTCTGCAGCAAGTGTTCGAGGACATGAGTTGTAGCTCTTATACTGAGCTTAAGAGGATTGCAGAGGATCGAGAAGAGTGGAGATCGAGATGCAAGATTTTGTTGCTGCAAACCAATTCACCGGTTTGATACTACAAAGATGATAATATTTAAATAACTTTTTGAAATTAACGCATGCACAACCGGTTAAAACCAGTGGAGTCTATGACACTCAGCTGGGGCAAGTGTATATTGTCTTGCTTATTAAAGAGATACATATTGTATGTAGTGAAAGATGAATCAAAAATACTCTAGGAGCATTTCAAAGCTTAAAGATTACTGTATGGATTGGCATCCAGAAGAAATTTCGAAAATTTACTATTTTTCGACAAAAATGAACCGTGTTCAAAAAGTGTGTGAAAAATCAGCTGTGGGTGCTAGAGAGATTAATTAATTAAGTAAGAAAAAACAAAATTATCCTATTCAAATATACGTCTGTGTCCCTAGGATTGGAGGTAGTACGCGACTGAACCATTATTTATTGGAGGAACTGCTCTTTTTGAAGACCATCGATTCAAGAAACTATGTTGGGACTATTTTTAGTATGATAATTGATTGAATACTTTATGAAATATATGTAAAACTGCTTATTTTATTTAAATATTTACAAAACTCTCAATACTCTTAATAATATACATATAAGCTTTTGATTTTCGTTAATTTCGACTCTTAAGATACATATTATATTATCTTATATAATAAACAGGATATTTGCTGAAAACTCTGGTTTATATCTCATTATACTCAGATAATACTTTATTTTCAGACCGTTTGTAATTTCCAACGATAAAAAATAATAAATGTAATTTTCCTTGAAATCGCACTGTTTAATGTTATCTGGCAAATGGTATTTAATTACCATTACAAAATACAATTAAAATTATATTTATTTAAGATTATATTCTATTACATTTCTTACATTTCCCAAGAGTTTCCGATTATTTAAATAAAATATATTCCTCCAATGCACTGCATTACTTTCATTTTATATATTCTTAGAATTCACTTTGTTATCAATTTTAATTAGATGTTATTACGAGTATTTAATATTTTTTCAACATGGATTACGTTGAGTAACTCTTACCAGGAATGAGACCATGATCTTGTATACTTGTGAAATAGTTGTTCAAGATATTTTAGCCGTGTAAGATGGCTTCTTATTATAATAATAACAGATCGGATAGGAACATTTTCTCTACCTGAAAGGAAATCTTTCAGGTTTATACAAAGTTTAGATTTCAACGAACGTATTTGAATTCTTAGATATACCCTGCTCTCGTAAAAGTAACTAAGGAAGTAAAAGTGTACGCGACTAATAAAAAATTATTAATTTCATAAAAAATATAGTGTCTCAATATAATAACGAAGAATCAAGTTAAACACACATAATTATTGAAGATGAAGACAATAGTAATTAATCAAAGGTGAGATTCTTTTCTTTTTGAACGTATACTTTGGTTACCGCAGGAGACAATTAATTACAATGGCCTTTTATTATTATATTAGTATTTGTATAGCGCTCTTTTATGACCGAATGATCATTCCAAAAGCGCTTCTTTGCCTCTCTGAGTAAAAAGGTGGGTCTTGAGTCTGCTTCTGAAGGATGCCTCTTTTTTCTTTTTTCTTCAAGCCTACGGGCCCACACCTTTATGGCGTGAGGAAAAGCATTGGGAACAACACACATAGAATGTGTTTGTACCGGCGGGTATAGCTCAATGGTCAAAGCGTTACCTTTCAAGCCAAAGATCGTGCGTTTGATCCCCAGCGGAGGCTAAAAAAATAATATTTTTAATCGATTTATGAGCTCTAAAATACGGTTTGTGTGAATTTGATCTCTCACCCATAAAATTACAGTCATAGCCTATTAATCAAAATTGGTGGTAGACGAAAGTCGTCCCGTAAAGACCACCCATTCATAGTAAATTCTTGCAATAATAAAGGATTATGCGTGAATCTCGGGCTGTAGTCTATAACGTTGGCGGATCAACACTACATGCAGCGCTTAGCCATATGCAACATGGTAATAGAATTCATAGAATTCCACAGATGATGCTCCATAATTACTCCTATATGTGTTTACATAAAAAAAAAGTCGACGGAGATAACCTGCGATGAGACGAGGACCATGGTGGCTAATAGAGCTCTGTGGTGGAAGCTTGTGATGACCATATGTTTCAGTTAGAAGAGCCGACATTGTGATGGTAATAAGTGTAGGTACTGATTCAATTCACATAGAGTAGATATAGTCCACTTGGATGTGACAAAAAATAATTGCTACATCACTGCTCATATGAGAAAAAACTAAATATCCATGTGCACATCCTCAAATAGTGAAAAATTTAAATATCATATTCATATTTTTGTAGCTAGAAGGAAAGGGTCTATAAAGTCTTAGAAGATGCCAAAATTTGAAAACTAACTGATTTTTATATTTCCACTCGTCTCGGATGAGTGTTACAAGGAAAGGTCGGATCGTAAAAATGTAATGTTTCTATTAGATCTCTTCATTTTATGAGACCCGTCCGTCTCAAAGAAACTATTTGGTTCAATTACTGAATAAAAAGGATCTTTTGTATTTCATTCTTTCATTAAACATGAAAGGGCCTTCCAATAAAAATTTGGCAAATTTAAAGAGTCGATATTTACTGTACAAGTCAGAACATTGGATAATATATTATTTCTTCCACATATCCCTGTCATTTCTGGAATATATGATCACCACAAATTACAGTGACTATTTCTATCAGTTGCCATTACCTACCTTTGCACCTTGTCATCTCTTCAACCAAAGGTTCGTCTGTAAACATAAATTGGACTATCTGAAGAGACAGTAACTGTATTATCTGAGGCGTTATTTAAGCGATTTGTTATACGGAATTTAAAAGAAATGCGATTAGCCTGACGCTAAAAAAATATTAAGTCGATATATAATATCAGTTCTGAAGAAGCTTTCCTTGAAGGGAAAATCGCGGTATTCTAGTAAGTGAATAAACAGTGCTCAGTGTCAACTATTTGAAAATAAGTTAGAAAGTATTTATCAATTTAATGTTTAAAATATAACTTAATGTGAAAGCTATAGATATAAAACAACTAAAAGAAGTAGACGCCTACACAAAATATGCCACATATACTACAGCTGTTCGGGACGTGGCATATTCGTCGCCAAAAAATATTACTTTTAAGCTCCGCAAGCACCTTGCCAAAACATTTGTTTGAAGACTTTTGATGTACGGCTGTGAGACATGGAGCTTATATGAAAGTGATAAAAAAGACTAGAGGCCTTTGAGATGTGGTCATACAGAAGAATTCTCGTAATATCCTGGAGAGACCACGTCACGAACAATGAGGCTCTCAGCATAATCAAGGAGGATAGGCACCTAGTAAGAACCATCTGAGAGAGGCGAGCCCGATGGATCGGTCATATCATGCGCCACGTTGGTCTTCTTCATGAAATTGTGGAAGGAATGGTTGAGGGTAGAAACTGTAGAGGGCGCCCTAGACGGGAGTATTTGCAGCAAGTGTTTGAGGACATGAGTTGTAGCTCTTATGCTGAGCTGAAGAGGACTACAGAGGATCGAGAGGAGTGGATATCGAGATGCAAGATTTTGTTGCTGCAAATCAATCCACCGGATTGATACTACGAAGAAGACTATAGCTGCCGTCTTTTCAAGTCTGCGGGCTTTTGCTATGGAAATTGTCGGAAACCACGTGTTTCCACGTGAAAAGACGTTTTAGGAATAAGTATGAACAAGTGACAACTAAGGATTGGTAATTTGGTATCGACATGGATCGAAGTCTTTTTTTTTGTAGAAGCACATTTATTTTTAATTTCTATTAAACGTAAAGTTTTTTTTTTAATTTACAATTAAATGGCTGCCGTAAGATATTTAATTTTTAGCGATTAGCGCTGACTGTTTTGTCGTTATTTAAGCGCATTAAAAAAATATAGAATACGCAAAAAACAATGTCATCTCACCAAAGATTAAGATTTTTTACTATCCCCTTGTCGTCGTAAAGCCTCGGATAATCCGCGCAAAACAAACAGAGCCAAAATAATATCCGAGAGAAATTTTCAGACAAAGACATTTTACGAGGAGAGATAAAGTAGTTTATTTTTAAAGTAGAGTTTTATTTTTACTGATGACGTCGTGAATCCCATGCCGGCCTCGTCACGTGTTAAGCTGCTTCAAGAATTGTCAAAACACCACACACCCATAAATATACGTATATATATGGAAATCTCTGACTTACGTTTCTTAACATGCGACTTACGTCATCATCATCAGTCTGTGTCCATCCACCGCCCTTCGCGTCCAGACTACTCCCGCTATTCTTATAATGTCGCGTACATCTTGCAGGCGGTCGGCCACCTCTCCGCATTCCAGTTATTAGTCGTCACTCAAACATTTTACCCCATAGAACTTCGTCTATTCGACAAATATGTCCTGCTCATTGCCACTGTAGTATGCCTTCGTAGTGTAGCCTCCAATACTTGAGTTCTTATTCTGATATCCTCGTATCGGATTCTATCTCTAGAGACATTCCTAGCGATATGACTTTTGTGGGTGTTTTTCGTTATTATTTTTTAATAAATACATTCCGATTTACAAAAAACGAATTCTTATTTCTGCAACATCTACGGGTCAGTGTTACGTGCTCTACAATTATCAGTTTTTGGAAAATTTAACTTGATCCCTGAGTATTAACCTAAGTAATTTATATTCATTATACTCGTATCTTTTAATGTTTCATAAGTTTTCCCCAAATAAGTAATATCGTTAACCAATTTTCAGTGATTTCAAGTACTTATACTTTTGTATTAGCCCGGGTTCTAGTCTCTTCTTCGTGTCAGCGACGTCAAGTCAGCGACGTTTGTATTAGCCGGGTTCTAGTAATTATAATTTATTAAGTTAAATAGTCATGTGATTATGCTGCATTTTCGAGAGTAAAGAAATGTCCATTTTCATCTCACGGCGGACTGTAGTAGGCTTGAAACTACTCGGATTTCTGTCTCACGTTGAACTTTTAACTTTGCTTCACTTATCAATTACATCCTTGGGACGCAGTCAACGAGACTAAAATGATATGAACTGCAATTTTATTTCCTTAACGTAGTCTCACCGTGTGTGTCATCTTTAGTTAACATACAAAACATTAGTGTATATTTATGTTTTGGTAAAAAAAACATGTCATCATTTCTCTTAGATCGTTTTATGGCTGTATTAAAAAGCCCAAAATCTTCGGTTTCAGCTCTTGGAACAAAATACACTTGAAAAACTATTAATTTTATTATTATTTTATAGTCTTTTATTTGGTTTGCCGATTACCCATTCTTCATACCGCAAGTCATAAGTCATATGTTAGACCTCAAACGGTGATGATGTGAAGGTTAACAGTCGCATGCTTCCAAGTATTACAATGAAGTGTATCTGATAGTCGTGACCAATGGATCTTCAGCGAACAGCCGATGGAAAAAGAAATAGTCACTAGAAGCCAGGGCTTTCCACACGATCTCAATATACGCAGAAAACTATATATGGAAACATCAATATTATATATCAATCAATATATTATATAAATCAAGTTGAATACGGCAGTAACCTTTGGATTGGAGCCCCAAAACACCTTCTAAACTAAATTGACCCAGTTCAAAGAAGAGCAATTCGTTTGATAAACAATGACACTCTTACGTCTAATCAGCAGTAAATAGAACACAGGCGTAATATTGGTTCACTTAGTTTTTTCTACCGTTATTACCACGGTCGCTGCTCTTCGGAACTTAAAGAACTAATTTCTCCTGCACCCACCCACAACCGACAAACTCATCTTACACTTGCCGAACATCCATAGACGTTTAATGTGTGTCGACCAAGAACTGGCAGTTTCCAAATTTCCTTCGTCAATGTCACCGGTAAGCTATGGAATGCTTTTCCAGCGTCTGTATTTCCTCCTTCCTACAATCTGGATCTCTTCAAGAAATAGATTAAAATACACTTGCAATCTCCCCAACCCACACACAAACACGAACACAACATAGGTTTCCCGCATGCAGCGTCTACCCTCCTTAGCTGAGCGTCATATAGTGCACTGGTCTTGACCGGCTGTGCTCTCCTGCATGCGATTACATAAAAAAAACATCAAAAGGAGTTAGATGTTCTATAAAAAAATCAAGTTAACCACGATATAAGCTAAGCATATGCGCATATGTTACCATATTTGATTTGATTATTTTAACTCCTACTCCAGAGTTGCGAAATTGTGCTATGACTATCATATGGTCTGTAATCATGGAGTCCCGGATATCTGGCCGACGAACATTTTCCCGAACTCATTTTTGGCCGGCGGAAATCTGGCCAAACGTATATAAAAAAATAGATATTACAATATTATACAAGTTAATATACTATTTTGGTTGCAATATAATGATTTAAACATTTTTGTCGTCACGATCACTTGATTAGATGAAAATTTACGTCCGTTTTTGAAACGTTTATCACTATTATAAAACTTTTTAAAGTAACACTTTTTACACACTGAATGAGATCGTCGCCCAATGTGCCATGTAAAGATAAATACTCAGAGTGTCTCTAAAAGAATAATCTGAAATGAAGACATCCGAAGAAAAAAATCAAGTAGTGGGGCTACCTAAACAATAGACACACGCAAGTAGCAAAAGTTTTGGAGTAGCGTCCAAAAACTGGTAAATGCAGCATTGGCCACCCCCTGCAAGATAGATTAAGGACATCAGAAGAATAGCCTAGATGCGAAAGACAGAGGATCGAGAAGGATGCAGATTCATGCGTATGGACTACTTTCAACAATAGACAGACTCAGGCTGATGATGAACTGTTCCTGATAACATCCTCCTCTCTTTTAAAGAAAAGGGGTTATTCCGTCGCGTTAGGGCAGGATTGGGAGCAGATTGATAACATGGACTTTTTCAGAAGCACATTGACATATATTAATGATAAGTTTTACAAGCTTTCGGCCAGGCGGAATGACATGCCACCAGCCGTAATGCGACCTTCTCGGTCGTCAACACATAACTGACTCGTGCGGCCCGTGGTCGGTCACCAGTGCCGTCGGTGGCAAACTATATGCTCACACACCCGTGAGTGGACTTGTCCAAGATAACAAAGTGGCGGACACATTCATGTACGGCAAGCGAACAGATAAGAGACGAAAGATTGTATATCGAGGTTTTCAGTACCAGTCAGCAAGGGCTACATCGTACTGATGTCACTTAATCCACGCATGTATTTAATATCGCATATTAATTACAATGTAAGAAAATGATTCTTGTTTTCAAGCGAATATGCTCGTAAATAAAATTTCAGTCCTCAGAATGCATCTAAAGACCTCTCAACTTGTACAGCGAGATGGAAGTTTTTTAAAGTGTCGCATTGCTCTTTTGTGTAGAGGAACTGGAGTATTTAGACTCCATCGTCAAGTCCCTCCCTTGGTCCTCCAGCAGCTGGCGTTGAGCGACGCTCCGAGTGGGCAGGTAGAGGAGGAGGAGGCATAGGTCAGGAGTTCACCTCCCCAAAGGACGGGGGAGGTGTTCACCCGTCCAGGGCTTGCGTTTCATATACCGGACTATGTGTATTTTAATAAGATGTCACGCTACGAGAATCAGAGCCTAGGTATAATAAATATCATACTCGTAAATACAGCAAACCCTCCTAAAACACACGGTTTTTAACGGAGAATTTTCGTATAGTGTTCACGGCAATTTATCGGCGATGAACCGCATTTTAAGGCCTCAGACTAATCATATTTAAAAACGTTTTAGCAAGGTTGATTCAACTATGGTTTGACATTCTAACAATATCGAATTTTACACTAAGTAACATCACCATTATGTTCATTAATTTTCAAGTGCGATTCCCAAACTGGGGCATATGGTTGTCACGAACTGTCACCCTAAAGCTCTATCAGCCACCGTGCTCTTAAATTCATTACGTGTCTGCTTTGCCTCCAGAAACTCCGCCCGGTACAGTCTATGTATATTTCCCGACGATGGGTTCTTCTTCGTAGTATCAATCCGTTGGATTGGTTTGCAGCAACAGAATCTTGTTTCTCGATCTCCATTCCTCTCGGTCCTCCGCAACCCTTTTTAACTCAGCATAAGCGCTACAGTTCATGTCCTCGAATACTTGCTGCAAATACTCCCGTCTAGGGCGCCCTCTACAGTTTCTACCCTCCACCATCCCTTCCACAATGTCGTGAAGAAGACCGTCGTAGCGCATGATGTGACCGATCCATCGGGCTCGCCTCTCTGAGATGGTTCATATTAGGTGCCTATCTTCCTTGATTACGATGGTTTATAAAACGATAATGCTTTATGATAATACATAATGATTTAAAACGTTTAATAATACCATTTAATTTGTTTGAATTGTCGTCGATAATTTATGGTGGAATTCCACAATCAAATGTGTTAAATAACTATGTTTTTTTCTTGTTCAAATCGAACAATTTATTACTGACGACATGTTTCGGCTTCGTCGAGAAGCCATTCTTAATTAAAAATGGGATTAATGTCCAAAAAGCTTATTTAGTTTACCAACTTTTTTATCAATTATACAATATGATATCTACCAGTGAAAAAGCATTTCGGATGACGTGCTGTGTTCAATTGAACTTAACCTAGCCTAAACCTTGTCAAATAATTAAATTTGGATAAAAAAAAACTTTTATTCAACAGAATTTTTCTCGTCAGTGGTTTGTCTTCTAGAAAATCTTCAAGAAAATTTATGAAACGGTATTTTTAACTGGAAAATAATAAATCTATCAACAATAAATATTACTCAAGAACAATGTATATCATTTACGAGTAAGCATTAGTTTAATAATGCTTGAAACATTAATGCAAACTATGTTACTCTGGCATTACATTGTAACTTGAAAAATATCGTACACGTTACAGAAAATAAATAATTTATTTAATTTCACATTGTTCATTGTAATGTAAAAGGTGTATAATTAATTATCCTTGTGAATGTACTCGTAAATTTAGAATAAGAATGTATCATTCACAAGTATCATTTCAATTAGAATACCATTTGAATAATTTTTAAGAATATTTATTCGTACAGACAGGACGAATTAAATAAAACTCAATATCTTAAATTTAAATTTGTGAAATAATATTTGAAAAAATGTATTGACCATAATAACGTTAAATTGAGATATTCATTCAGCTGATGGTTTTTATTATTATGTGTGAAGGTATTCATATTTTTAAAAGATAGTCCTATCCCTGTTGGAAGAAGATTATATGGTCGGTTGAGTTTCATCCCCTTAGTTCACGACACCGAGAAGAAGGAAGTACATCCAAGAATAATCTCGACTCTAAGAGCAACGTAGCCGGGAAAAATTAAGTTAACAACACCTTAAAAGTTTAAATATACCTAATGAAAGTTTAAGCTTCTCTGAGCTCCCTTCTATCTTCCGTTTATGAATCTTTTAGATCCGGATTTGTTTTAAGAGTTTACGCTTTAAACGTAATAAAAACAGATTGGGAGATCAATTATTCAAATTTATTTAATTCGAAAGCATCTTCGTCTCAAAGGAAACTTTTTTCGGCCGGAATCTAATGAAGATATTGTGGGGATCAAAGGATGAAATTTAAATTAAATCGAACAAGACCTTTTAGATGATTAAGCGCTCTCCTCTTCTACTCCAATGGTAGGGGTAGTGGTTTTCGGTATTATCACTCATGTAGATTTTATATGACAAAATATTTAGTACCTTTTTAAAAACAATCAACTTTAAATGTAATAAACAATTTACAGAAATATACTACAAAGTCCCAAAGCTCTCTAAACAGAAGACTCCACAAAGTTACTTGTACAAACAAATTTGTGGAGCTTATATATAATCTGAACTGAGCTTCTGTCGCGTGGAATATATCAACATTCGAGGCGATATGGTTGAACAATCTGATCACTCTCCGAAGAGGCATTGTCTCTGGTTAGTATAACTCTTAGAGAGAACATTCAATATGTGTTTCCTTATCCTCAGATGAGGGACAAACAAACCGATTTCCAACGAAATATCAGGATTTCTGAACACGCCACGTACTAGCTGAGAGACCACATCGAGCATCGAAATACGAACCTTGCTATAGAAAAACACGCCTAAGAAAGAAAGTCATTCCCTCCAAGTCCGTTCCATATCTGGAACATATAGAACGGATATGGGAAAAAAATCTATGACACACGTGAACGTTGGAAACATCCATAAAAAAGGCGTTTATGCTGTTTTATTTACGGTATTCAATTGTGTACTATGTTTCATTCTATCGCAGAAATCCTGCATAAACCGAAATTAAATATTTGGTTACAAAAGGCAGCCGGAAACGGAAGAATTTAATTGAGTACAATAAAAATCTTTACGAATTTTAAGATCCTTATCATATATTACCCAGCGATTAGTATGCAATGAAAATTACCGCATCCGGTCAAATAACGAAGCAGGAAAAAATTATCAAATATTGTATCCCTGACTATTAAAAAAATATTTCCATATTCCATTTGATCGAAATTTTTACGTATTTTTTTCCTATTGATAATTTAAATTATTTTGGTATTCAGTATCCTTAATCTGTGATTTGATAAAAGTCGTCTCATGAACACTGTCCAGTAAACAAAACGATGTAATTTGTGGACGTTGCGTGAATGTACTGGGGCTATAGAAACAGTCAACATAGGATTTTTTTCTCTTCTACCTCGTTGTCATATATTGGGGTTATACATGTCTTTATTGGGCTAGAAAGTTAATTATTCATTTATCACCACATTCGATAATTTTAAAGTGGCTTTAAATGTATTTGAATTTTAACCGTAGAAGTTTAAATAGATTTTTAGCGCTTTAATCGTTTATCTGATAAAAATAACTGATGTTTCTAAACCTAAATTTATATGTTTTGATGAAAAATCTTTAAGAGCTCTAATAAGTTAGTATCTTAACACAAAAACTATAAAACAAACAAATATATATATATAACTAAACATTGACAAAATGACTACAGTTTATGCACAATATTAAATGTTTTCCGACCAAATGTCCGTCTACAATATTAATTTAGGCCAATTGACTAGACACCAAAAATCACATACTCAATAAAATAATGCGTGATCCCTGAGTATGTATTAACATCCTCCTCTCTCTCAAAAGGTGTTATTCAGTCACGTGAGGGCATGATGAGGAGCAGGTCAGCAAAACAAAGACTTTTTCAGAAGCACATTGACATATATGTACGATAAAACTTTAAAAATTTAGGGCTCGACCTAGACACAGCATTAGGCCGCGCCACAATACAATATGCTCTCGCCGAAGGGCGGGACACGACTGGTGAGCTCGTGGTTGCTCTTGCCCAGCGCTATATAACTAGTCCCAAATACCAAATGATAGTAATTCTGAAGTCTCATCTGTGGAATTCTATGACGCGTACCATGGTGTATATGGCTAAACGCTGCATGTGGAGTGACTGACATTTTAAGGTTGATGGTCAAATTCACACCAACCGGGGTATTTTAGAGCTCAGAAATCGATTAAAAACCTTATTTTTAATCTCCGTCGGGGATCAAACCCACGACCTTTGGCTTCTAGATATATTAGTAAAGTTTACATAAGACACGATTTATTAAATAAAAACTTTTATAAATATGCAGTAATCAGATGAATTTTTTTGGGAAAGATTTTCAAAAAATATTTCAAAGTCAACTCAGATTCGGTTGACTCTTGACATTGACGGATTGAAGAAGGCTACTAGTCAGTCGATCGAATAAATATTTATTACTTAAATATAATTAAACAATTTAAGTGTTATTTGGATTATTACTTTGAATGAGTACTCAAGCATATTATGTATATATCTTGTAAAATATATGTTTTCAGCTGAAATTTCAGTGCTGAAAAACACATGGAATATTTATGCTCGACGTTTATATAGGCTCGAGTTGATTGCCCTATTAACTTTTACCCAAGTAAATCACTTGAAGTTTGGATTGTAGGATTACTTGAAAACTTAGACGGTTAAAGAAACTTAATTACCCATTGGAGTGTTGGATTAACCAAATGGTATCCTTAAAAAGATACATGGACTACGTTTCTACACCACAAAAGTTTTAAACGACATTAAATCTTCTTTTCTTTATGTCCACATTGCAATAGAGATTTATTACGATGGGAGAGCATAAACTTTAGCAATATTCTCGCTTTGTATTTATACATACTTTTTCTTGCGAGCTCGCTCATTATATGGAGAATATGGTCGCCACAAATAACAGCCACACAATTGTGTTACAAACTCATTTCCTTGCCATGACCTAAGTCATCTCATAGTATATAATATGTAAAGATCGCGATAGCATCTAGGATGAGTATCTGAGAATATTTTAAAGAGATCCTTATACCATTAGGTCCTAAGATTTCATCCTATATATGAGCTCGCTAGGTGAAAACCCTCTCTGTCCCGTCCTGTTTTGGAGACCCTAATGGGGACCCGTTACTGGACGCACGCAAAAGCTACTTGTTAGAGAGTGGCTGAAGGCCTTCCCGTGATTCTAGGTGCATCAGTTAGATGTCAAATTGACCTCAGTCTAAGGCTGCGAAGTTAGTATATTATAGCGAGTCTCGAATTGCCTTCTTTGGTAACACGTTGATTACCACGAAATACGTGGGAATGGATAAGGATTTCCTTGGTAAAGTTGGGAAATGGCCCTATATACGAGCTGGAGCATTAGTTCGCTGCCAATTGCTGTCGCACAGGTTTGACAGCTTATATTTACTTTGCCTTACCCGAAGTCTTTGTTACACGCGGAACATCTATAGAAAGAATGCAAAATTTATTATGTTTTGTTTACTCTGATCGTATGATTTCAATGCTAAGGTTAGCAGACGGCAAATATTAAATCTAGTAAACATGATTTTATTTCTTACGAGAGTGATCCGTAAAATAAGTTTCCATGGCGCTACAGTCATGAAAAGCGCTGTTATGGTGAATCCCGCGATTTTGTAGTGTACCTTGGTTCCCCACTCCAAATCCCTTCCCTAGCGAGCTGCCTGTGGAGCTCAGTCTTGGCTTGGCAGCCGTACGTGATGGATCTCCTGCTCGCTTCGCCCGCCAGATGTGAGCTGCGCTTGGTGATCCGTTTCCTTAACAATGAAGGATGTTTTATAATAATTTAAATTTAAAAATTATTCGTATACAATTACAGAAATATTTTAATTCGTAAATATAACTTCAATTCTTACTAAGGGTCAAAATTTGTTTTAGAGTCGATAATTTAAATGAGAATTGTTTCTAAAAGATTCCTTCATTTACACGCAATGATAAAAAAAAACAGTTTTGAAATTTTTTGTTTAAAAACAAGAATTCCACTTTTTAAACCTATATGTTTTTACGTTGAACCAGTAAGCTTATGTCAGAAAAATCTGCAAACATATTATTTGGCTTTATTTATTTATTTACGTAGCGATCGAAGCATCCTCGGGAAAGTAAGCCGACAGAAGGCATTCAAGTTTCCTAGTCTAATTGACAGTTTATTTATTTTTCAGATTACAGAGACGACCCGTCGTCCAAAACAGCTATCTTCAACCTTTTAAACCCAACCTTTTAGACTTTAATAAGTTATTTTTTTTAAATAAATGCAATTAAAAAATTCTTCAAGTTTTCTGCTCTTTTGTCGATAGTGACATCAATATCGAATTTATTACAAATAAAAATGATTGCAAGCTTTAAGATCTATGCGCAACCGGCGGTCATAGCTCAATGGTCAAAGCATTTGCTTTGCAAGCCAAAGGTCGTGGGTTCGATCCCCGACGGAGATTAAAAAAAGAAAAGATCTTAAATCGATTTATGAGCTCTAAAATACCCCCGGTTGGTGTGAATTTGATCGATCACCCGTAAAATGCCAGTCATAGCCTATTCATTAAAATTGGTTGTGGACGAAAGTCGTCCCGTGAAGGCCACCCATTCATAGTAAATTCCTGTAATAATAAGGATGATGCGTGAATCTCGGGCTGTAGTCGTGTGACGTTGGCAGATCAACACTTCACATGCAGCGCTTAGCCATATGCACCATGGTAATAGAATTCAAAGAATTGCACAGATGAGACATCAGAATTATTATCACCATCTGTTGGTATTCTCCTGTATGTGCTTACATAAAAATACATAATTGGGACACGCTGCTATACTTATAACAAAACGAAGTGCCATCCTTCTATACAGCTGATAATCTTGACATTTCATGATTTTTTAAACGAGATAAATGTATTAACTTTTATATGTGTATTTTCCATTATTATTTATGTGTTATTTTATAACTTTAACGCTAATAACAACTGCATAGATTTGTTATCGTAAATTTGTATAATTCATACATTAATAATGAAAATTTTCTAAATAAAAAAATACTTTTTCCTCATACATTAGATTGGCATGACAAATTAGCACGTGCATTTAAAATCGTAAGCATTTTTGACATGTGTGCATTGTACATGCGTCATAGATTACGCTGGAATGATAAAAATATTTATTGTAATTACTCCATATGCCATTTTACTTATGGAGCAATTAACATACCCTCAACATACCCACGCTGAGAAGAAGACCTGGAAGACCACAGGCAACCTGGATTGCAACTGTAGACAAGGATCTGAAAACTCAGGGCTTGACCGAGAATGCAACGCGGGACAGACAGACATGGCGAATCTTCATAAAGATAACCGACTCCAGATGATGGGAAATGGCGAGGCTAAAGAGAGACTCCTTAAGTCATTTTACTTCAAAAAAATCAAGATTCAGATAACATAAATATATTTTTTAAATTTATACTCAACCAATACTTTAACTTCGATCGATTTTTGTGTTTCTATCACAGATTGTTCAATATTTTGTAGATGGATAGCTGCTGACGACAAAACTCTTGATATGAATCAATGTTTGAAAAAAGGTGCACATAATATTGCAATAAGTTGCCCATAAGTTGGCAATAAGTTGCTCATAATCTGGCAATAAGTTGCCCATTAGTTGATGATAAGTTGGCAAGAAATTACCTATAATTTGGCAATAAATTAGAAATAATTTAGCAATATGTTGGTAATAAGTTATCCATAAGTTGGAAATAAGATGGCAATAAGATGGCAATAATATGTTAATATGATGTCAATAAGTAGTCGTAAGTTATACATAAGTTGTTCATAAGAAGGACATAATTGGCAGAAAGTTGTCCATAAGTAGGCAAGAAGTTGACAATAAGTTGGCAACAAGTTAGCAATAAGTTATACATAAGTTGGCAATAATTTGGCTTTAAGTTTGTCATAAATTGGCAATAAGCTAACCGCAAGTTAGACAAAAGTTGTCCATAAGTATGATATAAGTTGGCAATAAGTTGGCGTTGGTAATCACTGGTATTGAGCTAACAGACGTCCCGATAAACGTTTTTTTGCTACGTTTTAAGGCTTCTGTAAAATGATAAGAATTTAATTTAATATAAAACCACGTCAACTGCAGATGGAAGAGTCTCTTAAAACAATAATGCTTTAAATATATCCAAAGTTTTCAAAAAAAAAAAAAAAACTTATTTTTTCATTACACTGAAGATTTTTTTTTTAATTCGTAATCACATTTCAATAACGTTAACGTAAATTTATATTTAATGTACGACTGACGCATATTATTAAGTTTTTCACTTTTACAATTGTTTCGAATGTTGAATTTATCTATAATGCTTTATTGCGACTTGATACTACGAAGAAGAATCTATTGGGTAAAACAAATCTGTACTGATATGAGGTATTTATGCAAATGTTTTACGCTTTTCCGGGGATCGAATACAACATCTCGCATGTCAGTCAAGCAGTTCAATTATTGGGCCACGCTTCCGTTTTTAATTAACGCGTTGAATAAAAGATGAATTTAAATTCTGTGTTTTTGTAGCTGTACTCGGTTGTTGCCATTTTGTTTTTCGACTCGATTAATTATTTTAATGGAAACCTCGACAATTTTCACGAAGCGTGACTGCCGTCTGTGAAGTTTCAGTGAATCATGAAACTTTTGTCGAACGAAAATTTTCACGTTCTGAGAATTCGTAGACCGCATCGTGTTTTCGGTATTCGGTACACCCACGAATAACACGGTTTTCTTCTTCCACGAGAGTACCGAGTTTAATAAATACGTATTTTACAAGGCTAAAAATTAATTCGATATTTTAAATTTGTCTCTTTTGCCTTCTTTCATATCCACTTCCGAGTTTGGATATATTTATTTATTTTCTACACAACCGAAGTTCCAAGGTACAAAATTATAAGAAACAGAGCATACATAAATATACAATACATACAAAAGATAAAAATAACATAAAAGAAGAAGAAGACGACACGTGTCAAAGATCATAGAAATCTAGGAGAACAATACCATCGACAAAAGAGGAAAAGCATGTAAGAAACGGATCGAGGTGTGCTGGTAGGGCATTTAGGAGCGCCATTGCCGTTGTACCAAATTGAATGCTCGACGCTCCACAAGCATCAACTGGGATCAAAAACAAATGGATAGCTGTGGATATTGTATTTTTCCCATAAAATTTCACATTTGAAACATGTGATTACTACAAATTGCCGCCACTCGGTTTTGTCAGTCGGTTCCCGACAACACCTGGAGCAGCAACCTGGGGACTTGACAGATAGTGTAGTATCCAAGCAATATTTTAAGTGATTTGTTAATATGATTTTTTAAGGTAATCGGATTATTAGGCCGACGCTTTCGAAGCTAAGACTGTTTGGTCTTAATTAGCGTTTTAAAATAACCCTCGACACGCGGGAAAAAACGGACGGTAACCCATCCATGTTTTAGTCTGCGCCTAATATTTCTTTATACATCAGATGATCTAACAAGAATCGCTCTTAGAATGTGCTAATATCGTCGGTCGTCACAAATTGCTGTAATAGACTTATGTTAACTGCCATTATCATTGCTTTATTCCATGATATATCAGTAATGGAAGCTCCGCCGAGCACATTATACTAGAAGTTATTGACGTCATATGGTTTATAATGGTGGTGCAATGTGTAAAACAATTATACGCCTAGTGAAATAAACTTTTAAAAACGTCAAAAGACAAACGTAAAAACGTAAAAAGGTTTTGGGCAAACAGAAAATATCAGTAGAACTTTGGATTGATGAACTGATTTGCGAAAACGAGAAATGATTGGAATTTACAAATTATAATTCACAGAATTTTTTAATTTATTTATAACAGAACACAAGCTCCAATAAAATATTTTACATAAATTAAAAAAAAAACGCTTTAGCAAATGAATATCACATGATTAAAGAAGTAGAAATAGTGTCAAATATTTTTTTGTATGTCAAGAAATTACAAAATGTTTTACATTTTAATTCATTCTAACATATAAGTGTGGCATTGTAAATGTATTGACACATTTAGTGTCAATGACCTCACGCTCAAAGCAAGTGTCGGGATACTTAACGCAAATAGTTGGACTTGCAACAACAAAAACCATGTAATGATCCAACACGTTTCGTATGCGTGCGTATACGAAAATAAGAATATACTAAAAAAGGATCTGGATATATTTCTTGGATGCGCAGCTAAATTTGGATGATGCAAAGGTTGTCGTGAATGTCTTTGGTGATTATATTGCAGCGGTCAAAGGGTTGCTTTCGGTAGCGAGTATAGTGGACATGTCAGCAAAAAAATGTACTGGATGTCTCTTGGATCATTCTTTAATCATACTTACCCTCCATTCACACCGGTCATATTATTCTGTCCAACGAGGTGGGTCACGAAACGACCATGCACTACGTGTTGATGGTCAGAAAGCACCCAGAATGAGAATATATATTTCCTTGATGACGTGTTCCATCAAGGGCAAACACCCTTCTTTTTAGACGACCCTCTGAAATAACGAGGACACAAAATATTATGGTGTTCCGTTGAGTTTATGGCAACCCTACGAATCCGGCGTTTTTCAAATTTGCTTAGTCGCAGAACCCCTCTGAAAAAAGTATTTAACTTTATTATTATTTAATATACGCCTCCTAGCTGATGCATTAGGTTATTGCAAATTATCGTCATAAATTTCTGTTTCGTTTTGCTCGTCAGTACTGATATTGTGGCTTTTAGGTTTAGCCGTGTCTGGCGAATTTCTTTTGACCAATATTTCGACCGCCATTCCAGGTGTCTCATTCAGGATTGATGATTTAGTTGTAAGTTGTTGTCAGATTATCTTTTTACTAGCGTTATTGATATCTGCATGGCAACTACATACTCAAGTTTCATTGGTACGGAGAACGTGGGTATGTTCTAAGAATACGGTACACAATATCAAATCTGGTCGAGAAAACCTAAGAAGTTATTCTCGTCAGCACTGCTTCCCGAAGCTCCGTTGAGTACATTATAAGTATGTACAGTTTTTTTTTCAAGTCCAGCAACGCGGTTTTAGTAAGTTCACAGAAGTTCATCATCAATCACAGAAAACAACATTGGGCGCATACAAAAGCATGGACGGGTCACCGCCTGTTGCTAACCGCTGCTCGCGTAGGATCAAGTGTATGACAAAATGCCACAAAGGCGTCGTGCTGATCATGCGATCTTTTTTAAAAATACCTGATTAATATATCACAAAAAAATATGCCTTTCATACCAATGCTAACGTATCTTCAATTACAATGGCTTATATTATGGAGGTTGTTTTGAGTATTATATAATCGTATATTCCCAGGTAGACCTTTGCGTGTAGAGATGTTTTGGAACGAGGTATGGACAGTGGCAACAGAACTGAGTGACGATAATTTTTGATGACAATATGTTCCACATACGGAATAATAAGAACGGATATGACAAGAAAAAAAATCTGTTCTAGGACGGTGAGAGTCGAAGGTCTGAAGAAATACAGCTATAGGTATGATCTCCTGCTTGATCCTGAGGACATATTTGATAGAGGTCTAGTTCGTCTTTTAACGTTATGATATATGACTGCCTTTTCCTTAAGAGATCATTACTCACAAAGTATTGATGCACGCTGCCAATATATATTGACATCCTCTTCTCATATTTAGGACATCGATTTACTTTATGAAGGATGCAGGATCAGGTTCACAATATAGAGAACATGTTTTTGTTTCACTATACACGTTTATTTGTCAAACACTTCGCCCGTCATAGCGAACGCCCTAGGCGCGCGCGCTTTGGCGGTCGTGAGTCAAACTTCAACTGACAACTCACGGCTCGGCCTGACATCTCGGCGGTGCCAACTGTCGCTGCCGAAAAAAGCGAATTCAAGATGGCAGTGGTACCAACAGGAAATGGGCCCACTGTCATAACAAATATTTTGGCGTATGCAAACACCGTTTAACATTCTAAAATTACAAACATTAGATGTGCATGTCAGGCAAACGAACAAAATAAAACACACAAGATAGTTTTTCGAGGCTTTACGGCATCAGCCTTAAGGAGTTATATCAAGCTGATATCAATATTATTACCTAGCATTTCAAAAACTACTGAAGCATCAAAAATCATGTGTTTACTAATAAAAAAAAATTGGGAGCCTCTGGGCTGTCTTGATGGCGCCTCATTTGTCTAATGAAGCGTTTTATGTGGTGCTAGGGACTGATGAACGATCTCGGAGTCACACCAAAGGTTCTCAAAGTGGTGAGACACGCACACACACGTGTGTACCTTCCCAGAGGGGTTCGGTTAGAGAGCTGATAAGCCGAAAAGGGTAGGCGTTCCCACAGTACCTCAAAGTATTATCTCTCATATTGGAGACTTTACAATTCACACGTTTATAAGCTCTTAAACAGTATCTTTCAACCTTTTCAAGCATTCACTGACTGAAGAAAATAGGAAGAACATCACGTTGACTAGAGTGAACTACATAAATATACATTTGAGTATATTCAGTTCAACAACTGATACTCATACAAATTCACAGCAATCAACATCTTATATGACATTTCTCTCACCGAAAAATTCGGAGAAAAAAACGGTATACGCTATGATTTGAACCACGAACCATTTTCATTTCATTACCTATCGCTGATCGTTCGGCCATTTGGTCAACCCGTAGAGTAAAAGAAATGTTTTAAGCTCTATAAATTTATTAATATTCAATCAATTCATTTTTTCACAAGTACTTGTGAATTAAATTTAAGATGAAAGAGACTCTATCAATTAATTTATAAATAACATGAAAGAGAAGCAGGAAATTAATTCACAAGTATTACTTGGCCTTGGGTGACAAATTATTGGGATATTATTACGCACATTTAAAACCAAGCACTTGAAGTCCACGAGGAAGAAAGGATAACTTGTAATAATTAATATATAAATAAATTACTGACGTAATAGATACCGAAATATAACCATTGATAATCCATAAACGAAATGGTAAAAAAAAACATCATTTACTGTGTTGATTTAAAAGGGTTTTATTTGTTTGTTTTCTCTGTGGTAATTTTTGTTATGTAAAAACCGTGGATCACAAGTTAAATACCACTGTTATAAACTATACCAAAAATATCTGTTCTAAATTAATAACTATAATCTACATAGTGTGAGACCCAAATCTAATTTTGGGACAGTCTCGTAATAGTAATAATCTCAGGATTATACGAGTATTACGTGAAATCTAATAGTAAGTTAAAATGTCGCGTAAAACTTTACCACGACTTTCCTCTTACAATATACGATCCCTAGTTGATGCTAACATCCTCCTCTCTCAATAGGTGTTATTCCGTCGCAGGATTAGGAGCAGATTAATAACACAGACTTTTTCGGAAGCACACTGACATATATTTACGATAAACTTTACAAACCTATGACCCGACCTAGTCACAGCATTAGGCTCTCGCCAACGGGCGGGAAACGACTGGCCCGTGCGGCGCCGTGGTCGGTCCCCAGCGCCGTAAGTGGCAATCTATATAACTAACGCTAATATGGCGACACACATGTCTGACAAGCGAACAGAAATAAGAGACGAAAGATTGTACATCGAGGTTTTCGGTTCCAGCCAGCAAGGGCTATATCATGCTGATGTCAATGCATAAAGTCGTCACATAAATATCAAAATCTGTTCTCACGAAAACACCATTTTTTTAATTCAATTAAATTACCGAAACGTTCAAGAGACAATAAAAAGTATCAGATTTTGGATTCATAGCAAAGTAAGCAGTTATTTTAGTTCTTGAATATATTTATATATATTTGGATGTAAAGAAATATACTTTTTTATGTTAAGTCAAAATATATATCGGGGAGGATATTTTTCAGGGATACGCCATAGAAGACTTGATCGAACGAATATGTTAACAATATGACGGAAGTAAGCTTTCATAAAGAGTTTTGAGAAGATTCCCGAAGGAAAAAGGACTCCCAGGCAGACCCTCAAAAAGAAGGCACCTGAATTTGCATAAAAAAGGTTCCTTGGGTCTGACAGTGATATATAACAGACTGGACCAATCAAGATAGTGATAAAATGGTTTTCGTGAACCGACTGAACGTCTGTGTTACTCATATTGAAAATCAGGCGTTGGGATGGCATTTTTAAGTAGGACAAAAGAAAAAGGAAAAGGAAAGGTCACCGTCGAATTTTCACGGAATTTTTATCTTGAGTGTGTTTTCTCGGTATTACGCATCGAACACCCGAATAATAAAATTAATCAAACTCGGCTAAAATTTTCATTTCGTTTCGCAAATATTTTGCCAACTAGCAATACTAGGCTGTGTTGATTTTCCGTTCGAATTTTAGCGAGAATTTCGTTATACAGCGCGATGTAAAAATTAAATTACGCATTTAATTTAGTTAGTTTTAAAATAGCGTCACTTTAACATTTGAAGTAAGACCACTAAATTTTATATTAATTATTTTAGTGAAAATAAAACAAAATTTTTGTATAACTTTTTAATAAATCATCATCATCATCAGCCTGTATCTGTCCACTGTTGAACGCAAGCCTCCCGCATGCCTCTCAATCCTCTTCGATCCTCCGCCTTCCGCATCCAGTTCACTCCCGCTATTCTTCTTATGTCGTCAGTCCATCTTGCAGAGGGTCGGCAAATGCTTCGTTTGTTTTCACTTGGGCGCCATTCCAATACTTTTCTTCACCATCGACCGTCGTCTCTTCGTCAGATATGTCCTGCCTATTGCCATTTGAGTGTGCCAATTCGTTGGGTAGCATCCACTACTTCCTCCGAGTTCTTCTGCGTATTTCCTCGTTCCGGATTATATCTTTTAGCGACACTCCGAGCATGGATCTCTCCATAGCACGCTGAGTGACCTTTATTTTATGTGTAAGACTTGCTGTTAGACGGTCCACGTCTCTGCGCCATAATTTAATACAGGGGGGATGCATTGGTCAGTTTTAAGACATTGCGGAATTTTCGCTTTAAAAATGTACTGTTTTTCAAATGCTGCCCATCCCAGTCGTATACGCCTTTTAATAAATAACTAAGCATTATTCACTGATACGTAAGTCAATTTAAAAAAAATCTAAGCACCAAAATTTAAGTGTTTTAATTTAATAAGAGTGTAAAGCTGAATTAACGATAGTATAAATTACTTTGTACTTGATTTGTCATCTGAAACTTACGTCCATTGATGAGGCGAAAGCTTGTTAGTGTAAATGCGAGGCAACGGACTACTAAGATACGGTAGAAGTAATAACCTAATAGTGCTACATTTTAAAGCTTTGAAAGCACCGATGAACATGGTGGATGAGACACATATATTCATGCTCAACAATGGGTGTCACGAAGCTCAATCAAGAGCGACATATCTCGGAAGAAGGTATAGATTTTGAAAATATATTTTTAATACACAGCATAAATATTATCTCCTGAAGAAAAAAATATACCCCATTACAGAGCATTTCATATTAAACGAACATCAACAAAAAACGCGATCGTATTTTTAATCTTAGTACTTAATTAGTTTTTACTTATATAAATATTTTATAACAATATATTTTAATTTGAAAATGAATATGACGCATCCTGTACTTTTAGGCAAAATTAGTACTTTTCTGTAAAATATGGATCGAATGCTATATTCACATCCTAAGAAAACCTTTTAAACCTTTCAGAAAATACGAGCGTTCTACAATTAAATTTATCTTGTTGGATATTTTTGTTACATCTACTTCCCAACCGGAGCATATGGTCAAATCAAAGCAACAAATTTTGGAATTATGGCACTTTCTTCTCGTCGAAAAGCATGTCAGTATCATTAAATTCCGCAGAAATCATAATCATCCACTTAACGATTAATTACTATTATATGATATCGTGAAAAAAATGCAGATTGATTTTCCAACCGCTTCACAGTTGTAGCATATAGCCACCATAGTTACATGTATTTCCGTGGCGTCTTCTCAACGCTTATACGAATACAAACCCCGCTCTTTTTTATGTAAGAACATACAGGAGAATTCCGATTGATGGTGATAGTAGTTCTGAAGTCTCATCTGCGGAATTCTATGACGCTAACCAATGATGCATGTGGCTAAGCGCTGCATGTGGAGTGTTGATCCGCCAACGTCATATACTACAGCCCGAGATTCACGCATCATCCTTATTATTACAGGAATTTACTCTGAATGGGTGGTCTTCACGAGGCGACTTTCTTCTAACACCAATTTTAATTAACAGGCTATGATTGGCATTTTACGGGTGTCGGATCAAATTCACACCAACCGGGGGTATTTTAGAGCTCAGAAATTGATTAAAAATACAATTTTTTAATCTCCGCCGGGGATCGAACCCACGACCTTTGGGTTGCAAAGCAAACGCTTTGACCATTGAGCTATACCCACCGGCAAATACCTACCTTTCCGCATACAGCCTACATACTCTCCGGTTAATCTCAATTAAGCCCAGTGAGAAGTTACAATCGGTTATGCTCTCCTGCATGTATTGACTTTTAAAATGCGAGATAGGATAAATAACTCACGATGCTCAGAAGTCCAAGATTTGTTGGTTTTAATTAATGGCTCAACCCAACCAACGACTTACGGTATTTCCAGGCATTTACCCATTAAGTACAACCCACACCCCATATTACTGTGATTATATGAGAAACAATGCTTCAAACGTCGTATGATCGTAGGTCAAGTTTACTTTTACCATAAAATACTGTTTAAATAAGGTGGGAAAAGCCGATGTCAATATAAAATAGGAGGGTCAAAACAAAAACTGGGTCGGTACAGAATGACCGAATCAATCAATAGGATTTCCAAGTGAAGGTTAATTGTGTCAATCACCCTAATTGGTTTTCTCGGTATTTGGAACACGATATGACGACAGCTCATAAAAAATAGGGTCAACCTTATAGTGTTTAGAAATAGAGAGAATGTTACGCAAAGTTCTGAACTTTTTCCAAGAATTTCTTTTCTGGAGCAGCAGGTCAATAACTTGGGCGCGTTGGAAGCATATTAACTTTCGATCTCCTTGAGATATTGAATTATTTGCATTTTTTATGTAAGCACGAAAATTAAAATATAAATAAGTATGTTGACTTACTGTTTACATCATCTTTGAAAAGGGTCATCAATTATTTTCATCTTCTTCAATGACACTACAGTCCATACTCCCACTTGCCTTGTTCTCCATTTCGTTTTAGTTGGATTCTTCTAGAAATGCATCTCTTTAGAAATGAGATGCATCTTTCTTTTAGTCATAACTCGATCTCAGTCTAGGTCTATCAACTATTCTTCTTCCTTTTGGATGCCCATCAAAAACATTTGATACTCGTGATGATGGCATTTTATTTAAATGTCTGGGCCATCTTGGCATATTTGTCTACGTATACCAAGAACTTAAAGCTTTGTAGATGTTCAGCTTGTACAGCTCCTTGTTTTTTTTTAAATCTTCAAATTTCTTCATCCATCATGGAACCAGGGTTTCTGCAGCTTAACTAAAGAATTGTCCAGCATTTTAGGAAACTCTGATGTTATTATTTAAGCGTTATGCTTACACAATACCGTCTTTCTGATATGATTGTGTATAGAGATTTTTTTGTTTTTCTACTATCAATTAATAAATGGAAAGAAATAATGCCATTTATTCTGCATTTTGAATAATATATAAGACAAGACAATTTAAAAAATCAACTAATACAAGCACAGTGTTCATCATAAAAATAAATTAAATAAATTGAAAAAAAAATTCAATAAATCATTCACATACGAGATAAAACAAAACAAAAGTGTAACAAATGACATTCAATATTTGAAATAAAAACGTTCTATTACTTTTTTAAATCGCTTCAGGTACCTAACAACTTGAAAAATTTATAAAAGATACATCATTTTGTTATTAAAATTGACAGCTTCTAACAGTATGAAGCTAACAACGAAAAAGTATATTTTCAATAGTCCACCGATACCATACCAACGATAATATTAAATTAAAACTATCAAAGCCTAAGAAGTTATTTATCAATTATCATTTTAAAAAGTGATGTAAGTTAATAATATTATAACTATAACATTTAATGTGATAACCATTTTTAAATTAAATTGCAAAAAACTATCTAGAGGTGTCACCCCAATTTCGGAATAACAGGTTGCCAATTTCCACAGTGTTGCCAAATCGACTTTACGATGCACCGAAACTTGATAGGTAATAAAATGTTCACCTTTGTGTTAATAGGTACTGTTCACGCATGCGAATGAATTTACTACACTAAGTTTAAACGGATGAATATGCATTAAGTGTGTCAAAACAGAAATATTGCGTGAATTTCGGAACAGCTACAAATATAGATTATTAATGATTCATTACGTCACAATTTTATAATTCATCAATCTGTTGTATTTTAAAGATTAATTCAAATTTAAGAAATACACGATGCTCAGTGTTAAGCAATAAATGGTTTACTATAGTACGAATATTAATATGTACGTTCTCACCTTGAAGTCTTCAATGTTAATAATTATAGTTAATTATTAACTAACTAACCTAATATACTATAGGGCTGCGGTTCTAAAATGTTGGATAGTGGAAAATTAGACAATTTTATATACCTTGAGGACACTATTACAATAAAAATATTGTATTGAAATTCTAAGATAAAATAAATTGTAATAATAATGTAAGGCATTCAAATTATATTTGCTACCTCCCCTCTTTTGTACCCGATAAAACGTTGATACTGCTCTGTACATTTTTGTTTCAGCTCAAATTTCACCGGAATTTCTAACGCCTTTAACAGTATCATCAATTAGTGACATATTTACGTAAAATTGTATAGCTTCCCCATCTACTTTTGGATTATCCACCAAAATATTATTATTTTGTTAAAATTATCTAGAATTCTTATTTAAGTGCATTTTGATGTAAATGTTTATTGTTATTACATGGCCTTTGTAATTATACATATTATTTTGTTGTGGCATCAATGAATTCCCTTATACATTAATGATTTCCAAAACACATATACCTATCACACAATTCATATTCACCCTTTCACTCACTCTTTGCTTTATATAGAGCCTACACTAACGTTACTAACTGACTTGAAAATGGCCATTCGACCTGGCTGAAACATGTCATCAAAAAAAATATATTGTGGAATAAATTCTATAAAATCTTTTATATATTTATCTGGTAAAACATTCGTCTGGTACAATAAGTAATCATAATAAATTTACTAAATAACTAATATATAGTTATGAGCCTTTTTTAGTGCATCTCAGACTTTTTACTGTAACTTTTCGAGGCAATGAAGTCAATTAAAGATATACAAAATCAATAATGGCAAAATATTTATAACAATTGGCCAAGTTGTTTTTAAAACGTTTTTTTGAAACGAAATTAGCTAAAAAAAACTACTGAAATTCATTACTTTCTAACCAAATATTAAATCCAAATAGTTAATCAAGTTTCTTGAATACTTGTTTATACTGAATATTTTCGCACAATATGTAATATGCTTTTATTTTTATTATAATTAAAATATAATACGCGCCAACAAATATTTTCATTGAATCAAATATTGTCTGTTTTTAAAAAAATATTTGGACGCCGTGCTTTTCTCAGGGAACTCAGTTTGATAACCGCTGCTACAGAAGTAGGCATTGTTTCTAGGAAAACCTTCAATGTATGCATTAATTGTGATTTCAGATTGTTTTAATAAACACCATACGGGAACAATAGAATCGTGAAAGTTCACAATGCAATAAAACAATTGAATTAATTATCACAATCGATCGTTGAGTCATTGCCAAATGACCCTTTAAGGCTCACCTTATTTCAAAGGCCATAAAGTAACATTAAAAATCATTAAGCATATTGGATATCACGGGAGGGACGCATATGCCAAAGAGACGATGGTCGTTAGGGACGACATGTTTTAGAGTGGCGTCCAACAACTGGCAACATAATGAAATGACAACATCAAAATTATATAAGAAAGATGTTAGATGTAGGAAGCAAAAATTCCATAGGGATGGGGACCTATGCGGGAGGCCATAAATCATTATTTCATTAAATCGTTTGGATGGACACAAACCGATGATAAATATGCTTATTTGTAACTATTTTTTAATTTACAATATTATTAAAAATCTAAGGGTCATAAAGGGTTTACTATTAATATTAATTGAGATGATTTGAAGGTTATTTCTTTGGACTTTTATATTCAAATATAATGATTTTATTATAAAAGATTAATAGTTGAATAACAAATATATGTTGTATTACAAAATAAAATTGAAAGTTATATAATACCATCTATGCATAAGTACACTTCACGGCGCAAAGTACTGGAGGGGGGATAATAAATTATATTTATAAGCCTTATTAAAATAAAAGACATCAGTATATATATGTATATATATATATATATACAGGTGGTTCTCGACTTACGACGGTTCTACTTACGACGATTCGCACTTACGACCAAAAATTTGAAAAAAAAATTTTTTTTTTAATTACGACCAAAAAAATTGTATTGCGGCGCGCGTGTCAACCTGAGTCATGCGTAAACAAAAATTATGCAATAATGATGCCATAAAAACTTCCTTCCGATCAGTAGATCACGGGACGTGCGCAAAGAATGTTGTTTATTTCTCACTTCTTCCCTTCGTTGTTTTAAAATTATCAATTAATATAAAAAAAATATAAACATATACTTAATTCAGTTGACACAGTGTTTTTGAACACGGACATATATACAAGTATTATAATAAGATATAAATATTACATATACCCATTTAATATCTGAAGTCAATATCAATAAATCGTGCCCATAATGACTGGCAAACGGAGTAGAAGTGACGAAAAAAAAGTGCTACAGATTTAGAAATAAAACTTAAAATAATTAAACAATATGAGAGTGGTAAAAGAGTGAAGCACATAGCTCGGGATCTACAATTATCACATTCAACGATCTCTACAATTTTGAAGAATAAACTAAGTATCAGTGAAGCTGTTAAAGGAGCAATATCCATAAAATCTGCAATAATAACAAAAAAAAACTTGGACCCATTTACGAAATGGAAAAACTATTAGTGATTTGGATGGAAGATTTGATAAAATAAAACGAATCCCCCTTAGCCTTGTGACCATAAAGACAAAGGCACTGAGTCTTTTTGAAAACCTAAAATTAAAGGAGCAAACTAACTACGAGCAAACATTTACTGCTAGTAATGGTTGGTTTGCGAGATTCAAAAAACGGGCGAATTATCAAAATGTGAAAATAAGTGGAGAGGCAGCTAGTGCCGATTACAAGGCTGAAGATTTTATCCATACATTTGACGCAATGATTAGGAAAAAAGGATACATAAAGGAACAAATTTTTAATGTTAACGAAACCGCGCTCTATTGGAAGAAAATGCCTCATAATACCTACATCGATAAGGAAGAAAAAAGTATGCCAGGCTTCAAGGCATTTAAGGATCGTTTTACACTTTTATTGGGTGGCAATATTTCTGGATATAAATTGAAACCATTAATGATTTATTAAGGGTTGAAGAAGAGACCAAAAAAAAAATTATCATGGAATCTCCAAAAAAATTTGAATTGAAAGAAATGGAAGCAGCCTTCTTTCAAATTAACCAAGCAATGCAAAAATTTGCAAAAATGGATTCGGATAACGAAAGATTTTTGAGTATAAGCCGCCGTATTCAGGAAGATCTTGCTTGCTACAAAGAAATATACGGGGAAAAAAAACAACAAACAACTCAATTAAAATTGGATATGTTTTTTAAAAGACTACTACTGCTTCTTCTTCCACTACTGTTGATGAGCCAATGGATTGTACTTATATAAGTTCAGCTGACGAAACACTTTAAATATTAGTGAAGTAATTATTTTAAATATTATTGATGTAAATATTTTAGATAATAATGAAGTAAATATTTTATTTTGTATTAATAAATAAGTATAAATATAACAATAAAAAATATATAAATAAATACACATGTTTTATTTTAATATGTAATTATGTACATATGTACATATTTTGTATGAAATTCGACTTACGACCAATTCGAATTACGACCAAAGTCCAGGAACGTATCTCGGTCGTAAGTCGAGGACAACCTGTATACTACTGTTTTGAGAACTGCGTCCATTTATTATTCAGAGTATAATTCTGGGACAAAGATGTTCAGGTATACTAAAATAATTTCATTATATAAAACTAATAAGGCGATTATTTTTTCCAAAATAATGCGCCGATTTAACGGTAGGAATAAAAAATAATCAGATTTGCAAAAAAATGTGAAATTAGCTTTTTAAATAATTAATATATCTTTAAAAAACGCTACTTAAAACTATTATTCGTCGTTTCTAATATAAATTTTATTTTTGAAGTTTTTTAAAACAATAAATTAGATATATAAAGTAATTGAGGCTACAATCAAGTTTAAGGTTGAATAGATTTTTAAGAATCTAGAAAAAATGCGTTAAATGTTTTTTTTACATTTTAAGTATTTTATTTTTTATAGGTATTAGTAATAATAATCAATTTCCAAAATAATTAGAAATTCTGTTAAATTTTATTGAATATAGTTATCAAATATGTACATTAATTTAGTAGGTATATTAATTCTAGCAATAGGTATTCACTTTGTAGCCATAAACTCAATAAGAAGGAAACCCATAGAGGAGCTGTCTAAAAAATCAGTTGACATTTCATGATAACAAATCAGCTGTATTATTGTTAAGAGTCGTTATTTAATCGAATGTTATCTTAACTCATCTTGCTTCATTGGTAAATGGTATTTCAAATCATGTTTTAGTAGTTTGTCGATACAATTTTTCTTTTATGAAAGTTATTCAAGCAAACCTTGAACTTATTTTCATAACTTTTCATACCAAATTTATCTTTCAAACGGTGTATTTACGTCTGAAATGTGTGATAACGATCGGTTTTGTTACGATTTTGTTAATGCGGTATTCTAAATAAGTATAGAAACGCTTTACCATTAAAAACACCAACAATGTACACACAAAATACCTGGTTTTGTCGTTAACTTAATTAATATTACTTCTATACTTTTGAATGCTTTCCTAGCATCAGTTTCCCATCCTTGCAATCTAGATTTCTTTATGTAACCGATCAACGTGCACCTTAAATATCTTCAATCCATACACTGATACTACACATATGTGCTGACGGGTCTAGGCTAAAAGTAAATCGCTAGCTTACACTACTAAAAGTCACGCGTTCGATCCCCTTCTAAATTTAAAATAAGAACATCTTTTTATTTAATTTTTTTTTTGTAAATGTTCACCATAATAACAAAAGATTTTGACATTTAGAGAATATTGACATTAAGCAAAATAAATATTTCAAAATTAAGTATACTTTATGCATTATAATTTTTGTCGCTAGGTCTAGGCTTAGGCCATAAATAGTGTTGATATATACGTTTGAAATATTCCAGATTTTCTCTGAAACCTGAGACCACTATAAGTAGAAGTTACACAAAAAAATTGACATTGGTCAAGCATAGAAATGTGTCATGATCTACTTTCAATGTTATTCCATATGTGCTTACAAAAAAATGTTTTGAAATGCCAGAAATGTTAATTGATTACATAATGTAAAATTATTGCATCAATGTGTGTTCAAATTTATGCAATGATTGGTTTTGAAATAAACAGCATATATCTTCGTTAGCAATATTAGTCAGTGCCAGTAGCTTGCTATGCTATGACCTATCTCTAATATTTTCATGAAATATGTAGACTAAAAACTAACATTAGTCCACTAATATATAATTGACAAAAATGTACTTGAATTGTATCATGTAATATTTATAGTATATTATCCATGATTTCTACAAAAGAAATCCGGAATATACCTGTATTATTTTGGTGCAATAATTTTACAATGTGAGATGAAATTATTATGTTTTTTTAATGACCTTTTTGGTCGATTTATAAATCATTTTTAAACTGTAAATGATGATTTTCATATATTCTTTCTAGTATAAAATATTACCATCTATCGCCATATTTTATAAACTTACTTTAATTTTTTCAGTGACCGTCTTTAGTAAGACTTGGTTTTTACTGTTAGAGCTCCACATCTTGGTGGATCTTGGCTTCCTGTATCGGCTGCCTCCATCAGCCCGAGGCTGACCATGATGATGGATCACTGTACGGACGACAGTGTCATTTTTGAACGGTCAGACATGTTCTCGGTCGCCTTTCTTGTCATGGACGACATCAGGCGGCAAGGGAAGCTATGTGATGTCGTTTTAAAGGTAATTCATTTAAAATATAAAAAATTGATTATCATCAACCTTCTTTAACCTCATTTATTTCTGAGACCTGCTACAAAATATAATGTTTTAGTCATAAGATAAAACAGAAATAACAAAATGTTGTTGCCAAAAAAAGTCTCACATAAAAATAAAATAAAATTATGAAATGATCCCTATGATAGTAGTATTGTTTTATTTTCTCTGTTGTTAATCATTTTTTCTCTTTATTTATAGTTAAAATAATAAATAAATTTTATAAAAATTCATTGAATAGATGAAGCTTAAATCATTGTATTTGAATATCAAATGTTGTTTGAATTTAATTTCATATTTAAATATTTTCAGGCTGAAGATGCTGTTATTCACGCTCACCGTATTGTCTTATCATCGTGCGTTCCTTACTTCCAAGCAATGTTCACAAATGACATGGTTGAGAGTACACTTAAGGAAATTGAAATTAAAGGAATCGAACCTCTGTGAGTATCTCTTATTATGATTTTTGTATGAACAATAATGTTCTTAAAATTACCCCCTAACACCTAACTTATATGTCATTTTATATTCATCCATATTCTTAAGCATTACTTATTCTTAGTTTTAGAATAGACAAGCCAAAATAAAATGTTTGATGAGTTAACATCTGTAGATGAGACATTATTTTATAAAACAAATGTATTTTTAATCAAAAATCATTTTATAAAAATCATTAAGACATTGTATAATATTTAAAAAAAATGCTAAACATCATCAAAAAAATAATATGAATTATAAGGACCATTGTGTTCCTTTTGTCATACATTTGGGGTTGAAATGAAGATAATAGGAAATATTTTCAAATATAAATGATATTATATTTTAACATTATCATATTATCAATATTTTTGCAAAAATGTTGGAGATTATTTAAAAAAAGATGCATTAATTATAAAAAATATCATTTTAATTGTAAGTATAATGTAATATTCACTTGTTCTGAGTGTGAGGTCATTGACAATAAATGTGTCGATACATTTACAACGCCACACTTATATGTTAGTACTTCAATAATGAATTTAAATGTAAAATATTTTGTAATGTTATTATTGAAGGAAAAAAATGAATAATTGAATTGAATATATTTTTTTTTCAGTGCTCTTGAAAGTCTCATCAACTTTGTGTATTCCGGCCAAGTTAGCATCAATTTGCTGAACGTTCAGTCTCTGATGGTCGGCGCGTCCTACCTGCAGCTGACCGAAGTCGGGGAAGCGTGCGCCGACTTTCTCAAAGAAAAGTTTGTACATCACTGTTTTATCAATACTAAATATGTTTCTTCTTTCAAAGGATATTAAAATTTATGCATAAAATGTCTGATTGAGAATTCATTTTTTTGGTTAGGTTTCACGCAAACATTGTGATTGGCATCCGACAATTTGCGGATACGCTGAATTGTGCGTCGCTGGTGGACGCCTGCGACAAGTTCATTGACAGCAACTTCACGGACGTGTCGGCCTCTGAGGAGTATCTCAACATCACCTCTGAGGATTTGGAAAAGATCATTGAGAGAGACGAACTGCAATTGCAGAGGTTTGACAAGTTTTTTTAAATCTAAATAATTAATTTGACCACTTCACAGCACGATGTGTATATCAGACATAAATTTTGCACGCAGGATAAGCTGTATACCCAAGGAAAATATAGGATGATCCCTGACTATTTTACTGAATAAATTGTATTTCACAAGTAACATGCCCGCCGAGCAGATTTTCTTAGAAGCTCGTGATTTGATCAAATAGTTTGAACGTTTAGGGCACCAAATCAAGTTAAACAAATTGATCACCCTCCCAAAAATGATTGTTCATGCTAGGTTTATTTCTCTTTCAAAGCTTCAAATAGTCTATGACTCCTCACTATTTACAGTTTTATTAGATTCATGTCGAAAATTATAGGTAAAACTCTACATATTTAGTTAGTTGGAAATATATTGCATTGTAATTTTAGTGTCTTAAAATATATTAACAAATTCACCAAAAATGTGCTGTTTATGTGAGGATATTTTTTGTTTTTAATTTAATTACGAAGGAAATAAACAAAAAACTGCTTTTAAGTTTATAATCAGTTATATCAAAAAGTGATACTTAATAATTTTTTACGGTATTGAAAAATTGATGTTTTTTTAAAATATATTTTAGTGAAGATGCAGTATTTGAAGCTGTCATGCGTTGGGTGCACCACGAGCCTGCAACAAGAGCGCACTGCTTACCTCGACTCCTCGGGCGTGTGCGACTGCCGCTGCTAGCTCCGCAGTACCTGGCCGATGTGGTGGCCTCGGAGCCTCTCATCAGGTCATCCCTACAATGCAGGTAAGGTCATCCGCTAAGAGCTTTTATCGCCATCGACCTCAACTCGAATGTATCTTTTGTCTTACATATTTAAATGTCACCAGAAGACAGGAATTTCTTCGTAATCTTTTGTACGCCGCGCCTTTTTGGTATATTTTTTAATTGATTCTTAGGAAAATTATGTAGACTGTAATATCAGATATAATTAAAAGAATTTTTAGAATTTATTCCACAATATAAAAAAAAATTGACGACATGTTTCAGCCAGGTCGAGTGGCCATTTTCAAGTCAGTTACCAAAGTGAGTGTTGGCTTTACATAATGCAAAGAGTGAGTGAAAGGGTGGATATGAATTGTGTGATGGGTATATGTGTTTTGGAAATCATTAATGTATAAGGGAATTCATTGATGTCTCAACAAAATAATATGTATAATTACAAAAGGCCAGAAGAAGGCCAAGGACTGTAATATATTTTCTAGTAAACAAATATATCAGATATTGCTTGTAGTTTTTAACTGGAATCCAATATATTTTATATTCAGTTATATAAAACAGTTATATAGAAGTGTTTAGAACATTACAACAGTAGAAAAAAGCCTAGAAAAATGCCTATGTGATAAATCAAAAAACATAGGATACTAATAAAAAGTAGATTGATCATGCAATTGATATTGTTCGCTAATGTATGTTTTCCACCCTTTATGGTGATTCTCTCTTTAGTTACTAAAAATATAACTCGAAATTTCCACAATTTATCTTGTATTGAGTAGTATAACAAGAAAAAGATAGAATATATTTTTTAATTATAGATTTCCCTGTTGTTTCCGACACGATTATATATAATTATAGATTTTATAATGCCTTTTTTTATGTAAATCATTTAATTTTAAAGCCAAAATGGCAAGTATTACAAACGAGGGCTGCTGTGCTTGAAGCATATATGATAATCAAATTAAAATAATCATTTTTTATTTTCAGGGACCTCCTGGATGAAGCCAAAGACTATCATTTACTGCCCGAGCGACAATTTCTCATCCACGGCAGTAAAACCAAACCTCGGACACTTGAGTGTGTTGCGGGAATCATCTATGCCATTGGAGGACTCACAAAAAACGGTACATCACTTTTTTCAAAACTCTGCTTCGAGGTATCTTTATATGGATCTTTACTATTAATCAAGAAGGTATTACGCAGTGGTAGCACGTTTAAATGTCATGCTCAGTGTAGACGACAGCTTCCAGTTCCGCTGACGATCCGCTCTACGGGCGTGTATCGGTTTTCCGCTCTTCACTAGACCATCTTCTCCCAGTTACTTGTAAGGTAACTAGTTACGCCATCAATCTGAAGTGGGCGGACAGCCTCATTTCTCCAGATTTCAGACAGCCGGCGCGGCTTTACAGGAGGGTGGGAGGTAGAAATGAAACGCAAGAGATTCAAGTCTAAACTGATTTATTTAACGTTCAAGTCGGTGCTTTTATACATTAATTTTCTGGTACCTACTTTTGCGGCCGTGAGAATAGTCACGTTCGCACGAGTCTGTATTCCTTTCTTAGGGTTTTATTATGAATCGTTCCTGGAGATAGGTAATCCTAGCCATAACATCGGTTTATGTTTTTATGGCTAAAACTGAAACGTATCCCAGGCTCGTTCGCACGCTTTACTACACAAAGGAACACTTTCTGAATATTTAATATTTATGACATTTTCTCGAGAATAGACGCATCTCACGCTGGCCAACAAAGGGCGACGTTTTTGGCTTATTTAATATTTATGGCCCCCTTTCTAACAATCGGTCGGGGCTCACGGACTGTTTCTTTATTGAAGGTCCGCCCGATAATACTCGTGGGATGCAAAGTATAATAAACCATCGAATTCCTATATCATTACAAATAACACATTTACAAATAACACATAACTATCAACAGCTGTCGTCTTCAGCGTGAGACGTACGTAACACTCCCACCGTGCAGTCTCTGCTGTACTCTGCCTCGGACGTCTCGACTCGTTCTGTGTTGAAAACCGCCAGCTTCGCCGCTGGCCGCGTATAAGTCCCTGTTGCGGTCTTTATCTGAACCACGCGAACCTGCCCGTCGGCTGCTGGAGTCGCTCGCGTTACTCGTCCCCGTGGCCATGTGTTGCGCGGCAACTTCGGATCCGCAACGAGTACCAGGTCTCCTTCCTGAATCGGCTCCGTCGGGGTCCTCCACTTCGGGCGCCGCGCCAACGTTGGTAAGTACTCCCGTACCCACCGACGCCAGAAAGCATCTGCCATCTGTTGTGACGCCCGCCATTGTTTCTTGAGACACATCTTCTCCTCCTCCGTGTCGTACTGTACCAGGGTCGTCATGCCACCAGCTGATCCTATCAGGAAGTGATTCGGGGTCAGAGGTTCTTCGTCTGCCACGTCGACTGAGACGTGTGTCAGCGGTCGACTGTTAATCGTGTTCTCAGCTTCCGCGAGCACGGTCAACAGCGTCTCTTCCCTCGGAGACCTCTCTTGGAGTGTGGCCGCCAAGGCTCTCTTCACTGAGCGTACCAATCGCTCCCAGGCGCCTCCAAAGTGCGGGGACGATGGCGGGATAAATTTCCACGCTATCCTTTTCCCCGCTGTGTACTGCAGCAGGCTAGCATCTCGACTCAAGTTTTTGATTGCCGCCTTCATCTCGCGGTCCGCGCCCACGAAATTGGTCCCATTGTCGGAGTACAACACGTTCGGCTGACCGCGCCGCGCTGCCATTCGTCTTATGGCCATTATGGCTGAATCCGCGGAAAGTGAGCATGCCAGCTCGATGTGTACCGCCCGCGTTGTCATGCAAGTGAAGAGCGCGCCATATCTTTTCTCGTGGCGCCTCCCAATCGTCACGGTCATGGGCCCGAAGAAATCTAGACCACAGTGGCTAAATGGTCTCTCACCACGGGCTAGTCTGGCCGGCGGTAATTGCCCCATTAGCGGCGACTCGGGTGTGCATTTCATTATCTTGCACAACCGGCAGCTTTTCACAATGGTCCGCAAAGTGGTACGGAGCTTCAACACCACGAATCTCATTCGGAGATCGCTTACTGTACGTTCCACACCGGGGTGTCCCGTCGCCGCGTGTTGGTGAGCCAACATTAGCTTCACGTATTCGTCCCCGCCGTCCAGCACCGGCGGAGGTTCTTCCTGTGTCCTCTGCAGGCGTGTGTTTAGTCGTAATACGCCTTCTTCGTCCAAATATGGCGAGAACGCCCGCAGGCGTCCGCCGGGTGGGAGCAGCTCCCCGTCGCAGGATCTCCATTTCGTCGCCGAACGCGCGTCTCTGGGAAAGACGCACCCATATCATCTCGGCGTTGACGATTTCTTCCGCTCGGAGCTCGAACTCTCCTCCAGGTTTCAGGCATCGGGTCGGCTCATCTTTACGTAGGGGATTCCGACAGCGATCGACAAATCGCATAACCCATGCGGTTGTCCTCAGTAGTTTCGTCCACGACGAAAATCGCGATACGGTCGGTAGTCCCTCTAAGACGACGCAGTGCCCCACGAAGTATCGTGGCGGCTTAGTCTCCAGTACGTCGTCAGCCGGCGTAACTGTCTTCTTCTCTCGGGGCCATTCGGCCTCCGGCCGTGAGAGGAAGTCTGGTCCTCGCAGCCATAATCCGTCGGGCGACATGTCTGGCGGCTGGGCGTCGCGCGTACCGACGTCCGCTGGGTTCATTTTTGTTGGCACCCAGCGCCACCCGCTCGTGCCGGCTATTTCATCGATCTCGCCCAGTCGGTTCGCCACGAATGTGGAGTATTTCAGAGGATCGGTGCGTAGCCAACACAGGACCGTACTAGAGTCCGTCCAGTATACGGTGTTGGCGATCTTTACTCTCGTTTCCCTCTTTATGCTCGCAGCCAAGCGCGGCGAGCAAGGCGCCCTGCAGTTCGAGGCGTGGAATCGAGAGTGGTTTGAGCGGAGCAACCTTCGTTTTGGCTATCACGAAGCTCGTGCCAGCTCTGTGTACGAAATATGCCACGGCACAACATGCCAACTCGGAGGCGTCGCTGAAGAGGTGTAGCGTGACCTCTTCCTTCTTTCGCTTAATGCAGCATCTCGGGATTGCGCAATCATTTTGCTCCATTAGTGATTTCAGTTCGGCCCATTTGACCGCGTGTTCTTCCCGTAGCGTATCATCCCAACCAATGTTGGAGCGCCATACCGCTTGTAGAAGTATCCGCCCTCTGATGGTTATGCACGCAATGAACCCCATCGGGTCGAATACCTTCATCACCTCGCTTAGTAACTGTCGCTTCGTCGGCCAATCAGGCGCCCCTTTTCCTTCGCCTTCGTATCGGAACATAAACAAGTCTGTGCGTGGGTCCCAGTGGACACCTAGAACGCGTTCCGTTACGGCCGAGTCCCCGATTATAATGGTCGACTTGGCCCGATCTTCGCTCTTGACCGAGCTCAACACGTTATTATTGTTGGAGGCCCAACCGGTTAATTCGAACCCCCCCGATCTCAGGAGGGCCGTGACGTTCCTCAACATCTCGACCGCCTCTTCCGGCGTATCTACAGCATCCAGGTAGTCGTCCATATACATGTTTTCGGCTATCGCGCGCGCCGCCCGTGGGAATTTCTGCGCGCCCGCGGCCGCCACTTGATTGCGAACAAAATGCGCGCTGCTCGGGGAGCACGTCGCCCCGAAACTCATCGACGTCAAGGCGAATGTCGTGATCTCTTCGTCCGGCGCGCGGCGCCACAAGAACAGCTGAGACATCTGATCGCTGGGCTTCATCTGGATGCGTAAAAACATCTCCTTTATGTCGGCGGCGAGGGCTATGCCGCCTTCTCTGAAACGCTGGATCCCGCCCACCAAGGACGTTAGCAGATCCGGCCCAGTTAGCAGCTGGTCGTTCAGACATACGCCGCGATGACGGCTCGCCGCGTCGAAGACTATTCTGATCTTGCCGGGTTTATTCGGGTTTCGCACGGCGAAATGTGGCAAGTACCATTTTCGCGGGTACTCCAGCGATTCCTGAGCTCGCGGCAATTCGATAGCATATCCTTTGATTTCATACTCCGCCATCTTGGCTCGGTACGCCTCACCTAGCATTGGATCTTTAATCAATTTTCGCATCAGCGAGTTGAAACGTTTCTCGGCGGCTTTCCTGTTGTCCGGGAGCGTTGAGGCATCCTCTCTCCATAGTAGTCCTGTTTCCCACCTCCCGGTAGAAAGCTGCTTCGTCGTGGCGTTCATGATCTCGAGTGCCCGTTTGTCGGCTGCATTGACTCGTGGCGTCGCCGAGACTCCTACTGTCTCAAGCGCGAAATTGGTTTTTACGAGGGCCTCCAGCGCGTCGTCTCGGCACGGCTTCTTGAGGCTCACCATGACCGTCTTCGGCTCACCGTGGTCGCTTCTCCGTCCATCGGCTTCTTGAGGCTTCGAGCTTTCGCTAGCTTGCGTAATGGCCGGGCTGCCTCCGAACGTGACGCGACCTAGCGGCGTGTCGCTCACGATCATTCCGTCCGCGGACCACTTTCCGTTCGCGCCTCCGGGCGGTACGATCAACTGCGCATTGTCCAGGCCGATCAGCAGTTGAGGTCGCACATTGATCGTTCTGTATTTTGTACTGTTTTCACTCGTCGCGCACACGTGGGTCTCTAGATTAAGTCTCTTAATGGTGTACGCGACCGCTTCGAACGTGCTCGCGTCCCCGGCTATCGTCAGCCTCACTCGTCTCGAACCACTTTCGTTTACACTAATGCCTGCCGCGCCCGCTATGCGTAGTCCAGCACGCGGGCCATATGCTCCCGATGGCGGCGGCCACTTCCTGTTCGACAAGTGTCACAGTCGAGCCTTCGTCCAGGAGGGCGTACGTGTTCACTGACCCTTGGGCCCACTCAACTTCACCGGCAGGACCTTAAGGGTCACTGCGTCTTCTCGATTCGACGCATGAAGTACCTTACGTTCAGGGGCTGCTGTCGGAGTATGTGGTGCCCGCGGTTGATGCAATGTCCGGTGATGTCTGCCTTGGCAGCCATCCTTGCCGCATTTTGCGCGGCATACCGTGCTGTGGCAGCGCTCGTTCAGGCACGACTGACACAGATTCCGTCGGCGCACAATGTTCCACTTTTCCGGCTGCTCCAGATTCATGAAACTTGCGCAAGAGCCAATCTGGTGTGGCCCGTCGCACATCACGCAGTTCACTCTCTCTGGAACTTTTTCCGTCATGAACACTTGTTTCGGAGCGTTCCTCTTCTCGGTTCGAGATGTTGGCTCGATTTGCACCGGGGTGCACCCCTTCAGGGGCAATCCGTCGGTGATATCCTGCAGGAATCGCGCGAAGTCTCTCGGGGTGCTCCTCGTATGGTTGTCCCGCATAATCACCCAATGCCACATCAAGGCTGGGGGTAGCTTCAGCACCATCTCGGACAGGAGTTTCGGAGCAGCAGGGTGCAGGTCACAGTCGTAGTGCTCCATGGTCGTGACGATGTTTGATACCTGCGTCGAAAACTCGGTCACTATGAGTGCATTCGGGGCAATAGAGTCATGAAGCTTCGGTAACCTCTTGATCTGCTCCATCAGCCTGTTCACTACGAGCTCTGGGTTTCCGAAGTTCTTTTCGAGTGCCGTCATAATCTCCGGTACGTTTTTCGGGTTTATTAGCAGGCTTTCCACCGCTCGCCTGGCTTTCCCTGTCAACGCGCTCCGTATACGGCCGAGGTTTTCTCGGTGAGAGAGGTCGTATGCGGTCGTGGTGTCCTCGAAGGCGCTTTTAAATATCAGCCAGTCCATGGGGTCACCACCGAATTGGGGTAGGTCCTTCAGGTTGGTCTTGGCAATAAGTGTGGCCAGCTTAGGATCGTTCCCGTAGTGCCGCGTACCGGAGGTCCCTGCTGACTCGCCTTCTCTGTTTAACACCTTTAAAACGGCTGCAAGCATTGCGGCTTGGTCCGTCGTCGCTGAGGGGGGTTTCTGGTGGTCCACTGGGGGACACGATTGTTTCACCCACTCATTTGTGTGCCGTCTGGCCTCGGCTTCCGCGCCCGACCGACACGGCGCTGGGCGCTCTCGAACCGCGGCAGCCATATGCCCCGCGCGCTCTTCACGGCCAGTCATGGAGCTCAGCTGTTCTTGCGCGGCTGGCTCCTGCCTCACCCACTCGTAAGCGGGCTGCTGCATCGGGGCGTGAGTTGCTTCGCCCGTACTGCGGGCCGCACGGCGGTCCGCTTCATGTGTGGGCGGGACTGACTCACCGGCGCTGCAGGCTGCACGGTAGTGGTCCTCCTCAGGCTCCCGTATGACTTGCACAGACCTCGGCGTGGCGGGCTGCTGCATCGGGGCGTGAGTTGCTTCGCCCGTACTGCGGGCCGCACGGCGGTCCGCTTCATGTGCGGGCGGGAGCCCGTGGTCCGCTGAACTTGTAGGCTGGCGGCCAAGCTTGCGATGGCTGCGTTGGTTGTCGTCAGGGCTGCGTTGGTTTGCGCGCTGGCTGCGACGAGCTGGGCCATCATGTCGGTGAGAGCGTTCAGCGACTGGTCAGCCTTGCGGCGCGCCTCTCTGGAGTCCACGGACCTCATTGACTCCCCCGATTCTGATCGGGCGTCATCCTCCTCCATGTTAGTTCCACGGTTGCTTCCTGATCGCGTTGCAATCGGTGATCGATTGGCAGGCATGATCAGGTCAGGAGATGATCTTCTTCACGAAGGCAGAATCCGGTTCGAAGGACCAAATGTAGACGACAGCTTCCAGTTCCGCTGACGATCCGCTCTACGGGCGTGTATCGGTTTTCCGCTCTTCACTAGACCATCTTCTCCCAGTTACTTGTAAGGTAACTAGTTACGCCATCAATCTGAAGTGGGCGGACAGCCTCATTTCTCCAGATTTCAGACAGCCGGCGCGGCTTTACAGGAGGGTGGGAGGTAGAAATGAAACGCAAGAGATTCAAGTCTAAACTGATTTATTTAACGTTCAAGTCGGTGCTTTTATACATTAATTTTCTGGTACCTACTTTTGCGGCCGTGAGAATAGTCACGTTCGCACGAGTCTGTATTCCTTTCTTAGGGTTTTATTATGAATCGTTCCTGGAGATAGGTAATCCTAGCCATAACATCGGTTTATGTTTTTATGGCTAAAACTGAAACGTATCCCAGGCTCGTTCGCACGCTTTACTACACAAAGGAACACTTTCTGAATATTTAATATTTATGACATTTTCTCGAGAATAGACGCATCTCACGCTGGCCAACAAAGGGCGACGTTTTTGGCTTATTTAATATTTATGGCCCCCTTTCTAACAATCGGTCGGGGCTCACGGACTGTTTCTTTATTGAAGGTCCGCCCGATAATACTCGTGGGATGCAAAGTATAATAAACCATCGAATTCCTATATCATTACAAATAACACATTTACAAATAACACATAACTATCAACAGCTGTCGTCTTCAGCGTGAGACGTACGTAACACTCAGTGTTTATGTTTACTATGAGTGAATTATAAGATGTAAAACAATATTTATATCTAAAATATGACTATCATAGGCAATATAAAACCCAGCGATAATTAGTTAATATCTAGCATGTATCTTTTGGGTTGAGTCGCTCCTTAGGACCATGTTATGCAGGCCTCGTGAATGTTAATTGGTGATGGAATGGCGGGCTAATCATTTGATCTCATTAAAAAATGCTGATTGAAAATTCCAAAGTATACCTTGGATACTAAAGCTGTTTTGATTGGTTTCTTATCCTGAAGACCGTCTAGAATTATATTATGTATAGGATGTACTCGGTGGAGCTCTAGGTGTAGAGATATCTTGGGATGATTCTAGAATAATAACAACTGACAGAAATGTGTGGTGGCAGTTTCTAGTGATCATGCTCCAGCATTGGATATGGAAGAAGAATATTATTGGCAACCATTTTTAAACATTATACTACTGTAATTCTTAGGTTATACTGATGATGGAATCTGCATCTGAGGCACATTATAAGTTATTGAGTAGCGGTAATTTGTGTTGATCGTATGCTTCAGATATTGAGCCAATAAGGAATAAAAAAATAAACTATGTTAACTTTACTATAGTGAATAATTAACAACACGAATTATATAAAAATGAAGATTTATGTATTTTAAGTTTTAAAAAGTTCTTATTTTTGTCCTTCATACTAGTACTTCATGTTCTGTTTTCTGTATTTATATGATAGCAAGATAATAATTATTTTAACTTTCTATTAGGTGACTCCCTTTCAACTGTGGAGTCCTACAATCCTTCATTAGGGGCCTGGAGCCCCGTGGAGCATATGTCGACCCTCCGCTCCCGCGTGGGTGTGGCCTCTTTAAGAGGTCGCCTGTTTGCCCTCGGAGGATACAACGGAACGGATCGGCTGGCCACCGTCGAGTCCTATGATCCCCTTACCTCCAAGTGGTGCAAGGTCGCCCCGATGAGCTGCAAACGGAGGTAAATAATATCAATGCCTTTGTGCCAAAAGATTTTTTTTAATTAATTTGAAATAGAAAATTTTATAAATATTTATATTTAATAATAGAAGAACATTAAATTAGACATGAATATGTTATACATTAAACAGATTATTTAAATCTATATATGTATATAAAAAAAGTTGTGTTAGTTACCCCATTTATAACTCAAGAAGGACTGGACCGATTTTCATGATCTTTAATTTATTGGATTCGTCTTGATTTCAAATAGAAAAATAGCTTTTAAAATATTAGAAAACAATCACTGGAAAATATTATCAAGGAAATATTTTTTTCATACTATTTTTCATACATATTTAACCCTTTGGTTACTAAGAATTTTCTTAGCGAACTTGCGAAAAAAGCGAAGCGATTTCAGAGCATTTTTTAGTTCTTTAAAAATTTAACATAATTTTTATCTTTTTGGAAAAATAAAAATAATATTCAGTCCAAACAGTTCATTCATTCAGATTAAGCAAATAAAAAATATATATATAATATTGATATTTGCCAATAAAAAAATATATAAACATCAAAAAGTAAAATGTGCAAGCTCTTATTTTGATTTTGAGATCATATATGATGTAAATAATAAATCTTTATTACTGTCAACTTGTGTTTAATTGAGCGTCGAATATTCGACACTTCGTCTTTTTCGCACGAGAATCGACCGCCGAATATTCGACGCTTAGTAATGAAAGGGTTAACTTTATAATAAACTGACTTTAGGTCAACGAAAAGTAAGTGAGCACAGCATTTATTAATTATGGTGCTGTGTGACGTTTGCCAGGTCAGGTAGTTTTAAATTAAGCAGTAGAAGATATCCTACTCAGTTCTAAATCCTTTCAAGGTATTTCAATACTTTTTTTTAACCTCCTCTCTCTCAAAAGGCTGTTATTCTGTCGCGTGATGGCAGGATTAGGAGCAGATGATAACAAAAACCTTTTTAGAAGCACATTGACATATATTTACGATAAAACCTTACAAATTTGTGGTCCGGACCTAGTCACAGCATTAGACCGAGTCATAATACAATATGCTCTCGTCGAAGGGCGGGAGATATATCATGCTGATGTCATTATAAAATCAAATACTTTTTTATTATTCTAGCGCTGTGGGTGCTTGTTCGCTTCTGAACCACGTGTACGTTTGTGGCGGTTATGATGGATGCACGTCCTTAAATACAGTTGGTTAGTATATATAATCTTTTAAATATTCAATACATTTCCATGGCAGATACCATCTTATAAGACATTTATTTTTATCAAATAAGCACAAATAAAAATAATGATAAGATTTGAACCGCAGACAGCATACCAAAGTCTTGTCGATCATTCGTATGTTGGCCTCTGTGCCATTTCATCACCCAGTGAATGAACGAAATGAGTCGAAAAATTAATACATTTTATATTCTAATAATATATATACTTCATAAATGGCAGTTGTTATGCATCAAATGAAGATTTATTTGTCTTACATTACATACATTTTTGGAAAGTTCAGACTTTTACCTATTTTTCTACATAGTCGCCACTGAGGTCAATGCATTTTTTCATGCGGTATACGAGCTTTTGAATGCCCGATTAAAAAAAATCTGGGCCAAGCCGCTCAGATCCCCGAGAACCGCTTCTTCCAGCTCTTCTCTATCGCCAAAATGCGTTCCACCCAGGTGTTTCTTTATGTCAGGGAAGAGATTGTAGTCACTTGGAGCTAAGTCCGGGCTGTAGGGTGGGTATTTGACAAAACCCCATCCAAATTTTGCGATTTTGCGAGTTTGTGGTCTTCGGTCAACATTCTTGGCAACCACCTCACCAGGGAAGAGATTTGGAGTGGGGGAACCAAGGTACACTACAGAATCGAAAGATCCACCATAACAGCGCTTTTCAGGACTGTAGCGTCATGAGAACTTTATTGTACGGATAATCCTCGTACTTAAATCGATTATGTCATTCATTCTTCAAACACTTTTCAGAAACTAATTCCTCCCTGCGAAAATTCGTCATTGCTCCCATTCCCCCACTGAAACTGTCATATGCCCCTAATTTTGAAACCACTGCATTAGATGATTATAATCTACTTTTGATGTTCTCCTTAATGAATTTGCATATAAAATAAAAAACCTAAAAATAATCATTGAAATCAAAGTGTTTACTTTTTGGTTCTAATAGGAAAAGTCTTCGTTACAAATCAAAAAAGTCGTGCATTATACAAAAGCTTTACTGCATGTTCTTTATGTATGTTTGCAGAACGCTACTCTCCTATACACGACTCCTGGGAGGTCGTGGCTCCGATGAACAGGTACCGTTCAGCCGGCGGAGTGGCGGCTCTGCGAGGATGCATCTGGGCGCTCGGCGGCCATGATGGAATGTCAATCTTCGACTCGGTGGAAAGATTCGATCCCCGCGCTCCTACGTGGAGCAAACAAAAACCCATGCTCAACAGAAGGTAGTAACTTATAATAAAATACTCATACAAAATTATTTTTTTTGCATGAAGATGTTCTTATGCATTCAGTTGTATTAGGATGACAGGAAACATAAGAGATTGTATTTGATTTTGGTTTTGTTAAAGAAAGGCAAAGAAAATGCTTCAATGAAAGAAGCTATCAAAAGCAAAGAGAAATAAAGAATCCTTGTGTTAATAGTATTGGCTTTTAACCCCTTATGTTTATTCCCCTTGTTATCCACTTTAAAGAAGACAATCCTTTGCAAATTTAGTAAGAAAAAATAATAATTATTAGGAAAACAGATATGCAAGAATATTGTTAAATGGTAAACTAAATTGATATAAGTGCACATAATTATAAAGTGGCATAAGTCATGTTTCTTTCGTTTTGAGGTACATAAAGGTTTACGTTTTGATGTTTGTAGAAAACTGATAAAAGTGACAACACCATGTTGTATAAAATATATTTAGATTTTTTAAATTTATGTTGGACGAATAATAGATTAATTTATGAAAATTTGAACTGAAATAAATGAATAACTCTTTTTTATTTCATTTCTTGACTTAAGCCACTTTCATAATTATAGGCTAATATCACTTAAGTTCTCGAGTCTTGGTGGAATACAAATTATACTGTCATTACGGCATGAATTTTTCAAACTTTTTTTTGCTTAAAACTAGTATTTGAAGCATAAATGTACTTATCTGACCTAGTTTCATAAATCACATTGGTTCTTGTATCCTGTAGCAATCAGATGATGTATAAAAAACTATTCTATTTAACAAATGTTCATTATATAACTCCATACATGTGGTGGCATTGACAGATGTGGTTTACAGAAAAATCGCTCCTGTGATGAAACCTAACGATATTTATTTACATGCTTTACAGATTCCTGTAAATAATACATGTAGGTTGATAAAGGAAATGTGACTGCAGTTCCAAGTTCCTACCGTAGATGTCACAATGAGTACTGAAAGTATCAAAACCGAAGTCAGCGGTAGGAGAATCTTGGACGGCATATATCAACAACCGATGCGAAAGGGTTAATACAGTCGAGTAGATTTATCCACCATCTCAAGATAGCATTGTCATACTCTTTAAAATAATGAAGAGTATGTTTCCATTTCCATTAGAAATATGCTTCACATATAGGATGGAATGCTTTCATGTCCACTCTTTTATATTATCATAATGCTGATATCTGTTTTAAAAACGAAATAACCAATTGTAACGTTTTTAAAAGTTAAATAAAATAAATTGAATCGTTTCCACTTTAATGTTAACCTCAAAATATGAAACTTCCTTTTTAGATGCCGCTTGGGAGTTGCAACTCTAAATGGCAAACTTTACGTGTGCGGCGGCTACGACGGATCTCGCTTTCTCCAATCTGTCGAGGAGTATGACCCCGTCATGAACCAGTGGAGATATCTCAGACCTCTCAACCTGATGAGGTCGAGAGTCGCTCTCGTGGCCAACATGGGCAAGCTGTGGGCAATAGGAGGTAGGAACATATTACTTTTCCTTATAGATGCCATAAGCCCAAATATGGGTCCGCTGCGGGAAGCCCGCCAGTGCTGTGAGCACACTGATGTGTTACAAAACTGTATATTTTCGATCAATGTTGTAGCTGGTGTCTATAGTGACATCTATGGTCTGCCCAAAAAAAAATTGGTAAAAATTGGACACCATTTAGGGGTTCAAATCTTTGATAATCCACGAGGCGTTGCATAGATCAGGGTCCTGGCATCCAAAAGGTTAACACCAAAAATATTTACCAATGTTTGAACTATAGTATAATAAGTATATCGAAGACCAGTTTTTATTTGATTATTAAAATTAGTCAACATGAGCATGGGTTCACTGCTCAAAATTTCCTTTTTGAATTAGGCTGCCACGTAGAACCAAATTTCCAGGCCTAATGGCAGCAACGCTAATCGCTGGATCTCATTCACATATGCCTTTGATACAACATGCTTTTAACACGTTTAACGCCAACATAATGTTTTTAATGCATTCGACTCAGAGGCGCCATATAGGTCACATTCAATGTTAAAATTCCATTGAAATGTAACCGCTGGCGTACAGGGACTGTTTGTTTGAAAAAAAAAACGTAGGTCACCGGTAACCTACAGGGCGCCCTTTTGAGCAACAGCGTAGGTCACTGGTGACCTACGTGGCGTGGAACGTGTTAAGCCCTTTGATATTCTCTCTGAAGGTTATCATCCAACTGCACTTAGTATACTCGTACAAAACATACAAACAGTCGAAAAATTCTTAAGATGACATAATGATTATTACAGCTGTTAGAACTGCTATATGCTGCATAGGTTGTGGTGGCCTCCATGACAATATTATATAGTTGGTCTGACCTTCCCTACCAATCTTATTATCATTTTATTGGACTTTGAGTGGGTCAATTCTTCTTACAGAAACGTAAACCTAACATGGAGTTAATATAATGTTTTCTTTTCAGGTTACAACGGCGAAACAAATCTCAGCACTGTGGAAGTCTATGACCCTCTTCTGGACACTTGGTCATTTGTGTCTCCGATGTGCGCTCATGAGGGAGGAGTTGGAGTCGGAGTGCTGCCGATGGTCTAAAAAACTTTGAAGTCAACGAAAATTGTATTATAAACAAAGTGAATAAAAAGAAATAGGCGCTTTTAAACATAGTGGTGGAACATATGCTCCAACACTCTGTTGCTTAGTGCCTATTAACTTAAATGTAATATTTTATGTAAGCGTGTATGAAGAGAGGCTTGGAACATTCTAAAATTTAAATGTGTTTTAATTTTGTATTAGAATATGTGTTATATTTTATGTAAGTGTTTATAAAGGTAGACTTTAAGCAAAGAAAAAGGAAAATAATATTTTTTAAAACATTCTAAAATTTAAATAATTTAGTAAATGTTTTAATATGAATGAGTAACTTTAATGATTGATTTGTACGTACTAAAACTTACACATAGATGTAAATCATATTTATGTACAAGTATGCATGCAAGATAGTGCCAATATCGGTTAAAAAAGTAAATGTTCTTAACTTTAATTTTATCTGTATTGCCAAAATCTAAATTGCTACGACTATTATAGTTTTGTAGTTTCACCGAAAGTTGTCAGTTTATTATTTTAATAATATCAAATTATTAGTATAATTTGTAAGTATCACAATCTAGTCATTAGTATAAATAGTAGATAGGCAGCAAAAGGTGACATTTTTTTTCATGATAAAACAAAAACAAATAAATTTTAGTAAATGAAAAGGCATTATAACCTGCATTCATTTTAACATAGCAAATCTGTCACATGTTAGTCTTTGAATTTGATCTTCCATAATACAGTGGGTTCTATGTCGTTCAGCCTGGAAATTCGTAGAGGATTGTAAGTGGTGTTAATTGTTTCTTAACCCTTTCATTACGGCTGGGTTTGAATACAAATTACACTGTCAATTATGAAACTAGTATTTGAAACATAAATGTACTTATCTGCTCTATTTTCATATATCACATTGGTTCTTGTATCCTTTAGCTATCAGATGATGCATAAAAGACTATTCTAAGAAAGTAGCAAAACGATATATCACGTCAAACAATTTCAACGGTCGGGGAATCTTATGACGGCATATGCCGACAACCGATTCGAAAAGGTTAAATTATTATAAATTATATTGTGTATAGAGATGGAAACACATGCATAATGATATATTTCAAAAGCTTCCTAAATTTTTCAACGTTTAGGTAAGAGTTTTGATAACTACTGGTTAGTGGTATACAACAAATGTTATGGTTTTTCGCAAAAGTGTGACGAGTGTGTCAGTTATGGGTAGTTGGAGAAGGCATTAATATTGAGAATTCAGATGAGTAGTGGCCAAATATAAAGCAATATAAAAGACTAACTGAAATGATTTTACGTCTGTGTACAATGGATTGGACATCATCATCATCATCATCAGCCTGTGTCCGTCCACTGTTGAACGTAGGCCTCCCGCATGAGTCTCCATCCTCTTCGATCCTCCGCCTTCCGCATCCAGGTCACTCCCGCTATTCTTCTTATGTCGTCAGTCCATCTTGCAGGGGGTCGGCCAATGCTTTGTTTGCCAGTTCTTGGGCGCCATTCCAATACTTTTCTTCCCCATCGACCGTCGTCTCTTCGACAGATATGTCCTGCCCATTGCCACTTGAGTGTGCCTATTCGTTGGGTAGCATCCAATACTTGAGTTCTTCTGCGTATTTCCTCGTTTCGGATTCTATCTTTTAGCGACACTCCGAGCATGGATCTCTCCATAGCACGCTGGGTGACTTTTTATTTTATGGGTAAGACTTGCTGTCAGATTCCACGTCTCTGCGCACTAAGTTAATACAGGGAGGACGCATTGGTTAAACGCCTTAGTTTTAAGGCATTGCGGAATTTTCGCTTTAAAAATGTACTTTAGTTTTCCAAATGCTGCCCATCCCAGTTGTATGCGCCTGTCGATTTCTTTTGAGAAGTTATTTCGCCCTAGTTGTATTACTTGTCCCAGATAGGTATAGTCGTTTACAACCTCTATTTCTGTTCCTCCAATGGAAATAGGATCAAAGGTCTGTGAAATATGACTATTAATCATGGCTTTTGTTTTATCCATGTTCATTTTCAGACCAATTTTGTTCGACGCTTCATTGAGGTCGTAGAGCATGTCTTGGAGCTTGTTAGGTGATTCGGCTATTAGCACTATGTCATCTGCAAATCGGAGGTGAGAAATGTACTCTCCGTTAATATTTATTCCACATTTTGTCCAGGATAGCAGTTTAAAAATATCTTCTAGGGCGTTTGTGAAGAGTTTTGGAGATATAACATCTCCTTGTCTAACACCTTTGTTTATAGAAATATTGTTAGTGCTATCATGGAGCTGGACCATCATTGTTGCAGATTTGTAAAGAGATTTTATTATCTCTATATACCGATAGTCTATTTTGCAGCGTTGTAGTGAATCTAGCACTGCCCAAGTCTCGATTGAGTCAAATGCCTTTTCATAGTCTACAAAGGCGAGGCAGAGTGGCTGATTATATTCTTCGGTTTTCTGAATGATTTGTCTTAGTGTGTGAATATGATCAATTGTACTAAAGCCTTTCCTAAACCCAGCTTGCTCTCGAGGTTGGAATTCGTCAAATCGACCCGTCAGCCTGTTTGTTAAAATTCTGGAGAATATTTTATACACATGGGAAAGAAGGGAAATGGGTCGGTAGTTTTTGAGCAGTGATTTATCCCCTTTTTTGTGGAACAATATCACAATACTCGTTTGGATTGGACATTAGATGTAAATATTTATGAGATTATTTTGTTACAAGTGCAGCATTATATGTGTGCTGTCAAGCGTTATAGAGCCCACTTAACAGTATCAGCCAGATTTTGGTGCTATTTTGCATGCATTTACTTAATAAATAAATAAATCATTGTTGGCTCATTAATAAGGTACTCTAATTCATTAATAAAATAGTGAATATTTTTTTAATTTTATCGATTACTGATAATCTTAGCTATTGCTAAGTATATTTACTTGAGTTCGTATTTGGTGTGAAGTTGATAGGAAGACTGCTAGTCTTTAGAAACATTCAGAAATGTAGTAACTAGCTTTTTCACCTCCTCTCACTGTCGTATGTGATTTTACAATTGGTTTCCTTCTAATACAGGCTTATAATATACACTCCTACCGATCTCACATTATAAATATATTATCTATTATTGTTATATTTTTGCTTAGTTTAGTAGATATAGTTGAAATGGTACTATATATATGAAATGGGGATAATAGTCAAATGTATAAATATAAGTATGTATTTTATTTATTATTACACAACGTCCAAAGGCTTTTTGATTTCGCTGCGCGATTTCCCTTCCAAAAACAAGACTTGAATCACTGACCGATATTGCTCTTTTGCTTCCAAATGCAGTCAAAACAAAACTACGAGTCCGATTCAGCTGAAATTTCGATAGTAGGCATCTACAAGAATGTATTACAAGATTGAAAATTTCTCTTGCGATAGTGGCGCCATCGGGCGGTGAGGCTAACTACTTATCGGAACACCCTCTTAAATACACAAATGCTTAGATAAAATCCATATTTGACATTATCCCTTTTATATATCTAGTATACAATTTAGTAATTTAATTATATATTTTTCATCTCAGTGTAATAGTTAGAAGTGTACCTAATTTTATGTCCAGTGTCCAATGTCTATTGATTTACATACAAGGAGCATAAGGCTCTTGAAAAACAAAAAATATCACTATTCCGTAATCTCAAATAAATTAAAAAAAAAAAAACAATGTTTTCAGCATTCACTTTGAGAACCATTATATATAATAAATATTTATTTATTTACCTTTGTTTTTACATGGATCACATAAGATATGGCCTCTGTTTAGGAGACTGCAGTTTCGACTAACACGTAGCCTAGTTGTCTCTTGACAGTGATGGATTGAGGAAGGCTACGAGTTAGTCAAAGTGCAGTCTCCTAAACAGACGCCATATCTTATGTGATCCATGTAAAAAGAAGGTAAATAAATAAATATTTATTAATGTATACAACTTTAACGATCTTTAGCCTCTAAACTGTGATCTTGGAAAATACTTGCAGTAAATAAATTGTGGCAAATTTATTATTGTTTATTTTCGTCTCCGAATATTTTTCTTAAAAGGTGTAAATTTGTTATTTTTAGTGGAAAACTAAGAAAATACTGATTATTCAATACAAAATAAATACAAATATAATCAATAATTCTATAACTCCTATAATTTATGTATCTTAATTATTTTTAGTAATTTAACAGTTTAGGCTCTAAAGAACGTTGAATTTTGATAACTAAACTTGAGACCACAGAATTGATGAAATACCGAAACTTCTAATATGAAAGGTGCATAGGCATTATAATGTACAGAAAAGTTATTTCTCTGGTAACACTTTTCTTATTGTTTTAATATTTTTGTATTTAGCATATATTTCAACCAATCAGAGCCGCTATTTCAGTATAACATTTATGTAGGTTTTCTACCTTCTTTGTTGTATCAATCCGATGAATTGGTTTACAGCAACAAAATCTTGCATCTCGATTTCCACTCTTCTCGATCTTTTCTACCTAAAAAATCTAAATTTTTATACTCTGTAATATGCTTGTCATAGGCAGATTTATAAACAAACAAATTCCTTTAAGCCTTATGTGTGGGTTACACTAGGCTTTGATTACACTAGTATTGAGGAAGCCACTACTGATCAGCGATCTATCAGTTATGTGTGAGTGCAATCTTTTAAATAATATCAGCTGCTACTCGCTGGCGCTTCTGCCAGCGGTTGGCAACCAGCCTGTTGTAATTCACACTTAACACATAATTTAAAACATGTAGAAGAATGCTGCTAGAGGTACAAGAGTCTGTATGACGCTTTATGAATCAATTATTTATTTTGCTTATAATTAATTAAGAGAAAAAGACATGTTTTTATTTTTATCCCCAAAAAATATTATTTTTTATTATTAATGTATGCATATATGTAGTCAGATTTTATTATACCTTGCTTTATTTTCATCTAACAAATAATTATTAAATATAATTTATTTTTGTGCCTAAATAATATTTGTTTTGTTTTTATTTTGTATAAAATATTGATAATAAATTTCACTTTATTACAAATAAATTATTTTTATTATTGCGTCGTATTTATTGCTGACCAGCGTGTACTCGGCATGCGTTTCAATGCCACTCATAAAAATAAATCACGAGCTTATGAAAGCGCCTCGTCGGAAGCTTCTCGCCTTTCGATTGGATAAGTCAGACTTGAGGGTAGGCCGAAGCTAATCAGAAGCTATAAGCTTAGGTTATATTTTTCTTACCAAAGTTTTCTAACGCGTGAGTAGGTCACATACAGTTGTCCATGTGAGAAAGTATGGTGAATGGATTTGACCAGTGTGCCCTCGTTTTCTTAAATCTTGCTTCCTGTTGCTCATCTGTTTCAGATGAACTGAGATAACATTTTTTTATGTAAAAGTACAGGAGAATACCAACAGATGGTAATTTTGAAGTCTCATCTGTGGAATTCTGTGACGCTTAACATGGTGCATATGGCTAAGCGCTGCATGTGGAATGTTGATCCGCCAACTTCATAGACTAGAGCCCGAGATTCACGCATCATCCTTATTATTACAGGAATTTCCTATGAATGGTCTTCACGGGACGACTTTCGTCTACCACCAATTTTGATTAATCGGCTATGACTGTCATTTTACGGGTGAGGGATCAAATTCACACCAAACAAGTGTATTTTTGAGCTCGGAAATCGTTTTTTTTTTTTAAATCTTCATCAGGTATCGAACCCACAATCTTTGGCTTGCAAAGCAAACGCTTTGACCATTGACAGAGACTGCAGTTTCAACTAACTCAAAGCCTTCTGAAAATGTGTTGATAAAAAAAATACGCGGTCTCACCTTCAAAAAAATGTGATGCCTCTGAAAAAAATATGAACAAAACGAACGGCAACATACAAAAATTTTGGTAAGCAATAAAACATTCTTTCTTCCCGAAAACTTTGAAAAATGTAATACTCAGAAAACGCATGATATTGAAAAAAAATACCGTCCCAAATATCCTAACCAGTCTAGATGCTAAAAAAACAGTTTATTTTTTGCATGGACGATGTTTTTTTTAAATTTTAGGGTTAAAAAAATGTATATGAAGAGTGTAGAAACTTATAATTACCGATTTAAATGCGTTGCGAATCAATTATTTATATTCATTAGTATTTATGGTGATACTTAAGAGTTAGTTCAAAATTTATTTGTCAAAGCAAGTTAACTGTATTTTTTTTATCAAATTTATGAATATAAAAGTAAAGAGAGAAAATGAATCGATCTGAGAATATGTCACCATTTTCAATTTAAAAGTCCGGAGATTGGTTGCGCTCATTTCTCTACTCACGTCATACCAAAGGACTATCATGTCGGTGGATCAAATATGAGCTTATATTGATAGGTTCAACGTAACAGATATGACATTAAAAGAAATCTATAATTTCAATCGACAAGGAAAATAGCTTTCGGCTGTTATTTAAAGATTCCTGAGTTCAACTTCAAAGAAACGTGAACGAAGATGCAGATTATCGTAAATTGTTAGTTGACGATCGTAATTTCCTTTTCTTTGCTTTCAAACTTTGCAAACTATTTACAGTTTCTAATGTACAAGTGGAATCGTTTTCCTATTACAACACACGTAAACACATTTAAAAAAATCTTTCCCAAGACATAAATAATTACTCCTCTTCCTTAACCTTTTCATTACGGCTCGTTTTGAATACAAATTATACTGTTAATTATTAAAGTAGTATTTGAAGCATAGATGTACTTATCTGTTCTATTTTCATTATCACATTGGTTCTCGTATCCTTTAGCTATCAGATGATGCATAAAAAACTATTATATTAAACAAAAGTTCATTATGTAACTCCATACATGTGGTGGCATTCACACATGTGGTTCACAGAAAAATGGCTCCTCTGACGAAACCAAAAGATATTTATTTACATGCCTTACAGATTCCTGTAAAGAATACATGTAGCTTGATAAAGGGAATCCAAAATCCTACCGTTGATGTCACAATGAATACTTAAAGTAGCAAAGCGATATATCACGTCAACCGATGTCGACGGTCGGGGAATCTTATGTCGGCATATGCCGACAACCAATACGTAAGGGTTCGTGATATAATTTCATACCAAAAAGTATAAATATAAATTCAAGCCAAAAAGATCATTAGTAAAATTGTGTAATATAAATAAAAAAAGGAATTCAATTTATAAATTCTTTTTATGAAAGTCCACCTAGATATATCGATAAAAAAACAATTTATGAATGGAATTGGCATTTGTTCAGTTAGTCTAAATGCGGCTTTATAGACCTTTTAAAAATTATAACTGTCTGCTTGTACTCTTTAGACTCTTTGGAGTCTACCCTGTGTTTTTAAAAATAATCTTATTTTTAAGGTTTTGATTGCTTTCCTTGTAATCTGTCTTTTTTAAAGTACGCGTCCACCGAAAAGCCACGAGTACCTTGTCACTTTCTATTAAAAGAACGGTATTGTTTGCAAATTGCCAGGTGGGCTGAAATGGGCGAACACTCGTTGAAGTTTATTTTGTCATTTGTACTGAAAAATCACGACCCACTCTGTCTCCAGATTTTTTTCAGGAATATTATTTTCTCTCTTTACAAAATGCTGCACGTTACTATGGATGAACGGTTGTAGTACATGACTGTAATGCGAGCAGTCCCAAAATAAGTTTCCATTCAAAGTGATTTCGAGTGTTGGTTTGTAAAACTTCAACGTTATCTAGAGCTTAAATCGTTTATATAAAACAAACATTACACTTAAATCGCTTTAACCCTTTAATAACTTCTTGGTTTGAATAAAAATTAGACTGTCAATTATAAATCTATTTTTTGAAGCATAAATGTACTTATCTGGTCTATTTTCATATTTCACATTGGTTTTTGTATCCTTTAGCTATTAGATGATGCATAAAAAAATATTCTAAGAAAGTCGCTAAACAATATATCACGTCAACCAATGTAAACGGATGGGGAATCTTTGACGGCATATGCCAAAAACCAATGCGAAAGAGTTAAGAACATCACTAATTGTTTTGGTTGTCTCTGGAGGTGCGATTTTTATTTTATATGACCTGAAAATAAAGTTGTAAAATAAGCCATGTTTTGGGCTATAAAAATATGATATAATAATATGAGAAATTTACTATGATAGACGCATTTTATATTTTAGATAACCTGTTTTTTTTCCATAAACTGTCTTACAAGACAGTCATCAGAAAGTATACGTTAAATGTACTTGGCAAACTTTTGGGTGTAGAGATGACTTTGAATTGAGGCAGAATTATTTATTTGACAGAACATATGTTCTAAATTTCCAAAGTAGAGTACAAACATTAAAATATTAAAAACAGTTTGGACATAGCCGCTTACTCAAAACATAACGCAAATATAAGATAAAATAATATTTTATATAGTCTTCTTCGTAGTATCGATCCGGTGGATTGGTTTGCAGCAACAAAATCTTGCATCTCAATCTCCACTCCTCTCGATTCTTTGCAGTCCTCTTCAGCTCAGAATAAGAGCTACAACTCATGTCCTCGAACACTTGCTGCAAATAATCTCGTCTAGGGCGCCCTCTACAGCTTATACTTTTAACCATCCCTTCCACAATGTCGTGAAGAAGACCATCGTGGCGCATGATGTGACCGATCCATTGGGCTTGCCTCTCTGAGATGGTTCTTACTAGGTGCCTATCCTCCGTTGTATAATAAGTACAACAAAAACCAAAAAAAAAAATAACAATGGAATACAGAAAAACTGTAAAGTATGGCAAATAAATATAACATCGTAGGCATAATCCAGTAGATTACATAAAGAAGAAAAAATACCAGTCAATATGATACGAAAAAACGACAGAGACGGAAAAAATAATATAAGTGCGAATAACAGACAATAGCAGACAGCTTTAGGACGACAATTTTTGGTGACCATATGCTCCAGTTACGTTACGCATATTTAAAGTAGATTGAAAAGTTGGTACCACAAAATTGGGAAAATCAACTCATATGTGATTTCCAGTGGATTTATTTATTTATTACACAGAACCGAAGTTCCAAGGTACCAAATAATAAGAAACAGAGCATACATAAAAATACAATACATAAAAAAGATAATAAAATACAAAAATAACATTAAAGAAGAAGAAGATGACACCTGTCAAAGATCATAAAGATCTAGGAGAACAATACCATCGACAAAAGAGGAAAAGGATGTACGAAAAGGATCGAGGTGTGCTGGTAGGCCATTTAGGAGCGCCATTGCCGTTGTACCGAATTGAGTGCTTGAAGCTCCACAAGCATCAACTGAGATCAAAAACAATGGATGGCTATGAGTACGGGTGTACTTATCTGGAACATAGAAGTTAAAAGATTCAAGAATCCCAATATTGTGAATTGCACCGCGAAGAAGAAGGAATGAATATTTGAGAGCAGCAATTTTCCTCCGGGACTCTAACGAATGGAAAGAAACCATCCCTAGAAGAAAAAGATTTGGATAATGTTCGGAATTGATTGAATTGAATGGATGAGTCATCGCATATTTATTATGGTGTGTCTTTAGTTAAATTGAATCGTCCCTTCATTATTTATGGGACAGACCTTAGGAGCGTGGAGTGGGTCATAATTTCTCCTTAAAAAATATTATCAGCGAACCTACAAAATGTTTCGGATAATACAGCTGCCTTCGAGCTCTCACGGAGGGCCGCACCACTGAAAACGTGTGTATTTAATGGACTTTTGGATGTAAATATGACTTGGACAGAGAAGAGCCAAGGATTAAGGCACTTGATAAAATTTTATGTTAGATTTTACGAATGCAGCATTAAAGCATTGACTACGGCTGCCTTTTCTTCAAGCCTTCGAGCTCTCGCCGTCCTGAAAGGTTGTCGGGAACTATATACAGAATGTACTCGGTGGATCTAAGGGTGGTAGTACTTACATGGGATGAGGTGAGGACCAAGGCGGCTGACAGAGCTTTATGGAGGCGGCTCGTGATGTCCGTACGCTCTAGTTGAGGGAGCAGACAAGGAGAAATTAAATAAATAAATTAAACTTCTTAGGTTTTCACGGCCAGATTTTATATTGTGGCTTTTGAGCTTAGCCGTGTGTGGCGAATTACTCATTTTCAATATTTCGACCCCTGCAATGGCGGTCGAAATATTGGAAAGGAGTAATTCGCCACACACGGCTAAGCCCAAAAGCCACAATATCAAGGAGAAATTAATGAAAAATTGTTATGAAGATATGCTCCATCTAGGAAGCGATTATTAAAAAAGGATATAACAAGCCGATATAAGAGTCTATGCAAGAAACCTTTGAAAAGAGCTATTATCAGTATGCAGTAAATTTTAAAAGTAAATGTATGCAGGAGACCATAACTGACGAAAACCTTTTAATAGACTTCAAAGCACAAACAGAAAGTACGAGAATATATACTGTTTGCAGAAGCTATAGTGTATACCCGCCGGCGTTTGGTTATAAATAAACACCAAAAAACACAGCGAGGGAAACTCAGCCGCGCTCTTGAAGCGGCTGAAAAAGGTCTGAAAACTTTGCTGACAGGTTTTTTCAGCGCGGATCGCTGTGCCTGGTGTAATTGATCGCCACCTGTGGAGCCTCCGCCCGGGACGGCGCCCACCTGAGCCTAATTGCGGGTTCTGCGAACATGGTTATGGCGCCTGAATAATGCCAGGCGCCGACTGATAATACAGTTGCATTATCACGTAATCCAGTGGTAAACTGTGCTTAAGAAATAAATCATTGTTACACACAAAAAAAATTCTTCTTATCGTATCCGTTTTTTATTTTAAACACATATATTGAAGCATTTCAGTTCTATCAGCTGCCGTGTCTCGTCTCATAAAATCTCTCCGTCCATCTTCCTTTGAACATATACGAGTATGGTTTCTTTTGTGTGTATTTTATATAATATAGTATGAAATTTAAGCTGAAGCCTTTCATTACAGCTCGGTTTGAATACAAATTATATTGTCAATTATAAAACTAGTATTTGAAGCATAAATGTACTTATCTGGTATATTTTCTTATATCAAATTGATTCATGTATTCTTTAGCTATCAGATGATGCATAAAAAACTATTCTAAGAAAGTAGCAAAACGATATATCTCGTCAACCGATGTCAACGGTCAGGGAATCTTATAACGGCATATGCCGACAACCGATACGAAAGGGTTAAATATATTTTATATATAAATAAATTTGAAATATTTCCACAAACTTAGGTTCATATTAGAGTGTAATATACTTTTTTCACAACAAAGAACATAATTGTATTTTTTCACAGTCAACTTTACACATGCTCCATATTCATTACATATTTTGACAGCTAATATAGCAACTTTTGCTTGTGAAAAAGTTTGATTAACTTAACACAGCAGTCTTTTGATGGAAACCTTTTAAATATGAAGAGTGAAAAGCAGCATTTTTGGTGTATTATTTACTACGTAACAGGTAAAAATTCAAACAAGAAAAAAATATACCATGTTCATAGAATAAAAGATGTGTTAACATAACGCCAGTGCGAAAACTGGTATGTTAAATTTTGATTCAGCAATTTAAATGTTGAAGTAACACCACGTTCTGGAAGACCAGTTATAGCTGATAAAGACGCAAGCCGTTGAAGATCTCTGACAGTTAAGTTTATCAAATTCATTCGTTCATGTTTATTTGAAACTCCTAGGTGTTGTTATTTTTTTCGTTAAAAATTAAATCACATTTCAAATTCACTTGTACATGTTTACAATTGTATTAATTTCAATTGTACTGAGACAGACAGAGTGGAATAACCTTATTATAATAAAATTAAAAGTAATGTATTATTTGTTCCGATGCGGACCTTGCTACGCCTTCGCAAAGTGAGTTGTAAGTGTATTACCGTCACAGTGATGTTTCGACCATTACAATACTCGAATGTGTCAATCAATCAAGTTACGACTTCGACGCGTCATGTGGAAATTTTCTAGAATAGAATGATATCCGTTATAAAAAAAAAACCATTCACCCACTCGATATCGATTGCGCAATAAAACAACTAAATGTGTAATTTTATTACTCATTATCACCAGATAGCGAAGAATATAAAGCCTCCCAATACTATCAACTGGATCAATGACTATATCATGTTGAAAAATGTTTTTTTCCTATCATAGAAGTTGTCCAAAACGTTATTTTGAACATAATTGTGTTGTATTAAACATCCAAAACTGTTTAATGTAATTGTTATTATCAACTCTTTATCTTAGATTCATTCAGTCAGGTATGACACAGGGCATTTTTGCCATCTCATTGAGGAGATCAAGGTCCAAAACAACAAGTATCGAGGAATATGCGGTGTACGAAATTCTATTTTTTATTTTTTTATTTAAACAATTATAAAAAGATACATTTAAGGATTAATTGACAGTAATTACATTCCATGTTTTTTTTTTTTGTAAATTCGCTTACCACGCCACTTAAAAATGGATCTTGTGTGTGGCGTGGGATTCATCTATGTTATTTCAGTATTTACACAATTTTAAATATTTTTGCACAATTTTACATAATTACATGATTTTATACAATTTTTTACAGTTAAGTTAACAATTTCAGCATCATTCATATAATAATATCGATTCTTAACAGCCTCGCCCCATCTCAAACTCAATCCCAATCTCCACCAGACACCTTTTGAGGAACTTAATATAATCTATACATTTTAACCAATATATATTGGTTAAAATGTATAGATTATATATATTGTTTTATACATATTCTATACATATTATGCTTGTAGCATATACATACAGGTATACCTTACCACCATTTTAAGAATAAGAGCCAAAAAAAAAAAGATAGAAGTACTTAGCGAGTTTGTAATAAGTATAAAACGTCTTACAAAACAGTATATATGTATACAATTATAGAATAGTGATATAAATGTTTGTTATATCTATATAAATATAAGATATAATATAAAGAAATAATTAAAAATATATATAAATATTAAACATTTTTGGTACATTTCATTATTTCTCATTGTTATGCAATTACGTCAGTTCTGTTTGTTAATCTTTAAAAAAACTGTTTTACCTTTTCAATCAAAATTTTCATATCACTGATCGCTTCTATTTCCCGAGGAAGATTGTTGAAATGAACTATTCCGTTATATTTGTAACCATTTTTTGCACGTTGTGTGAAAAATTTTGGTATTAATAAGTTGAACATATACCTAGCAGAATGACAAGTGTGCCAGTTTTCAATTCTCCTTTCTTTAATGGTCTGTAATACAGTGTATTTTTGGTATGGTGAATCAACCGTTGCCACTTTGAATTTATTATATAGGCTTTCTGTTGGGTAAGTGGGAGGCATTTTCAAAATGACTATTCTATATATTTTACACTTCTATGTATTATTAATATTAATAAAGAATGCTTAAGCGTCGATACGGAGCATTGACCATCCCAATAATCTGCCACTATATGTGGATTGATGGGATCAAGGTCCAAAAACGGTATCGAGGAATGTGCGTTGTATGACATTCAATGTATTAATATTACTTTTATAAATGCTTACTCATGTCTTAAAATAGGGTATAAAAAGGGGTCTCGAATCAAATAAATTAGTACTAAATCAACTCCGGTCTTTGGATTATTCCTCAGTATTCCAGCATCACCAGTTAGCTGATACTGTAATTTTGGGACCGCGAACTCGGTTCCGGAACAGAAGTAAAGAGTAGAATGGTGTAAATTTTCATTTTAAGATACAAGTAATGCTACTTACCCTCGAAATTCCACGCAGGCATCGGCTTTAAAAATTTATTCACCTGCATTGACTTTTTGTGAGATACCAAAATTCACAGCTGTAAAGAAGAATAGGGACGATGCAGGCGCTGTCAAGTCAGCACCTTATTTTGATCGAGTAAAGCTGCGAGTCCCAGATATTGTATATACAATCAAAAGACGTTTCCATGGCGGTAGCGAGCTCTATTTTTAATTACAAATCGTCGTCGATTTCAAGAAAAACGAAGATTTGATTTTTGGGTTAAGTTAGTATTTACAAAGTATCATCAACAGAGATCTTTCTTCCCATATCCGTTTCATAGTTGGAACATATCATCACCACAAATTTCTGTCAACAGTTCAAGTCAGCTGCCATGAAAACATATCTGATACATGAAAGTCCACCTGGGAACATACACGTATATATTTTTTACACATACACGAGAATACCGACAGATGGTGATAGTAATTCTAAAGTCACATCTGTGGAATTCTATGACGCTGACGATGGTACATATGGCTAAGCGCTGTATGTGGAGTGTTGATCCGCCAACGTCATAGACTACAGCCCGAGATTCACGCATCATCCTTATTATTACAGAACTTTACTATGAATGGGTGGTCATCACGGGACGACTTTCGTCTACCACCAATTTCAATGAATAGGCTTTGACTGATATTTTACGGGTGATGGATCAAATTCACACCAACCGGGCATTTTAGAGCTCAAAAATCGATTACAAATCCTTTATTTTTTTTTAATCTCCGTCGGGGATCTAACCCACGACCTATCGCTTACAAAGTAAACGCTTTGACCATTGAGCTATACCCGCCGGCTAGTATATGGTTCTCTAGAGCAGAAACCTGAGTGTTGCTATAGTATCCAAGGAATATTTTTTGATGATTTTTTAATCAGATTTTTGAAAGATATCGGACGATTTGTCTGACGCTCCAGAGGCTTTGTTCAGTTTTTCAGTTTTCACTATTTTCGCAAGGCGTCACTATCCTCGTAAATGTAGTAGAAAAAAACGAAGTTAAAAAACGTTGCATTGCATAATGAATACACTCTAACAAATTATAACACAAAAGTGAATAAGTTGTTCAAAAAGTAATGTCGTGTTTTAAGCGAAACACTTAATTATATTTTTATGCTTAGTACACTTACAAATATCGAAAGTGTAAGAAAGATTTTTAAGCAGACTATTTGTTACGAGCGTAAAAATACATTTTCACTATCAAAAAATTAAAAATGCTGTTCAAGCGGAGAAGATGTACATATTGACAAACTGCCATTGCCGAAATTAATTTTCAAAATTACAGTACGGGAATTTTGATGTTGAATATGCACCACGTTCTGGAAAGCTGATGAAGGCATAAAAATGCACTAATTGATGAAAACCGGCGAGTGAAAACTGAATAGATCTTCGTGAAAATACATTTATCGATTTTCATTTAAAACGCCTTGGATAAAATCGTTTTCATTTCGTTGAAATTAAAATTACTCTCTGAGCGACCTAACAATATGAAAAATGCTTTTTTTTACAAGAAATGAATACACGCTATAATGACACGTGATAATTTGAAGTATTATTAACAGCATTCGAAATTACCATATAAAAATGGTGGAAGTCTATATCCATGATTTAGCCACGATGAGGAACGTAAAGCTGTAAGTACGTTTTGTAGCGCAGCGTGGTGCTGTACGCTATTCAACAGTGAGCGTTAAAATCACATAATTGTTTGATTTTTCTTTCATACATTACGTTTCATTATATATATCTGTTCCGAGACCGAGGTCGCGGTTCTGAAATTACAGCATCAGCTAAATAGTGATGCCGCAATACCAAGGTTCCGGCACTGACGATAAGTCCAAAGACCAGAGTTGAGTTGGTGCTAATTTATTTAATACGAGTCTCCTTTTTATACTCTAATTTACAAAATTAGTAAGCAGTTATAAAAAGAATATTAATATATTTGAATGTCATACACTGCACATTCCTTGATACCGTTTTTGGACCTTGATCCCTTCAATCCACATAAAGTGGTAGGTTATTGGGATGGTCCATGCTCCGTATTGATGCGTAAGCATTCTTCATTAATATTAATACATTTAATTTTATACACCGCAAATTCCTCGATACTTGTTGTTTTGGACCTTGATCTCTTCAATTTACATAGAGTGGCAAAATGACCTGTGTCGTACCTGACTGTATGAATCCAAGATAAAGAGTTTGATTACTACAATTAATTTAAAGACTTTTGGATGCTTAATACAATAATTATGTTCAAAATAACGTTTTGAACAATGTCATAGAAAGACGCAACGAGGGGTGCTGTACTTTGAATGCTTGTTATAATATTTAGAGTATTACTAATTACGTGAATAATTAAATTATTACCTGAAGGTTCTCTGCTACTGACTTTGATAGATTTTTATTGCTTTGGTTTATTGTAACATCATAATATATTTACGAAAATCACTTATATTATTGTTTAATATTTCTACTTAAAAGATACAACAAATGCCTACCACATGAAAGAAATCATAGCTTACAGGTCCTCCATTATAGCTTCGCATCACAGAGTTCTGTCTAATACTTGTAATGTAATAAATTTTATACTTGAATAAATCTGAAGATTAAAAATAGCAATAACCGAGGAGCTTATAAGCCAGCAGACATATTTTACGTTATTTTATGACAAGTATTCCTTAGAAGTGCTTCCGTCACCACAATTTCCATAAGAAGGTGTCAGAGGCTGCTGTGATTGGAATATATTAAATATTTTTCAAAAACGCTAATTAATTATGTGGATGTTTTAAATTATTCAGCCAACAGGTATTTTTTGTTAAGAAGGTGGTTAAATAATTCTATATCCATTTTTTGATTGAAGCATATAGTAATCACAAATTGCTACTATAAAGTTCTATCAGCCATCATGGCTTACACCTGTCTCATGTATCTACCGAGTAAATTATATGTATATATTCTGACGGCTTTCCAGTATGATAAGAGTCCAAGGAACTAAATAAAAGGTCGCTGTTGTTAATACTTTCATAAACATGTAGTAACAATAGAAATAGAAAGTCAGTTCAAAACCATTTTACACTTACACCGATTTTATTATCCAACATGTTTTTCCCAAATATAAAATAATATTTTTGGCAAAATTTTATGAATGGGTTATCAAAATAATTAGCCGATATTTGAATTGTTTTTTTCTTTCCATTTGTAATGCTTTTGAAAACAGTCATAATATCTGTATACCTCCATATTAAAAATGAAAAAAAATGGAATTACGCTTATACAGCACGACTAATACTTGATTATTCTGCAAATTAAAAAGAAAATTATTTCAGCTGGAAAAACGTTTAACGTTCTAAAGAGTTGTTTTGAAAACGTAACAAAATAATAAGCTTTAAATTGGTTCTAGTGTGGGATTCACACCTTCACATTTAAAATATTTTTCATACATAATCTATTGATTAAACAGAGTGGTAAACCAACAGTAGTAAACATATTTATTTATTTAACAGAACCGCAGTTCCTAGGTACATTGAATAATAAACAATAAGAAACATATAGTATACATAAACATGCAATACATACAAAAGAGAAAATAAACATAAAAGAAGAAGAAGATGACACTTGTCAAAGATCACAGAGATCTAGGAGAACAATTCCATCGACAAAAGAGGAAAAGGATATAAGAAAAGGATCAAGGTCTGCTTGTAGGCCATTTAGGAGTGACATTGCAGTTGTACTAAATTGAGTGCTCGAAGCTCCACAAGTATCGACTGGGATCAAAAACAATGGGTGGCTACGAGCACGGGTGTACTTATCTGGAACGTAGAGGTTAAAATATTCAAGAATCCCAGGGTTGTGAATTGCACCGCGAAGAAGAAGAGATGAATGTTTGAGAGCAGCAATTTTATATATAATTTTTAATTAATTTCTAATATTATTAAATACCTTATACCCTCGGTTGGTGTGAATTTGATCCCGCACTCGTAAAATGAAAGTCATAGACTATTAATAAAAATTTGTGGAAGATTAAAAGTCGTTCCGCGAACATCGCCAATTCATAGTGAATTCCTATAATAATTGGATGATGCGTGAATGTCTAGATGAAGTAAATGACGTTGATGGATCAACACTCCACATGCAGCGCTTAGCCATATGTAGCATGAAAAGCATCAAAGAATCCACAGATTAAACTTTTGCATCACTATAAAAATTTGGCGGTATTCTCCTGTATGTGCTGACATCAGCATGATGTAGTTCTTGCCGACTGGTACCAAAAACCTCGATATACAATCTTTCGTCTCTTATTTTCTGTCCGCTTGTCCGCTCACGGGTGTGCTATAGACATCGTCACTTGAGCACTGGGCGACAGTCTAAACGCCGACGAGCGGGGAGTTGTGTGCTGACGGACGAGAAGATCGCATTACGGCTGGCGGCATGTCACTCCGCCTGGCCGGAAGCTTGTAAAGTTTTAACGTAAATACATGTCAATGTGCTTCTGAAAAAGTCTTTGTTTGCTGACCTGCTAATCAGGCCCTCACGCGACGCAATAACACCTTTTAGAAAGAGACGAGGATGTTAGTGCTTACATAAAAAAATGAGTTTTCATATATCCAGGGAAATGTGAGTAAAAACTGCTGCACCAGTATATGAGTGGCTTTCGGAGTGGAGCCTTCTTAACTGAAATAATATTCAGGCTTTTTGTCGTATGATGATAAATTAAGTTACCCGCAAATGTACTGTGTAAGTCGAGATGACGCGCAATGGAAAATTGAATATCGGTTTCAAAATGCTGCCACAGAGGGAATTTCCGACGTTATTTTGTCGAGTTGCATAATTTTTAAAACCCGAATAATTTAAACGAAAACAAATTTGATACGAGCGAACGTCTTTCTCGTTTCGACATTTATGTTTATTTAATGTTTATTTCCACGCAGTAATTTTGAATACGGCGAAACGAGAGTTTTTGTATGAACAAAGTGTCATTCTTTCAGAGCCGTAATGAAATTTAGAGACAATACAGGTGCTATATAGATTTTATGTACGGCTGTGAGACATGGTGCTTATCTGAAAGCGATAAAAAAGACTAGGGGCCTTTGAGATGTGGTCATACAGAAGAATTTTCGGAATTTCCTGGAGAAAACCACGTCACGAACAATGAGGTTCTCAGGATAATCAAGGAAGATAGGCACCTAATAAGAACCATATCAGAGAGGCAAGTCCGATGGATTAGTCACATCATGCGCCACGATGGTCTTCTTCACGACATTGTGGAAGGGATGGTTGAGGGTAGAAACTGTAGAGGGCGCCCTAGACGGGAGTATTTGCAGCAGGTGTTCGAGGATATGAGTTGTAGCTCTTATGCTGAGCTGAAGAGGGTTGCGAAGAACCGATAGGAGTGGAGATCGAGATGCAAGATTCTGTTGCTGCAAACCAATCCACCGGATTGATATACGAAGAAGATAGACGGGACTTTGTTTTATAATCGAACGAGGCTTCTAGATATTACGCATATTATTAAAAAATGCTCCTGATTTTCCAAGGCGGGAAACGAGTTCCTTTTGCAGGCCACCGTTGTCAGTGACCTGTATACTGAGATATCAGAAACTCTCAACCCTCTTAATGATCTGACCCGGCTGATAAGAGCGCGATCTGCATCTACTTCACGGCTGTGAATCATGGCATCTCAGAAAAAGCCAATGCAGCTGTGTAATGTGTATTGAGAGCAAATGGCTGCGTTGAGTACTGCGGATACGATGGCTTGACTTTATGAGGAATGAATTTGTGAGAGAACGGTAAAGACAGCCTTTTATACTACAAAAGGTAAAGAGGTGAAGGTGGACTTGTTTGCGAAATGTATGACGAATGCCCCAGGAGAGCATACACTACAGCATCCTATATTTCAAGCCTTTAGTCTCGCACCGCTCTCCATGGACGTCGGGAGCTATAAATAAAATGTACAAAATGGAGATGCGGGAGGCAGAGCTCACATGTAATGAGTCAAGGACCATGACGGCTGAGGGCTTTATGTCAGTACTTTATGACGTATATATGCGTTTGCTGAGAAACGGACAAAAAATGATTACTATAATTGCTCAGTAATATCTACAAATACGAGTACCTTAAGTTGATGTGCGAGTTATATTTTACACGTTAAATTAACTAACGCTGGTGGTAGATAACAAATATTATGAAAAAACCACTCATTCGTTCATTGTGAGCTTACGTAAAAATAAAAGATACCTGAAAATCTCGAGAACATGAGTCCATTGGTTAAAAATAAGGCATCTGTGGTATCTATAAGATTTGGGCGTTTTTAAATATTTTTTTAAAACTTGTAATTGTATAAAAGTAAATGTCCTGAAACTTCAATGAAATGTAAATAAAGGCAGCTCAACTCATTGACCCAAGGCATCACTTTTCTTAGAAATATAATAATAAAATTAAATTTAAAAAATAAAAAATATTATATTGCATTCAAGAATTTCGGACCTCTGAAATATTCTGTTACAATTTTGTTTAAATTTATGAAGACATTAGGCTTGCAATCTTATTTTTATAAAAATAACTTTTGTGCGAGTATGTCAGAACAAATTCAAATTGAAGCATTTTTTAAATCATAATGATGTACTAGTACTTTAAAAGAAAATTTAGCAGAATGTCTGCTGTCATAATATTTTATAATATAAGATATTTAGGTTTTCACAAGAAAATATTATTTCTAACCAGACTTCTAAAAATAATACATTATCTTAATTTGTATTTCTCCAAAAAATTACTTACTTTTAATTAACAAACATTGCTTTTGTACGCAACCAGCATCACATTATGTGTCACGTTAATAAGTATTTTTAAAAATAGAAAATGTAATTTTTTACTCCTTTTTTTCCAGCCAAACAAGTTTTATTACAATTCACTTAATTATCAAGAACTTTAAAAATTACACAGTGAAAGAACGTACGACTGTTATGCAAGCTTTTCCATACTGAAATAATTATTGTATTTATTTTTAAATAATATTCGATACTTCCATAAACAGTCAAACTCTTATTGCATTTTAGTGATTATTTCAAAGCTCCCAAGACCTAGGGGAATTTGTTCTTAAGGAGTGGTTCTTATCAATATATATACTATAAAAGGCATCGTTTTATAAAAAACTGCTAGAAACGCTATATAAAAAACTTAACAGAGGTGTATGCTTTAGGAGTGTTAATTCAGGTAACCGTGATAATTGTATAAATGTAAGATATTTGTGAATTGAAATTGGTGAAATATGAAAACCACAACGTGAATTTTATTTGATATCGCGTACTTTATTTTCCTGTCAATAAATCAGCAAGTGTTATATAATTCACAATTGAAATTAATTATCAGAACACAGGCTGTGTTTATAATAAAAATAGTATAAGTAACGAAACAATTTGAGGTTAACACCTGGTTCTATTCACTCTGAGTGCGTGCAGACAAATTGATTGATCACCTGTAAATCGTTCTTTTATTAGCCAATCTGAATGTTAAATATGCAAAGTGAACAGATTGAATGTTCCTGAAAGTGACTGAAATTATACGGTTTATATTCATGGTATAATTTTCATTCACAGTGCATCCGTTGAGTTATTTTATGAAATAATATATAAATATTTTTTTTTATTAAATTTACAAGCATTTAATATCAATTGAATTTACAAGCATTTAATAACAAAAAATATTATTAAAATTAATTACATGGATTTTTTTTAATTTTTATTAGAATATTATTTTATTATTTCAATATTCTAATCTACTTTTATAGATCATTTTACTATATTATAATATTATTAATAATTAAATATACATATACTATACATAAAATTCTTTTTTCAACGCGTCAATCCAAACACAAAAATAACGGCAGAAGCGGGATGCGAACCGCGGACCTTGGAAACCAGCTATGCCCAGGTATTCATACCGCTCAGCCGACTGACAGCCGAAAAAAGAATTTTATGTATAGTATATGTATATTTAATTATTAATAATATTATAATATAGTAAAATGATCTAAAAAGTAGATTAGAATATTGAAATAATAAAATAATATTCTAATAAAAATTAAAAAAAATCCATATAATAATGTCTCCTTGAGACAATATCAAGAAGGTAAAAATTATTAATCAGTAACACAGGTAAATGATTGGTTATAAAGTCCAAGTCGGAACTATAAGTAGTCGTTTCTCATCCATTCAGTCTATAGTTTGGTTCGAGACCCGAGTGGTACTTACTAAAATAAATAGACTGTCGGAAAGTAATAATATTAAGCTTGTGAATAAATGAAGACTGATTGAATAATAAAAATAAAAATATACATACTTTGAATATATACTATAGCGACATCTATCATAGGATGATACGCGTTGAAAAAAGAATTTTATGTATAGTATATGTATATTTAATTATTAATAAAATTACTTACATTTAAAAATATGACAACTATTTGATGATGATGAAAATATGACCTCGTGACTTCAATATCTCGTTCCAAATTTTATAAAATCACTACGAGGCAAGCATAATGGCAGCTGATAGAACTGTGGGTAGCTATTTATAGTGGATATATGCTATTATGCTTTAAAATAAGTTAAAAAATAAAGAAAAAAAAAATATGATATATCGATTGTTTCATAGTTGTAATATTTGGTTAGTGAAATTTTAAGAATGTACGTTGCAATAAAAGAAACTAAATTATGTCAAAGAAGAGCAGTTTATCAAATAAATAATGGTATTCTTATGTGAAAATTCTAAGCTTCGATACATTTATGTTAATTTGATTCACTAAGTAAAATAATTCACTAAGTATAACTCACTATTTATTTAATTAAATAAACTACGGAAATCACTTATTCACTAAATCACTTAGTAACAGTAGCGCACTTAGTCATAGTTTATACTATAACTACCATGGATGCTTCTATGAACGCAGAAAATTTATCTGCACCCACTCAATACCAACATTATACACTTTATAAACATCCATACACGATTAATATATGTCCACTAAGAACTGTTAGTTGAAAAAATATATTCCTAAATGTCACCGGTAAGCTATGGAATGATCTTTCAGTATCTTTGTTTCCCCCTTAATATAAACAATCTCTTCAAGAAACAGATACGTAAACACTTAGAAATATTTTTTGCGTCCAGCCATCTTAGTTTTGCGACATCAATCTTATTTGTTTCAACTTAGTTGTGCTCTCCTGCATGCGTTTTCATAATAAATAGCAATTCTTAATTAATTGTTTTGGAAAACTCATGATTCTGCAGTCTATAAAATTATAATTATATATTAATTAAAACGCCAACGAACAATTTTGATTTGTATATTTTATTTAATTCTTCTTCAGTATCAATCCGGTGGATTGGTTTGCAGCAACAAAATCTTGCACCTCGATCTAAATTCTTCTCGATCCTCTGCAATCCTCTTTAGCTCAGTATAAGAGCCACAACTCATGTCCTCGAACACTTGCTGCAAATACTTCCGTCTAGGGCGCCGTCTGCAGTTTCTACCCTCAACCATCCCCCGAAGACCATTGTGGCGAATGATGTGACCGATCCATCAGGCTCGCCTCTCTGAGAAAGTTCTTACTAGGTGCCTATCTGCCTTGATTATTTACTAAATGCGTAATATTTGAAGAAAAAATGTCCTTTTGAATGAATGACAAAAGTTAACCTTTGCGCAAATTTTCCTCAACAATCGATTGTTAAGTAAGAGTTATACATGTATTGGTAATATCAAATTCCTTCACAAATGAAAAAAATTATGCAGTGCGTGCATTCGTTCATTGCATATATGATGAAATTCGCGTGGGAGAGGAATAATCGCAATGGAAAAAAATTCAAAAACTACGAATTTCCCGTACGAAGTATAACCGCGAGAATGATCAAACACGGGGCTGTGATTGGTCAGGTGAGACGTGACGTTTCGTCCCGGCCGCTTTCCATTGGTCGGCCGCTGAGGTATAACCCGGCGAGAGAGCCTTCAGGAGCGCAGTTCGTTCCCAACAGGACTGAAGGTAACTAACAAGACCAAGCAACAAGAGGCGGCCCGATAGCCTACATTCAGGCGCTTTTTAATTTCATCCAACCGACCGCGTTATTATTCATTTTATTTTCGAGAGATCGGTTAAGTTGGCAGATTGAGCGGTTTTGCATCATCTACAAGCAGTTTTTGGCGAATCTGCGTTGGAATCTCTTCGCAACCCAGCTCAAAGTAAGTGAAAACTCGTAAACTTTTTTAGTTTTTTTTCATGACACGTTAAAGTCTATTATATTTACGTGAATTATTCAAAAAAATATGAATTTTTGTGAGATAGTTTCAGAAGTAAGCATTCTTAATAATTTTATTATACTTAAGTTTTAGTATCAATATTGTTTTATTAAAGCTACATTAAATATTTATAAATAAAAATATATTGAACTAATAAGTCGATTGTAACAATACTCAATGTATTTTTTAATTATTTTATTATCTATTTATTATAGGATATTTGTAATATTTTAAAAATTTAAATCAAATGTTTTTCATTTTAGCTTATTAAAATGAAAATGTAAAAATTATAGAAGCCAGAAATATATAAATTGATTATTTTAATAAATAAATTTTATTAAATTCTAATTTAAAAAAAAACGAAAGTATTTCTTAACTTAATTTGTGAAACCATGGATACTGTTAAAATATTTTATTTTTCTTAGGACCTTCTACAAGGTATTCCAATATAAATTTATGTAGTTCATCTTAAAATCACAAAAAAGATTGAATTGTAGTTTAAATACCAAATATATAAATAATAATACACGTTTATCTTGAAAACAATTGTTTATCACGTCTTGTTGTCTAAATTACATAAAATTTGGATATTCTGCGCTCAGTTGAGAGCTTTTTTCAAATAAGACTTACTAATTTTTAAATCCTCAATTTTCCATGTGGAAGAAATTTAGCTTTTTACCAACAAAAAAAACAATAAAATCTTTAAAAAGACAATATAGACAATTTATGGAATTAAGCTTAAATATAATTCTGTATTTTGAAAATCCTTTAATGAGTTTGCAAAAACTGTTACAACGAGTCTCTATTATTAATGAACCTAAAAAAATCTCATAATCTAGTCACTTGATTTAATTAGTAGATAATGTTAAATTAATTAATATGATTAAAATTAAATGCTTCACTAGTTTTATTTATACTACATGCAAGTATTTAAAGACAGTAAACTAAATACATTGCGACAAAAGCTTCTATAATTTCGACTCAGATATATTTGGTATTAATAAATAATTAACTGCTTAATTCAAGTCCATTTAATCAATCCTTTGCGCTTATACACATCAAATCGTTATCATAAAGCGACGGCCTATGTGTCGAAATTTCATTAATTTAAATAATTTGATCCTCCTGATCGTTTCAGCGCCCGAATCAATTGGTTCTTTGCCGTCCTGAATATTGCAATCAGCGCTTCCTGTAGTGTGTACTGACGAGCGGCTGAACCGTAAAACGTAGGCTACGACCGCGGCATTCATTAACATCAATTAATTCAAAGGCTTTATATAATGTGATATCGGCAATTTTACGGCCGGAGTAATCGAATAGACTGTCGGCAAACGACGCTCGGGACGCCGTCAACGAAACCGTCGCCACGCCGAGCTTTTCAAACCGGAAGTCCTGTTTCAGGCCGACGGATGTGAGAGATTTTTCTCCTTCAAGTTTTGTAATTAAATTTATGCGCTACTAAAATTATCATGAAAACATTCATTTTACAATATAATGATGATAATAAAGTAATATAACTAAAAATATACGATTTCAAAAAAAAAAAAAAAAATTTCAATTTTTTTTTTTTGTAACGTTTTAACCAAATATGATGCTTTAAAATGATTGTCAAATTATGAAATATTTATTTTTACGAGATTCTTAAAAAAATAAAGTAATTGTTGAGCTATTTAATTTATGAATACATTTTACCTTGTTTTATTGAGAAAAACACTCAGTACTATCTTTTCACGTAGTCAAACATTGCAGCTAATTTAAATGAAAGGTTCTATAGATCTCTACATCTATAAACGTGCATGAAATAAAGAAGGTCTCATGGAATGCGAAACCGCGGTATTTCAGTATGTAAATAAACAATAATCAATGTGATATAGATTAAAATACGATAAAAATATTAATCTATTAAATATTTGAAATGGATCGGAAAGTAAATGCGAAAAATATACAGAACATTTCATCAATCATCCTGAATAATATATATTTTGTACTCTTGACGCACATTTTTTTTTATCTACTAAAAAATAAATCGTAACAATGCTTAACAATTCGTTAAAAAAAACATAAATTAAAACACATCTCACATATGTGTTTTAATTTATGGTATAATTACATATATTCGATTTAAAATATACGGCGAAAAAGTTTCCGCAAAACGACATTTTTTTAAAACATTTATATCTCTCGCTTGTCAGAGCCTTTTTGACATATTTATTTGCTAGAGTCAGCCAAACGATAGCCTTTGGGCACGAATTCGTAATTTACGAATTCGTGCAACGCACAAAAATATCAAGTACGAGTATTTTCGTCCAACGTTCTTTGTACGTCGTTTTCCATGACTTTAACGTAGGTAAAAACGTCTCTGGGTCGAAACGTTCCTAGGCTACTAAAATACTCATAATGTTGATAGAGCGGAACCCTGACAGTTGGAACCAAATGATAAACCTAACAGAGCTTCGTGTCATTTACAATGCACGTAAAATAAATATACTCGTCGTTGTACACCTGAACCTTATATACTCCTTGTTCAGGTTAGATGCGAGTCATGAAGTCACGTAAATTAATTTTTAATGTTGAAATGTTATTTCTGATTTGACTACGTTCAAAAATGATCAATTTTATCAATAATTTTAAGCTTATATTTAATAGCCAATACAGACATTGGATAGTTAGTTTACTTCGTCTTTTATACCGCTTCTACCATCTTATATTTATTTTGCCACGTAATACAAACTATAGTTAGTTTTTTATTAAATTATAAATATTTTAAACCTTGTTTTAAGATGAATTAAACTGATCACTGTTTTATCACTTGCTGGAAGACTGCAGTTTCACCATCAATGAAGGCTTCATAAATTCCAACGTGTATAAACGTATTAGTTACTTTATTAAATAATGCTACCCTGTCGATATTTTGCAAGTAGTTACTTATTCAAGCGAATATTTCAATTTAATTAGAATTAAATAATTGTAACCCTTCCGTAAACTTATATAATAGGGTTTTTTGTAATTATTTTTTGACGTCATATTCAAAATATTAATCTTTATTTTAAAGCACTTTAAGCTTATTTATGATTGGTGTTATAAAATAACCATATTCCTTATAATAAGTTCAAAGCGAAAAAAAGAACAAAGATTACGTCATTACAGAAAAATGGTTATTTGTTTAGGGGTAAGCAATGTTATGGTGATGAAAGAACAATAAGAGAGCTGAAGCTGAAATTGGCAAAGTATGGCAGTATTGTTGAACGTGCCGTAAAGTAATATTAAGTTGGTCTTATTTCTCAGGCTTGTCTTTATGGGAGATATTATGTGTGTGCCACGATCACATGGGCGATAATCAGGCCACATAAAAAATATGATCCAAAAAGATTTATTACATAATTTTATTTGTTAAGGATTGTAGCAATTTGTCTACATGTTCAGAGTAAACGTAAAGACAAGATTGATGGTAAAATATAACTAAATAACACGTTTGACGTATAGAATTCCATATTTGTAAAAAAAAATAGCTTTAAAGTCTTCTTTCAATTAATTTTAATATTCAGTAAATTGCCTGAAACCTGTCGATGATGCCTTGCAGTCATTCAACATGTTAATGTATACCTGGCTGGGACACGTTCTGTGGATCACATACTATAGAAGAACATAATATACAGCTGCCTTTTTTCAGTCTACGAGGACCTCGATGCTCATAAAAACCTTCAGAAATTATACATTAAATGCGAGTATACTAAAAATTGTTCTAAGAAGTAAAGCATACATTAGATAGAGTGCAAACGGTGATGACTTCTTCTTCGTAGTATCATTCTGGTGGATTGGTTTCCAGCAACAAAATCTTGCATCTCAATCTCCATTTCTCTCGATCCTCTGCAATCCTCTTTCCTGTTTCAGAATCAAATTAAATATTTATATTTGTAATGTTTCTGAAAGAAAATTAATTGAAATTGAAAATTAGCTCAGCATAAGAGCTACAACTCATGTCCTTGAACGTTTGCTGCAAAAACTCCGGTCTAGGGCACCTTCTACAGTTTCTACCCTCAAACATCCTTTCCACAATGTCGTGAAGAAGACCATCGTGGCGAATGATGTGACCAATCCATCGGCCTTGCCTTTTGAGATGGTTTTTACTAGATGCCTATTTTCCGTGATTATGTAATAACTGAGAGAACTTTATTGCGGCAATTTGTGACGATCATATGCCTCAGTTATCGAGGGAATATGAAAGAATTAATTATAACCGTATTTTTAATGTTTTTTAAAAACTATATTAATACCAATATAAAAGGCCGTTTTAAATATAATGAATTATTTATTTTATCGGTTATCGAAATAACATTATCTAAATAAAGATTTTCGATTTCGAATAATTTCCGCATACGTTAATTCGATATGAATAAAACTTTAGCTGTCCGTTAAAAATTAATGCGCATCCGTTAAATTTGATAAAAGGCTTTGGTCAAGAGGTTAATACACTCAATGTCTTGCGAAAGGATATACTTCTTCTTCCTAGTATAAATCTGGTGGATTGGTTTGCAGCAACAGAATCTTGCATCTCGATTTCCACTCCTCTCGTTCCTCTGCAGTCCTCTTCAGCTCAGCATAAGAGCTACAACTCATGTCCTCGAACACTTGCTGCAAATACTCCCGTCTAGGGTGCCTTATACAGTTTCTACCCTCAACCATCCCTTCTACAATGTCGTGAAGAAGACCATCGTGGCGCATAATGTGCCCGATTCATCGGGCTCGCCTCTCTGAGATGGTTTTTACTAGGTGCCTATCCTTCTTGATTATGCTGAGAACCTCATTGTTCGTGACGTGGTCTCTCCAGGAAATACTTCTGTATGACCACATCTCAAATGCCTCTTAGACTTTTGCATCACTTTCAGATAAACACCATGTCTCACAGCCGTACATCAAGATTGTCCAAACAATTTTTTTGGCAAGTTGCTTGCATAGGCTTTAAATTAATATTTTTTGACTAGACATAGACATCAAAACTTAAAAATTTTGAAAATTTTATTTTAAGCTTTCAATTAAAGCTTTTATGCTTAGTATTCAATTGAAACATATTAATTAATTAGAACATGTAATCATTACAAATTGCTGCTATTTTTCTATGTATGTTAGATATCTCCCGGAATTACGCCAAGTACATTATATGTCTAGATTCTGAAAGTCTTTCAAAACAACAATAGCACAAGGACTAGAAGAAAAGACAAAATTCGCCCATGTTTCCGTGCTGGCGGATATAGCTCAATGGTCAAAGCGTTTTCTTTGTAAGCCAATGATCGTGGGTTCGATTCCCGACGGAGATAAAAAAAAATGATTTTAAATCGATTTCTGAGCTTTAAAATACCCCCGGTTGGCGTGAATTTGATCCCTCACTCTTTAAATGCCAGCCATAGCCTATTACTCAAAATCGGTGGTAGACAAAAACTTACCGTGAAGACCACCCGTTCATAGTAAATTCCTGTAAAAATAAAGGATAATGCGTGAGTCTCGGGCTGTAGTCAATAACTTTAGCGGATCAACACTCCCATGTGCACCATGATAAGCATCATAGAATTCCACAGATGAGACTTCATAATTACTATCTAGATCTGTCGGTATTCTCCTGTATGTGCTTACATAAAAAAAATGTTGTCTTACGGCAATCGTTTTTGAAACTCATTGTACGGCTGCATTGAATTTTTGTAAGATACTCATTTCGCAACCGTATAATACTTACCTGCAAAAATGTCCATCAAAAGCTTTCACTAAAGAGCTGTCACATTGAAATGGCAAAAGATAAAGCGATTTTGGAAAATTATGAAGGAACTTTCACGTTTATAATGTGGGATGAAACGCCTTCGAGATTTCAAATCTATTAAATCAAACTGGGAAACGAATACGCGTAAATTCAGTATCAAATTCAATTTCGGTACGTGAAGCTCGTAAGTATTAAATCCTGAAATAAGGCCGATTTCACCGTAATTATTTCGTAAAGTACTCGAGTACCAAAGTACTGGCAGCCACCCAATCAGATTTGGTTATTGCTAAGCATTCAGAATGATTAGAGTCCTATCTATATTCATGTAAGTTAAGATAGCGTAATGTTTGCACACACTCGTATGTACGTTTATCAGAACATGATATGTAGCTCGACAAATTAAAGGGAAATAATTTGGATTATTTATTCATTCATTATATTTGTCAATCTATCAATAAAAGCGTTACGTGTCAGTTATATGAAAGTGGTTTTAATTATCAAAAAGGTTTTTTTATATTTACAAGTATCATTCGATTGTATATTTAAAACATTGACTTACAGTTGTTTTGAAACAATACAATTAGTAATTTAATTAAAATTTATTGATTTTAAGTTCTATATTAGGATTTTTGAATGGATGTGACAGTAAATTAAAAGTGTTGCGATTTTACGTAATGTTTTTTGTATATTTTGGAATTCTTCAAATAAAAAAGTTGTTTTTATAATCGTGAGCTTATATAGGAATACCAATAGATGGTGATAGAGAAGTCTCATGTATAGATTATATAATGCTTAACATCTCACAGATGGGTAAGCACTGCATGTGGATAGATAATTTTCTAACGTTATAGACCGGCATTCACGAGTCATCCTGTTATACTGGAATTCACTATGAAATTCACACCACAATATTTATAGAACAACAAAATTGTTTTTTATTTTTATCTTTTTTTGTGGTAAGTAAGCGTTTTACCACTAAGGCACACTCACCGGTAAGTTTATTTAAAATAAGATATTTTCATTTAGATGTACTCGTTCGTTAGTGACATTAACAACTTTTTTCTTAATTTTCTTCTGTATTTTTTTTTTCATTTATAATTCGGTTAGCTGGCTAAATTCTAAACCAAAGTCAAAAAGACTTAATACATAGCTCCCCACCACTTTCTAGAATGACAAATGACCTGAAATCGAATATTAGAAAGTTGTTATCCATCAGGACAATTATTTGATTAACTTGATGTTAGAAAGTCTGTGTTATGTATCGAATTCAAGGCATCTAAATAAAACGTGTTACTTTTAAGCAATACCGTAATTTTTGCATAAATATCAAATAATAATGGATTCATAAATACTCCAATAATAAGTAATTAAATATACACATACTATAATGCAATAAATTTTTTATACGCATCAATTCGTTAAAAAATATCGGCAGCGGCGGGATGCGAACCAGCGAACCTTGGAACCAACCATTTGTTCAAGTTCATTACCCTTGACCGCTCGACCATCCTCTGCCCGAACTGCTGTATGAAATATGTTACATTTATACCATTGTTTATCATATAACGATAGATGTCTCTATAGTATATATTCAGAGTGTCTATATTATTATTTTTTATTATTCACTCAGTCTACATTTATTCACAAGTTTAATATTATTACTTTCCGACAGTCGCTGTTTCGCTGGTGCGCTTGTAGGCATCCCGCCTCTGCCGATATGTTTCTGAACGAATTGATGCGTATAAAGAATTTGTTGCATTATAGTATAATATTGTAATATAGTCAATGATCTATAAAAGTAGATTAGAATATTGAAATAATTAAATAATATTCTAGTAAATATTTAAAAAAATCCATACTCTAATAATAAATGCTTTGTCCGCCTTAAGTGCTACGAGTTAAGAATTAGTCTAGAACTATTAAGTGATCGTATTATTTAGTCTATTGCCGATTTTGCTTGTCCAGTCATGTTTTTATAATAAGTAAGGCTGCTTGATAAATTACTGAAATTTCAGTCGGCTATTTTATTTGCCAACACCTTCCATCCATCTAATCAGCAATTCTGTTTGTATCAAAACAGTTTTGTGACTCGTAGAGCCAAAAACCTTGCCCCCTGTCACCGTCGAGCAACTCAAGTATTAACGTTTATGCAAATGCCCAAATAACTTTTGATGCCTGCGAATGTTTTGGGTAGAAGAAGACGCGATCTGGTAAACCGAAAAAAAAACATTCGTATTTCATCCCACGCCTTGACTCTGCAAAACTTTTGAAGCCTATTTGCAATGTTTTTTTTAATGTTTTTTCGGGGAATTATTCAGAATGGTAATCAGCACTCTCAAATTACAAACTCTTTGGCTTAAAGTGTTAAGATTTGTTAGATTTTTCTTCCGGTACGACATTTTTAAAATGTTTCTCTGAAACCTTCGAAAATACGTTTTTTAAATTAAAAATATTAATTTATTTACCGTATTTTTACATGGATCACGTACTATAAGTTATCTATTACAGGCTACAGTTTAAACTTACTCGTTGTCTTTCTCAATCCATCTTTTGCTAAGAGATAACTAAGCTGCTAAAGAACTTTGTAGATTACGTGTTCCTTATAAAAACAAGGTAAATAAATAAATATTTATAATGGATCTCAAAGTGAATGCTGAAAACATTGAAAAAATACGTATTATACTAAGAATTACACGGCTTTCATTGACAAACGACTCTTTTAGTTGAAAAAAGTTGTCATTTTTCAAATATTACGAATTTCATATGCAAAAACATATATTAAAAAAAATACATTTATGTAAATCTTACTTTACATTTATTTCAATATATAATTAGATTAAAAATTGTGGACGTGAAATTTTAGCAGCAGACAATAAAGTTATATTTCGTTCATTACGAGTATGATGACCACTGCACTTTTTCACGAGCGATCAAAATAAATGTAAAGAACAACCCTAGGGTATATTATCTCAGGTTTGAATCTAAAGTCTTACGTTTATTTTTTATGGATCTTTTATATGTATGATCATTTTTCTATGAATATAAATCCTAATTAGATTATTAAGTAAAAATAATATGATAATAATATTTTAACTACAATTCAAAATTTAAAAAAACTATGTCTTGTATGATTTCCATTAGACATAATTAGTAAGTTAATAACCATTGATATGTATGTATATTTTATATGATAAAATGACAACCAATTTACTTTTTGATTTTTCAGTCGTTTACACTTATTGAATTTCTCTTTCACGACTTTGAACAAAATAAACAAACATAGTGTTGAATGCATGTTCCACGTTTGTTCCTGCTTATTGTTAAGCGAAAAGACTTTCGATGAATTCGTTGTAAAGTTTCGGAGCTTTTCAATGGGCAATGTGAAGTGAATCGGATTTATGGAAATGTATCAAAATGTAGTGCTGAAAGTCACGCTGGCACAAATGCATTTTTCCGAAGAAGAAAATTTTCAGTTTGCTGTGCTACAAAAATTTAAAAATATTATTAATTGAACCTGTTGACTGTAATACTTTTTTTCAATATCTATTGCATTTAAAATTTTCTTTTAATGCAATTATTACCGATTATATTAATTACCAAAAAATACGTTCAGTTTTGAATGAAATGTAAAATATATTTTATGTTGTATAACATGTTATTATAAGAAAATCATTTAAATTTAATAACGTGAAGGGCATTGAGACTTTAAAATTTTAATAAAAATGATTATTTTATTTGTAAAAACGTGATAAATTGTTATGCACGGTAACCAAAATAAATACATAAATCAAAATTATTAATTTTTTTAAATAAAAAAAAACACTTTTTATTATATACTGTTAATAAATTAAATAATAAAGCATAAATTAAGTCCAGGCCACAAATAAAATTGCCTTTGACGTATAAAAACATAAACAATAGAAAAATGTTTTACTTTTTCTGCTACGGTTAACAAACGCAAAAGAAAAAAGGTTCCACGTTGCAGGCCTAAAATGTGTCAGAAGTAAGAGAAAAAAATAACGAATTAATAAAAACTTTTAGGTCAGGTGATATAATGATTCGCAAGGTTTATTTGTTAAATTGCTTAAGACCGGAAATACCATAAAGTTTGACCGGCCCACACAAGTATTTTTGCAAAGAAGTTGTAAGTTTTCAGTGCTCCGGTTTTCGCGAAATAAAGCCTTCAGGGCTTAAGAACTGCGTGACCTGATATGCATAAGTTGATTCACTTATATTATTGAAAGTCACCGTGGTTTAATTTCAACGACCCATATATTTTATAATAAAATTACTCTTAATGCGCTCATTGTGTTTGAAGCAATTTGTACGCAATCCCTTAAGAATTTAAATTCTTTCTCTAATTTTTGAGCAATGCATTTCATTAAAACATAAAATAGCAAGATTATATTTTTATTTAAATCGCGTAATGAAGTTGAACTGTTATGACTTGTTTTTTATTTTAAAAATCACCAACACGCTACAAAAAATGAGATGTTTTATCCGTGGATTCTGACGTTTCTTGTTTTAAAGATGGCTAAGCTGTGAATTTAAAACGTTAATCCGTCAAAAGCTTTCATTCATCATCATCATAAGCCTGTATCCGTCCACTGTTGAACGTAGGCCTCCCACATGAGTTTCTATCCTCTTTGATTCCCTACCTTCCGCATCCAATCCTCTCCCGCTATTCTTCTTATGTCGTAAGTCCATCTTGCAGGGGGTCGGCCGACGCTTCGTTCGCCAGTTCTTAGACGCCACTACAAGACTTTTCTTCCCTATCGACCGTCGTCTCTTCGACAGATATGTCCTGCTTATTGTCACTTGAGTGTGCCTATTCATTGGGTAGCCTCCACTACTTGAGTTATTCTGCAGATATCCTCTTTTCGGATGCCTGATCTTTTAGAGACACTCCGAGCATGGATCTCTCCATGGCACGCTACCTTTATTTTATGGGTAATACTTGCTGTTAGATTCCACGTCTCTGCGCTATAAGTTAATACAGGGAGGATGCATTGGTTTCATTCACAATCTACATATAACAACGATTACCAATACAGATGATGCTTGAAATCTAATTCAAGATAATATTATTTATTTTTATATTTTGATAAAAGAACTTAGTAATAATAGTTGTTTAACTTACGTTAAATTATCATCGCCAAGTAGGAATAAAAATCGTTATCATCGGTGTTGATAATATCTCCGTTAGGACAGAAAACGTGTTCGATCAACATAAATAATGTTAAGTAATATTTTCGGACACCTTAAACCAGCAAGTGAACTTTGTCTTTAAAGATGTTTTCATTTAGACATTTTACAGTATATATATTTTTACATAAAAGGTGTACGTAAAACATAATGTTTTTAGATGGAATCTACGTTTGCTAGACGAAAATCATCTCGCAGTGAGTCTGCTACTGAACAAATATGTTGGAATCATGGGTGAATGTCACCATAGTCTAATAGCCGTAACAGATTAATACTCCACAAACAATCCTTTACAATGAAAATATATATACTATAATTTACTTACGATAAATCTCACCTTTCACCACCTTAATTGTTTACATTAAAAAAGTAAATATTTGATTTAACAGCGTTCACAGGTGAGGAATTAACACCTTACGCAATCATATAAATTCACATGAACAAATATATTTTCGCGCCTAAGTCCGTCTTCAATTATTATTTAAGCGCGCGGTACGTCATATTTATGTTGCCATTTTAAAATATTATTAACGTTTTGGCCTTGTAACAAGTTCGAATACATAATATGTGTACAGGGGGAGGGTTTAATTGTATTAACTCTTGACAAACCTTCGAGACTGTGACAACAAATAGTGAGCAAAGGCCTTAGGACGCGTCACGAATTTTATTTTTGAAATAAGCGTCAATATTTTTTGCACGTGAGTCACGTAACATATGTCATTGTCTGTGATGTCATCATAAAACGCAAGACATTGCGGCGAAAGCTCCCCTTGCGAGCTTTTACTCTTATACGTACCAAACACATAAAGCTTTGTGTTTTTTCTTGTGTATCCAATGAACTTACAGTGGACCCTTCTATAATACAGCTTTATTTTAACTTGTAACGGATATATTTTCTTCGGTACTTGCGGCAAGTTTTCATGCAGCGGTCCCATTTATAGTATGTTGTTACTTTTGGTTGAAGCGTTTTTTTATGTCTGTGCATAATAATAATAAGAATAATAAAGTTTTTATTCCAGCAGGATTGGGTGGGTTGTGCAATACCCAATCTGCCATATTTTTAAATACATAGCATTGAACGGAGTTTTAATTAAGTGAAGATAAAATAAAAATTAAAATAAAATAAAATAGTATTTCATGGTGGTTAGTGCACCATCTCCATAATAATGTTGCATCGAACTAATCATAAGATCTTATAAAAACGTTAAAGGAGACTTTTATTCTAATATCTTCACAATATTTTGGTTCTGGTGTGCTTTTTGATGCTCTATTCTGAAAAAAGTATAGTGTAAGCACGTTTAAATGTACAAGTATACTCTTATCACATACATGAGCATGCTTTTTAATTTTTTGTATGTTATGTTCTATTTGAGCTAGCTCCCCTCAAATTGTAAATTGATTTACACCTCAATTGCGTCTAATTAATTGATCTCAAATAAACACGAATATTGGTCGATTTGTCCATTGAATAATAAAATAACTTATTAAATTGAGTGCTCGAGCGGTCGTTTTTGTTTGTTTTCAGGAAATTTTTAAGCAGAAAGTTCCATAATTAGTTATGTCACTGTCACTAATGAGTTGTCTCGGCTGTTGACTCTGTCAGTCACGTAAAATTCAAAACGTCCCAAGACTCATTGACGGCTGTGTCCACGAAATGCTTCCAAATTTCAAAATTCGGTTATTATGTAAAGGTCAATACTGTTTCATTGTCGAAAAACTGATTAAAGTTTACTCAGCGCAAAAAGAACTTTACCTCTGAGTTTGTCCAGATGTTTCTTAAATTTTACTATTAATTTGATTTTGCTCAACGTTTATTTTCATTTCAATAAAAAATATTCGATTGGTAATTATACTTCAATTTCAATAAAATACTAGATGACAAAAGTACCTGTCTTTCAATCAAATTAAGTCAACCTTCACAATAATATTTATACACTTATTCATAAAATTACATTTACATTAATGATATTTCAATTTAACTATTTTAATTTAAGTTATTTATTTAAAGTTAGCTCACTTATTTTGAATTACAATTCTTTTATTCCTGTCGAAAATGTTTAAATCAATATATTATACTTCTTCGTAGTATCAATCCGGTGGATTGATTTGCAGCAACAAAATATTGCATCTCGATCTCCACTCCTCTTGGTCCTCCGCGACCCTCTTCATGTCAGCATAAGAGCTACAACTCATGTCCTCGAACACTTGCAAATACTCTCGTCTAGGGCGCATTCTTCAATTTCTACCCTCAACCATCACCTCCACAATGTCGTGAAGAAGACCATCGTGGCGCATGATGTGACCAATCCATCGAGCTTGCCTCTCTGAGATGGTTCTTACTAGGTGCCTAATTTCCTTGATTATGCTGAGAACGTCATTGTTCGTGACGTGTTTTCTCCAGGAAATTCCGAGGATTCTAGTGCAAGACCACATCTCAAAGGCCTCTAGTCTTTTTTATCACTTTCAGATAAGCACCATGTTTGACAACCGTACATCAAGATGCTCCAAACAAATGTTTTGTACTAGTTATTATCAGATTATTGTTCCTAAATAAGTACATATATTAATTTACAACCTCGATTTGAATTTTCTAAAATGAAAATTTAATCAAGAGTCTAGGTAACGTGGCTATTTGTTATAGTTATAGCTTTTTGGTAGATGTTTATAATGAATATATGCTTGAGATACGGAGCGAATATGGAATGCTGATGATAAATTTATTTTTAAGTCTCAATAGAATCTCAATGGAACAGGAAATTGCATATGTGGTTCGGATACAAATTTTTACACCTGTAGTTTTATTATAACACTACCTTTTTATGTAATTGCAAGATGGCGACCGCTCGACAGTATTCGCATGTTGTGCAATTTCAACAATGAATCTAATTACAAGCACGCAACACGATAGTAATTCACATGACTGGACATTTCCTTATTGTCGAAGGAAAATCAATACAATGTGAAACACATTTTTATTTTATTGCGTTACTATAGAATATTATATATAAAGAGTCAAAGGATTAAAACAACTATCCGTTTTTTTTTTAATTTATTAGAATATTTTTCAATACTCTAATCTTATTTTATAGATCATTGACTATATTTCAGGCGGAATTCGAACCTCGAGCGTTGCATCTTGTCTCCGCTCTATTCTACACACCGCCCAATCCACACGACTATTCTCTGCCTGGGCATATACGTGAAACTTGATGTATTTATACCACTGTTAACATCATATAACGATAGATTTCTCTGTAGTATATATTCAGAGTATGTATGTTATTATTTTTATTATTTAATCAGTCAACATTTATTCACAAGCTTTTTATATTATCGCGCCTGCCGATATTTTTTCTAAATGAATTGTTGCGTATAAAATTTGATGTAGAATTGTATGTGTGTATTTATTAATAAAACAACTATCATTAAATATTGTCACAAGCTGCTGCCACAAAGATTTGTTAGCTTCCGTGGTCTTCCCTTTATCCACCCCACTATATCAGCTCTTCCTAGAGCTCCACCAAATACATTATAAGGATATGTGTATAAGTTTATTGGTCTTCTAAGACGAATAGAATCCCAAGGGCTTGGACAAAGTTAAACATTACTAAAGCTTTCTGATGTGCCATAATCTTTGCATCATTCCATGGCCGCTCTGCCTTCCATAGCGCCGCAGAATTATATGGATTTCGATGGCGATCTCAGACGACAAAAACTCTAGGGCCTTTAACTGACTATCGCCGTAAGCACACATGTGCGCTCTACGTAGACGATTGCCATAAGCGCAGCTATGCGCGCTTCGCAATATTCGAAAGATATATTTCAAAATTAATTTCAATTATCTCGCAACGATCTCCATGAATATTTTAAAATATTAACAAACAAAAAATAATCAATATTTTTCGATAGTTTGGGAGTTATTCAAGAGATGGTGTCATTAAAACATGTGATGATGAAGTGGTTACAAAAAAGCTTTAGTTTATGCTCTCCAGTGCAAGAAATGTCTTATTCAGGTATATCTTTGTCTCTTTACCGACTATAATGTAATGATAAAAAGAAAACTTGCCTTTTTCAGTCCCTCATTTCGTCATCATCACGAAATATATATTTTTTCATAGTATTCTAATAAAACCTGTTTTCAAAATTATTACTACGACAGTATTGGCTCTAGGTGAGGTGCAAAATTTGATACTGCATATAAGAACATAATTAAAATAGGCGTTGCATATGAGGTAAAATAAATAAATACTTTTCGTAATTGGTTTTAAATAATTTTATTTCTTGCTATAAAAATACAGTACGATGCCTAAGTTAACCGTGGCATTTGAAAAACGTATTTTTATAAAAAAAACTCACGTCTCACGTTTCTCACTAACGTTAAAAGAAATTGAAATGAAAATGAGGGTTGCATTAATTAAAAGAGTTCAACGCTGCACCTGTATAATTACCTGTGTTCTGTCACTTGCTAAGTAAGCCGTGGGCTGAAATGAATTAAGAAACATAAAAATACTTTCAGAGTACTTTGACCTGCTGAAAAAGTTTGGTGAATTTTCAGACGGAATGTTGTGGGTTCAAAGCTTTTTGTTTCAGGCTATAAATATTAATTTTGCATAGGTGTCTTCTCAGAACAATTTTCAATTTATTATATAAATATATTTGTAATTATTTCTTAGCCAAAAAGATTTCCCTACCGTTGACATCGGCAGCCGTGATGTATCGTTTTGCTACTTTATGTACTCATTGTGATATCTACGGAAGGAACTTGAAATTGTCATTCCCTTTATCAATCTACATGTATTCTTTACAGGAATATGTAAAACATGTAAATGAATATCGTTAGGTCACAGGAGCAATTTTTCTGTAAGCCACATGAGTCAATGCCACCGCATGTATGGAGTTACATAATAAACGTTTGTTAAATATAATAGTTTGTATGCATCATTTGATAGCTGAAGGATAGAAGAACCAATGTGATAAATGAAAAATTAATCAGATAGGTACATTTATGCTTCAAATACTGGTTTCAGGCAAAAAAAATGCTTTGAAAAATTCACGCCGTATTGTCAGTATAATTTGTATTCCACCGAGCCGTGACGAAAGAGTTAAAAAACAGTTTTTTTTTTTTAAATCTCTTCCTTTTTATTTGTCCGTTCCAAAACCTTTTTATGATATAGAAAATACAATATTGAGGAATGACAATAAAAGAACCATCAAACTGCTTAAATTATAAGTTTATTATAGTATAAATACGTTATGAAATAACGACATCAAGTATTACGTAGAGTCCCACCGTCGAGCTTTCAAACAGTTTCAAACGTTCGCCGCTCGCTTCAAAAATAGCGCTCTAAAGTCATTACTCCTACTTTGCCGAAGACAATATTTCTTCTATTCCAAGTCGGAAAACAGTTTTTCCATTCTTTGCGTAATTCGTTTATTCAATTTTCAATTCGAGGCGTTGGAACTAAAACGTCGACTTTACAACTCTTTCAGACACCTGCAGTTTCATGTCGAAAAAATGTACCACGTGTTTCAGAAAATGAGCCATCGAAGTTTTAATTGTTTTTGAACAAGTTATTGTGAAGTTTTTAATTGCTTTCTCGGCTATTTAAATAATTCTAACATTAATGACCGCGTGAATTTTGTTTCAAATATTATTATCTGGGGCCTGGTACTAGATGGCTGTTATGTAAGATATTTTTCATTTTCACTCAGCTGTGTAAAAATTGCCATTGCATAATGTGCTATACAAACATTCATTTTTTTATACATTTATACACAATTTATAGTCAATGGCTAAAACATGTTAGGACAAAATGATTCAGGCTTCGGGAGCATGGGATTCATCATTCAATTTCTTTGAAAAAACTTATTAACAAATTCCTCAAAAAATTACCGCAGATACTACATCTCTTTCCTCTTTGAGGAAATAGACTTCTGCTCTTAAAGCTGTCGGAAACCATATATGTTCCAAAGTGGACTTTCAGGTAGATGTACCAAAGTAGGCATGTCCTATAACAATAAATCGGCCATTTGTGTTTTTTTTTAATGTAAGCACATACCGGAGAATACTGACAAATGGTGATAGTAATTCTGAAATCTCATCTGTGGAGTACTATAAAACTTACCATGTTGCATATGGCTAAGCGCTGTGTGATCTGCCGACGTCACAGACTACAGCCCGAGATTCACGCGTCATCCTTTATTATTACAGGAATTTACTATGAATGGGTGGTCTTTACGGAACGACTTTCATCTACCACCAATTTTAATTAATAGGCTATGACTGGAATTTTACAGGTAAGGGATCAAATTCACACAAACCAGGAGAGCTCTACTTTAGAGCTCAGAAATCAATTTCAAGATTTTTTTTTAATCTCCGTCGGGGATCAAACCCACGACCTTTGGATTGCAAAGCAATCGCTTTGACCATTGAGCTACACCCCCGGCAATTTTCTTTACTTTTGGTTACTTTATGTTAAAAAATAAATAGTATATTTTGAATGCAGTTCTGGTGCCCACCAAAGTTAACCAGCATTAGATGCAAAAAAAACATAGGTATTTTTTTAATTTTAAGCAAATAAAAAATGATTTGCGTGGTACTTGGTAAATTACACATAATGTTAGACCAAGCAAAGAGAGAAGAAATAAAAAAAACATTGGAGTCAACAAACAAAGATAAGTTACTGCATGTTGCTAATTGCGTATCGTTATTTGGATTGAGTCGCCCATTACTAAATAATTCATGCTTCAGACATCATCCGATCTTCTTAAAAAACATTATTACAAGTAAAGCACATGTAGCTTTTACAACTACACAAATTAACTCATTGTTATCACTTAAAATAAAAGCGTCACAGAAACTAGCTGAACGCCAAAAGAGAAAGATGTAACGATCCATCGTATCTTTTAACCACTTGAACGACCGAGTCGTAAGCATCGCGGAAACAAAAGCCTATAAATTTCATTCAGCATCGCGGAACGCTAAGTTAGCCGGAGCTTACAAAGTTTCCGATAGCCTGCTCTGTGTTTGATTGACATACTTGAAGTTTAAACCGGAGATGTAAACTGTTTGCAAAAACCGCTACGAGTGACGAGAGTTCGTTCGTAAGTAATCGCTCACTGGAAACGTAATGAAAATTTAAGCGTTCCCCGTAAGACGATACTTATAAGCTGTATATTTCGCATATCATACGTGAACATATGAAAGAACATATTTTTATGTTCTTTTACTAAAAAAACATGTGATTTTGCTATAAAATTTAATGTCTTATAATTTGGTTGATAGTAAAATTGTATGATTGTATCGTAAGATCTCTGAATTCGTTTTCGTCGAAACTTCAATATGTTTTATAGTCTTAGTCACAGAAACTCTTAATTGGATTGTAAATGTCCCAAAATTTGCCATGTTTTCTCTTTTTTATATATATAATAATAAAAAAGAGTGTCTATAGAAGGTGGATGGATAAATTGCAACTGTAAATTTTGTGATAGTTGCCATTTTAAGAATAAATTAGCTCCGAGCGTGCAGTGTTGGTCCTTAAAAGTCATTTTGCTACAACCCAGAATAAACGAATAATTATTACTTAAATATACATATTGTAGACGACCAGTCGACCTCGACTGGTAACTCGCTCTACTTACGACTGCGGTCCTCCGCCTTCGAAATCCTGAACTTCCTTCAGCTGGTTGTAAGGCAGCTGTGTCCCGGTCGGCTTCCTGGGCTGTGATGTTTGGCAGCTTCCAGTTCTACGTCCAAGTAGTAGTCCGTGTAGAGCAGTAGGCCGGGGGCGCCGTGTCCAAGCGCCCAGGGAGGAGATAGTAAAACTCGCAAGTATTTTCAAGTGACTGTTTATTCCGAGTCGGACACCGGTATTTAAGTGTTCAAGAGGGGGTCGTGCAAAGCCTGCAGCTGTTGTCTTGTTTTTCGCGGAGTTTAGATGAGTAGCGTGGCTGTCCGCAAGAGCAGGACAGCTCTACTTATTTCATACTAATTATCGCCAAGGGGGCGTGTCGATTGCCATAGTATATATTCAAAACACAACTTTTACGAAATTCTATCACGGAACGTCATAATATTTACATCAGAGAATATAATAATAAATAACATTATAAACAATATTGACGTAACAGATGTATATGAAGTAAATAAGGTCAAATAAAGCTAAATATTTTATCAGTGCTTTATCAGTCGAACCAAACTATAACACTGAATGCGCAGTTTTTTCAACGCGTCAATCCAAGCACAAAAATAACGGCAGAAGCGGGATGCGAACCGCGGACCTTGGAAACCAACTATGCCCAGGTATTCATACCGCTCGGCGAACTGCGCCATTGCTATGCCTAGACTGACTTGCGTTGAAACTAGTATTTATATCATTGTTATCATCGTACAATAGATGTCGCTATAGTATATATTCAAATTATGTATATTTTTATTATTATTCTATCAGTCTTCATTTATTCACAAACTTAATATTATTACTTTCCGGCAGTCTATTTATTTTAGTAAGTACCACTCGGGTCTCGAACCAAACTATAGACTGATGCGCAGAATAATAATAAAAATATACATACTTTGAATATATACTATAGCGACATCTATCGTACGATGATAACAATGATATAAATACTAGTTTCAACGCAAGTCAGTCTAGGCATAGCAATGGCGCAGTTCGCCAAACGGTATGAATACCTGGGCATAGTTGGTTTCCAAGGGCCGCGGTTCGCATCCCGCTTCTGCCGTTATTTTTGTGCTTGGATTGACGCGTTGAAAAAATAATTTTATGTATAGTATATGTATATTTAAGTAATAATAATATTGTTATACAGTCAATGATCTATAAAAGTAGATTAGAATATTGAAATAATAAAATAATATTCTAATAAAAATTAAAAAATTCATATAAAACGAATAATTATTCATTTGAGGACTCACGTCCTACAATGCTATTTTATATTGTTTTACTCACTAGGATATGACAGGCAATTTTTTGTGTAAACGGTCAGTCTCACACTCACGTAGACATAGCAAAAAAAATGCTTTTATATTTTGCTCCTTGAGTAGATCAAACCCATAAAATTTCGCATAGTAAGCACTAAGTTCATAATTTTTTATATCTAATTTGTTGTGACGGTACTTGTGGATTAATATTCATTTTTAAAAGATTTCTTACTGAATCAACTGTAATATTGTCGAGTGAGTCTTTTTTCAATCTTAACCATTGAGTCATTAAATACATTCCTGAAAAGAAGTGCTACTCTATATACGCCACAAACATTGACAACTTTGTATGAAAATGTTCTTTGTAAAAAAAGAGAGCAAAAATATCTAAGAGAAGACTGTTTAATTACTCGTAAGTACATATGTTGAAGTCACTTGGAGTAATTTATAGTCGTAGTATATAAAAACTAGCAGTTAAATGTACAGATACAATTTAATTTAAGATTAACGATTGTTGTATGGGTAGACTATTTTATTCTTTAAACAGCAACAAAAATGTCTTGTATTTTACAGACTTAAGTCTAATATTAATTGAAAAAGTATTTACTCCTAGTAGTTGGGCAACTTAGCGCCAACTGAAAGCCTTTACTTGTGGATTTGTGTTAGAAAATATGACGAAAAAAAATATGACGAATAAATGTTTTGGTAGGTTTTTTATTCTTTTGAATTATCGATGATAGATGTTGTTGACAGTAACAATCTATCACCAAATTGAATTCGATATATTCTAATACCATAAAATAAATTAAATGAATGTTTCACTATACACCTATATTCCTGTAAAAAGATACAATATTCACTACTTTTGACCAAAACAATTATTGATTTGATATGTTTTTTTAAAGCGTTGATGTTCTAGTACAATCACCGCATTATGAATATTATTATAACGAGATATTGCTTACAAAAGTATTTTTACTTTTATATGGTTTTCAGACAACTTAACCCTTTCGCATTGGTTGTCGGCATATGCCATCATAAGATTTCCCAGCCGTTGACATCGGTTGACGTAATATATCGTTTGCTACTTTCTTAGAATAGTTTTTTATGCAACATCTGATAGGTAAAGGATACAAGAACCAATGTATGAAAATATACCAAATAAGCACATTTATGCTTCAAAAACTAGTTTTATAATTGACAGTATAATTTGTATTCAATCCAAGCCATAATGAAAGGGTAAAGGGAGTTAGAATATTTAAAAAAATAGGCAAAAATATAGGTCGTTGTACCCGAACATTGGTTTATCACCCAAACCATTTTACGTGAAATCCACGTGACAAAGCCACGTAGCAGTCGTCACACGTTCTGCACAAAAAAAACACACACTCACTATATCACCGCGGATTGTAAATGCCAAGCTTTATTTAAATTCAGCCGATTTTTTATATTCGAATTTATTTCGCGACGTAGCATTTTTCGATTTATTTTTCAGTTTATCCTAAAAAAAATTAAAGCTTACGCATTTTTGAAAACGGAACGTTCAAAAACAGTAGCTCAAATAAAAAATTAAATATTGTTTAATTGAAAAACTCTTATTCGATCAACGTTCTTCATGAACTTTCTTGTAGCTGAAGCATAGTTGCATAGATGAAAAAAGTAATTTATGAAATTTTTTGACACATCAAGAAAGAATAAATAAGTAAATGATATCTGCTTTATTTTAATCTAAAGCAATAAAGTTTCAAAGTTAATTTTGAAATAAGCATTGTATTATAGTTAGAAGAAAATGGAAAATTCAATATTGTGGTCTCAATGCCGCTCGCAATTTAAAAAAAGACAGATCTTTATAGGGTATGTGACCTGCCATTGTCATAATACTACTGTCCGGCATCATTTCCATTCGTGCATGGTCAATTTTCAATGGGACTCACTGTAAATGGGTTTTCACAGAGCGACTTTAGTGTACCCCAAATTTGATTAAGAAGCTGCGAATATGTTTTACGGGTGAGAGATTACTTTAAAATACTGAGGTATTGATGTTTCTGATCAATGTATTAATTTATATTTGGCGTCGTAGCGTTTTGAACTCATGACTTGTCGCATGGTAGGCGAACACTTTACCTTCAGGCCTTACTGTGTGTATAAAACTAAACTGGAAATGTAAGGTTTAAATCTCCTGAATATTCATTTTGTTGACACAATGCACAACAAACGAGCTTTTAGTTTATACCTGGTGCATACGAAATGTTAATTGCCATAGTTTTTACATAATTGGTACTTTCCTACTAGTTTTGCTGAAAATTACTGGATTTCATATAGAGATATTATAGTAAAGTAACTGCCTGTGAAATCGCTTATATCTATAGGATTGTCAAATAAAATTAATAAAACCTAGAAGCATTTGTACGAATATAGAAAAATTGATTATATAGTAAGCTGCATACATGAGCGGTTATTTATTTTATACCATATTTTGACCATTTCTTTCAACGTTCTTAAAAATATTGATTAAGAAGATATGTACATGGAATAAAGCAAAAATTAAAAGGGCTGATAGTTTTTGTGGCGGCAATTTTAGAAAACTTTTTGTAATGTTTTTTTTTTTATTATTTGGAGCATATGGACACCGGAAATTGCCATTTCACAGTTTTTTAAGCTCATATTATCTACGCCTTGTCCCAAAACACCTGTATAGCATAGTCCACATAGAAATATAGATGATTCCAGGAAGTCTCCAGAACAAAAGCCCGCGAACTTGCATAGACTGCGGTTGTAGTATCAGAGAAATAATTGGGTTTTCAATAATAAGCGTTCTTTAAGGAGATCTAATGACGAGCCCGACGCTCCCGAGGCCAGGACATTTTGTGGTTCAACCCCATTGGGGGTATTGGTAGGGTTTTGAACTTAGAGCGTCTGAAGGACAAACAAACACTTTACTACTGGACTATGCCGCTAAGCATTGTTACTATGTAAAAAACATGAGTGAAAAAAATAATGCGATCTTGGGAATATATTTCAAAAAAGTCCTTTTCGTTTGAGGCTGTTGTAGTGGGGTAGTATGTAATCAATAAAAAATATTTTTTTATTCACCTTTTTTTACATGAATCACGTTGAGTATGACCTTTGTTTATGAGACTGCAGTTTCGACTAACTGGTAGCCTTCTTCAATCTGTCACTGTCAAGAGTCAACTTTCATAAACAGTGGTCATACTCAACGCGATCCATGTAAAAACAAGTTTAATAAATAAATATTTATTATTTATAATGTATATCATAGTGAATACATACAACATTGATTTTTTTTTATTTAATCTGTTAAATAAATGGAATTTTTACTTTTTATTAGAATATTTTTAAATACTCTAATCTTTTTTTATAGATCATTGACTATATTTCAATATTTTTAGTAATTTAATACACACATATAATTATCCATCATTTTTTATACGCATCAATTCATTCAGAAAAAATATCGGCTGACTCGGGATTTGAACCACGAGGCTTGCACTTTGCTCTTATACTCTTAACTAATAATATAAAAAGCTTGTGAATTGTTGACTGATTGAATCATAAAAATAATACTATACATACTCTGAATATATACCACAGAGACATCTGTCGGTTTATGATGTTTACAATGGTATATATATACATCAAGTTTCACGTATCTGCTCATTCAGAGAATGTTGTCGTGTGGATAGCGCGGTGTGTAGAATAGAGAAAAGTGCAAGGCTCGTGGTTCGAATCCCGCGTCTGCCGATATTTTTGGTGAATGAGTTGATGCGTGTAAAATTAGATGTATAATTGTATGTATGTATTTAATTATTAAATATATATATAGATAAGGTAGATGCTCTAATTGAATTGCCGGGAAATGGCTTTCGCAAAGTTTTGAACCCTAAGCACGCTTTGAATTTGTGTCGATTGATTTCGGGTTTCTGTAAGATATTTTAATCGAATAAGGCGCAGACAGCTTATCCATAACAATCACTTCCACAGTGGCTCCACTCCTCGCCGGTGGGACTAATTGTAATTAGTTATTTAAAGTATCGTTCTGTGGGTTCCGATTGTAATTAAGTGATTAATGTTCCATCGGTTCAAGGCGCCGATGATATCTTTGTGTATTCCCGTTACCCTTTTACTATCAAAGAAGTAACTGATTAATTGGCAATTTAAAATTAATTTACGTCAGTAGCTTTAAATAAAAAATCTCTCTCTATGACATATTTGATGAAAATTTATAGCTGACATTTACTTTTGAAGAACTTCGGATATAAACAATGATTTGGCGCTCAAAAACTAGTAAGCTGGATGTTAATCAAACCCTTATAAGATGGCCTAATGACAAAATTATTTTTTTTATGTTTTCTTCGTAGTATCATTCCGTTGGATTGGTTTGCAGTAGCAAAATCTTGGATTTCAATCTCTACTCTTCACGATCTTTCATTTTTGCTGATACATGGGATGTCGTTTGGACCTTTAATGTGGTGTTTTCCCCTTTATTTCCACATCTAAATGCCGTTGACCATAAAGGTTCATCCGCTTTTGGAGAGCATTAACTACCTCCAGGACAATAGAGTGCCATAACCAGCTTTGACCTGATGAGGTTAGCTGGGTGTTAGTTTATTCCGGCCAACATTCGGTCCCTGTCTATATTGGCCGACTGATGTTGTCGTTCACCCCCCACCAAGAGAAGGAGATATCAGGGTTTTCCTTTTATATCGAACCTGTGACCATAAGGCATTTCGCAGAGTCTTCCAGTACTTTTAGGGGGCTTTTTTTAAGTAAGCTCATGCAAAAAAATAACCATAATTATAGACGTTGATAGAGAAATCTCATCTCAGCATATAAAACTTGCAATCTTAATCTTTTAAAGAAACGTAAGCGCTGCATGTAGTTTGTTGATCTGCCGACAATTTATACATTATCACGGCATAAATGCGTCATCCTTTTTGCGAAGTGTATGGTGTTCACGAGACTATTTTCTTTTCCCACCAAATAAGACGCATGCTTGCGAAAATCGGAAGCTAAAGAGTTTATATATACTAATGTGGAAGAGCTACTTTTAACAGAGTTCACATGATTATGATCATGATAAAAGGAAGCGGCAGAATCTAGTGGAATCTTGTCAAAACCAAAACCATTGATAGCGACAAAAGTTTTTGATATTTGTCATTACTACGACCGCACCTCTAGCAAGGAAATAAAGGGTCCGCCAAATAACTTTTTTTTTAAATAGGGTGCAAGACATCGAGTGTAGCTTCAGCTGTGTGGCACGTAGCGCTGTCCTGTTGAAACCATATGTTGCCAATATCCTCCTCTTCAATTTTTGTGAACAAAAATTCGTTCAACATGGCATGGAAGCGCCATTGATGGCGCTTCACGCACACTTTCTGCCACAGCAGCTATATTCTCGGGTGTACGCACTGTTTTTGGCTTTTCACGCTTTGGTTAATCGATGAGGATGCCAGTTTCTTTCACTTTTTTCACAAGATAACAAACATACGGAGCTGACAGTGATTCTCTTCTTCCAAAATCCGTACGCAATTTTCGCACACATTCTGCAACAATACCATGATTTTCAAAGTAATGTCGCAATATATTTCAGCGTTGTTCAAGCGTATACACAACCATATTCGTTCAGCGAAAAGATAAAACTAATTATCTGTCTAATCAGACATGAGCTAAGTGTTATTATTCACGAAATAAGCACTGGTTGAAAAAAAAAAGTTAGATGGTGGACCCTATATGATTTTCACGAACTTCCGCCATGAAGCACTGTCAGCCGCCACAATCTTTGTCATATCCCATGTCACCTCTGCCTCGCACAGATTCGCCAAGTAAATTATATGTATAGTTCTCGAAGACCTTCCAGGACGACGCGAGCCCAGGGATTGAAGAAAAAGCATCTGTAGATTATGCTATCTTGAAGAATTTTTGTTATATATCCTAAATAGGTCCATCTTGCTACCGGCTCAATGGTCAACTGTATGTGTTCGATGGCGAGTTTTTTTTTTCCATTTGCAATTAATAATAAACGTATTGTTTAATTATTAGATTGTTATTTCAGTCTTTCAGATGCATTGCAAAGTAATAATTTCAGAATTTCCTTCAGTGAAGAGATGCCTCGGCCTACTGTGTACTTTGTGAGCGTCGCAAACTTCATTACCTGCAAATCTCGGGCATTGTCAGAGGCAGTCGCTTCAGCGCCGCTTTTAGTGTAATTCACAGTTTAGTTTCCGATTCAACAGGAGCTTTGCTGTTATACACAGGGTGCTTTTTAAAAATATTTTTTTAACGTCAATATGTGAATTATATACAATACAACACTTGTCAACTTTTACATGGGTAAATAATGCATTTATTGATATACTAACGCCATCAAAATAATGCTCAGTATTATCAAACCATATAATTTTACCAACTCCCTGTGAATATTTTGCTTCTATAGTAACATCCTCCTCTCTCTCATAAAGGTGTTACTCCGTCGCGTGAGGGCATGATGAGGAGCAGGTCAGCAAAAAAAGACTGTTTCAGAAGCACATACATTTACGTTTAAACTTAACAAGATTCCGGCCAGGCGAAATTACATGCCACCAGCGGTAATACGATCTTCTCGGTCGTCAACACAACACTGACCCGTGCGGCCTGTGGTCGGTCACCAGCGCCGTAAATGGCGGTTTATATCACTAGTTTCAACGGCCAATATGACGTACACATTCATGTACGACAAACGAACAGAAAATAAGCGACGAAAGATTGTATATCATGCTGATGTCAATAGTTAATGTTAAAATTTCCAATTTTGGATGGTTTTTATAACAGCAAGATTCTCATTGCGATAAAAAATGGTAAAAATTTGAGTATTTATAGATTTATCTTTATATTTTCATATATAATATTTATAGACATAAAAGTAAGGCATAGACTTTTTTTTTTCTGGTTTCTTCGATTTTTAGTTCTCGGTAAACTTTCATTATATTAATAAAGTAAATAAAAGCATAGAATTATTCCACGTATTATATACATATTAAATATTAAGGAGTCATTGCGCCAAAATAAAAACACAATTCGTATACATGTAAAAAATATATATATTACGAGTTTTCTGAACATATGCGCTTGTACAGAATATCAAAGTACGATGGTTTAACATTGTTAGGAATTATGAGGTATGTCTGAAAATAGTGCGAAATAGCAGCCTTCCATCCTACAGTCGGTCAAAAGACAAAAGTGGATTTGGTTGGGATATGTTCTGCAAATGCCGCAACAGTCTTTACTGCCTTGTAGTTTAAAAAAGCTTTCCTTTTTTGTAGACAAAGTTTATTAGAGAAGCTTATTATAAGACTCCCGGGCTCTCAGCGTCCTGAAAAGACACTGAAAACAATACATTTAATTTACTTTACGGAGTTCTGGGAACCTGAGTTGACACTAGAAGTACTGAAGACTGTCACAATTGAATTTTGAGATTATTATGGAAGTAGTTTGTAAAATCTACATTCATGACAACTACGCAGTGGATAATAATACAAAATACTAATTATTCGTATATGTTTTTTCTGTTGTGTAAATTTTATATATTTTTTCGCATTGTGCGAAAATCATACTGTAGAATGTCAATAATTGGAAATGGCTAACTCGGTTAATATTTTTCAATCTATGCATAACTGCCACTGCAAGTTTAATCTATCTTTCATTTAAAAACATCTGTGTATTCTGAATTAACGATTTGAATTATTTGAATTAGACTTTTTTATTTGAATCAATGTTTCAGAATATTGACGGTAGAACGACTTAATAGTTATAGTAACGACTTTGCGTAGTGTGGATGTTTTGATTGGTTTAAATTATTGTACTCTTGCTCGTCATTGATTAATATTCTTTTAAAAAAAACTCACTACGAAGAAACTGATTAGTGTTTACGCAACAACTTTTATCAACCAACATTTTTTATTAGTTGATTATAATAAGAATTTTGTGTATATCGTTTTAATTCAAAATTTACCAAGGATTTTATTACATATGTAGAAAGTCAAAAACTACACATATTATAATGTACTAAAGCATTGAGATATAGAACTGACTTTTGACAAAGCAAGATCACATTTTATAATTAAATGGCGTGAACTAGTGGCGACTATTTGCTCCAGATAGAGAGCTTAAATGGAATAAAAAGATACTCGAAGTAAAGCAACTCTTTTTGATTCGATTTTTAGTATATTTTTTTATTAACCAATATTTAAAAAAAAATGTTTAAAACAACCTGTATGTAAAACAAATGGGTTACGTATAACGTATAAGTGAAGCTTTACTTTTAGACATGAACGAAATAGTTCTTAATGTGACACAGTGTGTGACATCCATGATAAATTCTTTCCTTCTGGCTAAATTCTATCCATTCACAGAGATCCAATACTGTTATTATATTGTACTATAATAGGTTATTCGAAAAGTAATGTCAATTTTTGCCGTAAGAGGATTTAATTTATATTTTTCACAGCCACATAAGTCGCAAAATTATTATGAAATTTCACATAAGTAAAGCAAGGCCTGCTTTATCAAAAAGTATGTATGATTCCGACGCAGTAGTTTTTTGTTTATTATTCTTCCAAATATAGAAAGAAAAAAGCACCATTTTCTGTATATTTAAAATTTTCGATATTAAAAAGGCATGATAAAACTTGGAAAAATTCTCGATGTACGTCAGTGAAAAAAATAATGTGTTAAATTTTGTTCCGGGACTTTTGATGTAAAAGATGCACATCGTTATGAAAGGCAAGTTGAAGCTGATGAATCAAAGAATAAAATGTCTGAGAGGTGAAATTAATTGAAATCGACCATTCTTGATAATTTCAAACGCCTTTGCAAAAATGTTCGTCGTTTTTTTCGTTCAAAATGATATTTCTTTCCGAAACAACATCATATTTTAAAGGTTTTCGATGCGTAGGCTTTCAGTTTATTTGATATATCGCCGGAATATCATCACTTTACATTGTTTTCTATTTACATTTTGATGTTATACAAATAAATAATACATTTTATTGTCACATGGCGCTTGAAAAATACACATTTGAATGGGTTTGAATGTTTGCATTATGAATGATTATTCGTATTTTTAGAATTCATTCATAGATACATTCATTGATATTTCTATCAGAAAAAAATATGACAATCATAGCAACATTAAGATATATAAAACAGGTACATAAATTTGTCACTTATATAAAAGTAATCTCTCAAACTGTAATCATTAGACAATTGACATTTATTTGTATATTTCTGAGTGAATTGTTCGGTCTACAAGTAAACATGTCGAATGCACTTATACTTGTTAATATATCCACAATATTTAAGTTTTAATTTTTTTATAAAGCTTTATTGATTTATAAATCAATAACGCTCATAAAAAAATATAATCTGAATAAACCAACTCAAGACTAAATAAATCATCAATTGAAGGAAGTTCGCCACACACGGCTAAACCCAAAAGCCACATTATCAAATCTGGCCGTGAAAACCTAAGAAGTTACGTAACAATTATTTGGTTAAAATATGTAAGCATACTTGTAAATCCTCATTTTTCTTCACCATATACAAAAATCTAAACATTTTTTGTTAAGGTACAGTGTGAAAATATATATATAGTGTATTGCTTTCATCATACTATTTTTAAATGTAATGCATTTGTACAAAATTCATAAAAGAAAAAACATGAAGTGTTTTTTATTATTAAATTCATTTAATTTACATCAAAGTCTTAAATTTAATTACATATGTTAATGTGTTTCAATTTATCTATTTTAAATAAAAATGAGTTGAGTAAAACCACCGTGGTATCCAATATATATTGAATTATATACTTACGACAAAACATTTCTTAAAATATCTGTCAACACCGTGAACGTAGTACGTGAAACGGATAGTTTGACATAAATACATATTCAATCAAAAATTGAAATCGTTAACTTAAATTTATTGACTATAAAATTAAACATAAAATGTGGGTAAATGAACAGAAAGTCTGGCGTCTTAATGCAGATATGGAAAAAATATAAAACAAAAGTCTAATGCTCACTTGCATTTTCAGATTACTTGGTAGAATACCAGTAAGGAAGGAAATTAATGCTATTAACCAATCAGGTTGTTACTGAACTATATCAAATATTCACGTGTAATCTCTAACCAGCAAATTGCAATAGACACGACTACGGTATGCAGGCATCAGGTGTGGTTGCCATGGAATACAGAAGTCTCTATGAAATTGAATATGAAAAATGTATACCGGTATTTCACTAACAGATGAGATTGAAAAAACTGTAGCATATATTTTCTTCTGCCAAACGAACTGATCATAAAGAAATAAATGTTCTTGTTTGAGTATATTGAGTCTCTTCCAATCCATTTGATCGATATTTTTTTTGTAACACTAGTGTGAAAGTTTTCCATTTTTTTACACTGAAATATTTAAAAAAATACTCGATAAGCGTATTCTCATTAAGAATTGGCATATTTTTATTAAAAATTCGCTTAAAATTAGAAGTTTAAAATTAAAATTATTTTTTAATAAATATATATATTAGGGACTGGCGTAGATATGCGTGGTCCATCGAGCATGCTTGTGAGTTCGGAGTTGTGGTAATGGCTCTGGAAATTTCTGGTAGTTTGTTATAAAATTAAAATAAAACTAGGCAAGTAAAAATAAGTCATCATCGATTTTTGTCTCAAGAAATCATTGTACGTGCACTCTCCATAAATATGCGCATAGTTTGTCGAGATGACAAAAAAACACTATTTTTTTAAATAAGTACGTGCTTCATTATGCAATTCAATTGTCTGAAATGGTATTTGAATGTTATTTCTTGTACACTTGTCCCTCTTGCGTATAACAAGATTGCCCAACTCTGATTATATATATAAAGTCAGCCCGTTCAAAAGTTAACGCTTCCCAACTTGTTAAACAAACTCGTCTGAAGAGTTAATCAACTTTATTTAAATGACAAGTCGCTCTCTGCGGGATAAACAAATGCTGTTAATTTCAACTCATTCGATACAATTCCGAGAATGAAACTTATTTTTAAACATGTTAGAGAAATTTTAGAATAAGAATATATTCAGTTAGATATTAATATTTTCGATGATTTCGTCATTTTATCAGTTCGTAAAAAACTTACTTACTTTTACTACGGCAGTACTGCTTTAAAATAGCTCCAACTAAAGACACTACTTCAGGTATTCTCAGCTAAGGATTTTTAGATCATAGTAGGGAATCTAAGTACTTTTAATAAATATAATTCAAGTTTTTTTTATTTAATATTTAAGTATATTTTATATTATTTTAACATGTATCAATTGATCGCAGAAATATGATTGTAGTTCAGACTGATGAAGTGTACAAAGTGCATGAAGCAGCGTTCTTATTTCTGTGATAAACAGTTAATAGCGATCCATGTTAATAAAAAGTAAAGTATTTTTTTTCGTTTTATAGTTAACGTGGATATTTAAGTGAATTATAGAAATTATAAAAAAAAGAAAAACCTACTTCAATTGACGGATCATGCATATGTTGGAAACTGACTGTTGCCAATTTATTGTGACCATACATTCTAGGGATATAATTCATAATGGGAGATTTTTTTTCATATACTCGGCGGAGCACTGCGCGACAGAGCTGACATAGAATGAGGCGTGGACCGTGGTGGTTGAAGTTTTTGTGGCAGTAATTTATGGCGATCATATGATCCAGTTTAAGACGCTGATGATGATATTTTCAGGTGAATTGCACTTTTAACGATCTGATCTATTAAATATCAAATTATTTTGAAATTCAAACACAACTCACTCTTTTTATAAAGCAACTAATTACAAGTACCAGGTATTTCAATTATGTTTTGAGCGATGTATTGTTAACACACAGTGTTCACGAAACCTAATGAAGTGAATATTTATATTTAATTTGATGTCGCATTTTCGGCTGACCTGATTATTTTCAATTAATTTCACGCAGCAATGTTTATATTTCTAAATAGTTCAATTTAAATTAATGATTGCGTTCAGTAGGAATTTGACGGTTAATTGCGTTTGACAGAAGATAATTTGATAATGTTATCATTATTTTGATCGCAAAACACCCCATCATTTGCGTATAAATTACTTTGAAATAGTTTTATAGGATAGCATTGTTTCTGTTGAGCAGTCTCAACATAGGCACAAAACCCCAGTTACTTGAAGCATCGGACTAATCATCTGTTTTCCTTTAAGATATCTATTAAAATATTTTTTTGGGCCTGTTTATACCATATCTTGTGTGCTTGGTAAAGGCAGTAAGTAGTACACGATGCATGATACTCGTATATTTTTATATACTTTAAAATTACTCTGCTAGAAGTCTGATTATTTTGTATCCGATATCTTCTTTAACTTTATCCCATTTTTCTAGTACTATAAGTAGTCTGCCACATTTAAATAATAGACAATACATATTGACAGTTGAACCACCAATATCAGCAAATATAGACGAAACTATATATTTTTTTAATTTAAAACCATTAGAATTCTCTCATTTTTTAAAAATCCGTGGTGTTATTAATTAAATTTTGTAAAATTCTACACACTTACTTTATTATTTTTTTGTTATTGTTTAAAAGTAAATTCTGGATATAAATATTTTTAAAAATTTCACGGCTAGATTTGGTATTGTGGCTTTTGGGTTTAGCCGTGTGCGGCGAATTGTTACGATCCAATATTTCGAACGCCATTGCAGGGGTCTTCTTCAGGATTACAAAGTCGTCAACCCCGAAGAAGACCCCTGCAATGGTTGTCAAAATATTGGATCGAAATAATTCGCCTCACATGGATAAATCCAAAAGCCACAATACCAAATCTGGTCATGAAAACCTAAAAATATATTTGTATACAGAGCTTACTTAAAAATATGAATATTTATCAAAATTATATTTAAAAAAAATAATATTAATGTGTATATTTATATGTATTATGTATCAATATATTCCTGTTGCATACATGACTTTGGTTACAATAATTATATAGGAATCTAACAGAACTCTTAAACAGATCTGTGGTTACCATATGACATAATTGAAAAGACAATAATTACCAAAAATTTCTTTTGGCATTTGAGAATGGCTTCTGGATTCGTCGAAAAATGTTGTCGAAAATATTTTTTTTAAATATCAGCTTAATGACTAATAGTATTTCTAGATTGTATAAAAATATGCTTATTTTATTAAAGTAAAAACAGAAAAATACTAATTGAAATAAAATGAATGAATATATATTTATTTACATTGTTTTTACATGGATCTTGTTCCGGAACCGAGATCGCGGTCCCGAAATTACAGCGTCAGCTAAATGGTGACGCCGGAATACCAAGGTTCCGGCACTGCGGATAAGTCCAAAGACCGGAGTTGAGTTCGTACTAATTTATTTGATAATATACCCTTTTTTATATCTTAGAATACAACATGAGTAAGCATTTATAAAATTAATATTAATACATTGAATTTTATACACCGCTAATTCCTCAATACCGTTTTGGACCTTGATCTCTTCAATTCACATAGAGTGGCAGATTATTGGGATGGTCAATGCTCCGTGTTGATGCTTAAGCATTCTTTATTTTATAAAATTAATATTAATAAATTGAATTTCTAGTTACCTGTTGTTTTGGACCTTGATTCCCTCAATTTGTATAGAGTGGCAAAATATTGTGATGGTCAATGCCCTGTGTCGTACCCGACTGTATGAATCGAAATAATTCGATCTAAGATAGAGAGTTTGATTATAATAATTACTTTAAAGACTTTTGGATGTTTAATACAAAATAATTATGATCAAAATAACGTTTTGAACAGATCTGTTTAGTAAACTGCAGTCTCCCAAACAGAAGCCATATCTAACGTGATTCATGTAAAAACAAGGTGAATAAATAAATATTTATTATTTATAATGGAATGCTGAAAACATTGAAAAAAATGAAATAAAATTGTTGTAAAAAATACTTGTACCGTGGAAGGAGTATTTTTTTTTTTAATTCTTACTTCATAACGAAACATTTCTGTCGTTTCATTAGATATGAATATTCCAAATATCAAAGAGTACTCTTACGATACTTAAAAACACATTTAAAATGTATGAATGTGTTTTTTTTCATCAACCTTACAATAAATATAACAAGACGTATTGTTAACATCACACAACGAGGGGTTTATAAATGTTTTCTTTTTTTGTTAAAGCGTGTATTTATAAAGTTGAATCGGAGCGCAAATTCGAATAAAGCGGACCTGCGAGGGAAAAGATGGCGGGCACAATAAATAATGACAAGCAGGATTCATATGAAACGACGAAATTTCCGTACGAGATACCAATATTTATGTACTCGATTGAATTTATACGTGTTTTTGACAGCTGTTTAAAAGAAGGGTTAACAAAGACACACAAGTTTAATAAAAATAAATATTTTGCTGTCACCTGAATCAAACGCAAACAGTAATATAATAATAAAAAATAACCACACTTTTACTTTTTACTTTTTCACTTTTTTTTTCGTTTTATTATTTGAAATAATATAAAAAACGTTGTGTTTTTTTGTAACATAGTCGGGTTGTAGTCCAGTGGATAACTCGTTTGAAAAGTAAACGTCTCATCTATTTTTTTTCTTCTTCTTCGTGTCAGCGACGTCAAATTATTTTTGTACAGTATCTGGCAACATCGATAGACCGTGTGTTGCCCAGCATTAGGTCCTGGGATGTGCAGCTTGTTGGGCACATGAAGCAGTATCTTAGGTGTGAGGTGGTCTGCAGGTCGCACAATAGTGACTCTCCCTGCAAGAGCATTCCCCACCGCTCGAGGTTGTCTTTTGTTTTACCAACTCCGGTTTTAAATCTGTTCAGGGATTTTCAGGTCCGCCAGTCAAGGTTCTTGCCAGTTGGACGGCCTTCCTTTACAGTAATGAAATTTTCTGATGCGACTTGTTCCCAGAGATGGAGTCCCTCATTTTCAGGGCCGGATGTGAGAGGTTGTGTGGATCTCAGAAAACTGCTTTGTGACTTCAGTCTGGGTGTTGGGAATATCTGATTGAGATTTTTTTCGAAAAAATAAAGACATATTTTCTTTTAATTCAATTAAAAATCAACATCGTTGTCAAAAAATTCCGCCATTCTATTTTTGCTTTATTACAAGTCATCTCAGCATCGAAGTAAATTCCTTAGAACAAGATCCCGGGGACTTAAAAATATAATATTCGAAGTTTTCCATTACTTCGTTTTTGGACGTTTGTGAAATCATATTTTAAAGAAGATCACTGAATTAACACGCGTGTTGAAAGTATTTTAGGTAAAACATTTACCTCCGTTTCATAACTAATGCGGAAATTACTTAATATAATTCTAAATAACTTTAAGTATACTGCTGAGTGTTATATATTGTAAGTTGTATCATAAATGGGGCACTGGATGCGGTGATCCGGTGCTCAACTCACTGAAAGTCTGTGGATGATTAAAATTGCAATTGTTAAATGTTATTAGGTTGGTGCAAAAGTTTTGACCGTTTTTTTACGTATACAATTAAATATATTTTTTTAATTTCAATTATTTGTTCTTATAACCTTCTCCTATATTTCTATCAACTTATTAATACCATTAGTGTAAGATTCCGTGGATTTCGATGCGAAAAATGTAGTAAGGGACGTTTTTACCTGCTCTACTGTTTTCTACTCTACTCATTATTTATTTTTTACAGTAATCGGAATATAAGAAAATCAAAAGGAGCAAGATATGGAGAATACGGAAGATGCTTGATAACATCCCAATTCAACTAATTTAGCTTGTGTTTGGTCATCATCACGACAGCGCGCAACCACATATGGCATGATGACCCAACACAAGCTAACCGAGGTGAATTGGGATGTTATCAAGCATCTAACGTATTTTCCAGATCTTACTCTTTCTGATTTTTTAATTATTCCGATCATAATGATAAAATTTTTGATACAATATTGCCGGTAAAAAACATCCCTTACTACATTTTTCGCATCAAAATCCACGAAATTTTAAACTAATGGTATTTATAAGTTGATATAAAGATGGGAGAAGGTTATAAGAGCTGACGAAAATTACATAATTAATTAAAATAATAATATAAATCTTAAAAAAAAACGTTTAATTGAATATGTACAAAACGGTCAAAACTTTTGCACCAACCTATTATTAACTTATCTTTTCTTTTTTTTGTGTGTCTATGTAAAATTTTTATTATGGGTCTGGTGGCTGAATAAATAAATTTATTTTATTTTTTTTCATTTAAATATTCAAATGATGTTGTAATGGTCATCGCCCTCAGAGTGTGATGTATTTCGAACTGATTTATTTAAAGACTGTGATTTTTTAAAATAGCTATGTCTGGCTTCGTTAATTAAACCATGTTAGGGTAATGATAATTTCGTGTTACGTAAAACACATGAAGGGAGTGATATTAACCGGCTGTCAACATCCTCGCATAACGCCTCAGTAATTTCGAATCTGGCCATGAAATTTTACGACAATATCAACTAAAAATACTCTATTATTCATGCCAACAAAACGCTTAACAGAAACATACAACTTTTTACTTTTGGATTACATATAAGATAATACTTTTCACGGCTTACAATGTTTACAGATTCCCGGGAGCCTCTAGGGCAAGAGCCCTCAAACTTGCATAGACTGCTGGTGTAGTACCAGTTAAATATTTGGGTGTTCAATAATCAGCGACTTTTAACTCTTTCATTACGGCTCGGTGGAATACAAATTATACTGTCAATGTGGCGTGAATTTTTCAAACATTTTTTTTTTAATTTTTCAAACCAGTTTACAGAAATATCGCTCCTTTGACGCGACCTTACAATATTTTTTATATTTTTTACATATTCCTGTAAATAATACATGTAGATTGATAAAGGGAATGACTGCAGTTCCAATTTTCTATCGTAGATGTCACAATGAGTACTGAAAGTAGCAAAACAATATATATCACGACTACCGATGTCAACGGCAGGGGAATCTTCGACGGCATATATCGGCTACGGATGCGAAAGAGATTAGAATATTGGATGATAAAACTAACGTTCCCGAAGTCTGGACATTTTTTGTCTTTAAGGGTTAGCTCAATTCTACAGGGGGCATGTTATAGAGCTTAGATTTGATTATTTTATTTAAAATAAAGCTCGGTCTAGTTATTCAACCGACAGCGGTTGAATAACAAAAAACGCTTTACCAGTACCAGTTTCAGACCCTGCGGCGCTCTGTAGATTTTTTTTATAGCGTCTCATATTGCTTATATTTAAAAATATTTAAGACAGATTGGTTGCCCTCGGCACCCTTAGCTTATTCGACGCCATGGGGCACTGAACCACTTCGCCACCCCCTAAAACCGGCACTGCCGACGATGTTTTCTGTTGTTTCTTAATACACGTAAATAATTTAAATCCCCTAATGATCCTATAAACTAAGATTATCATATGACCTAGTAGCGGGGCTAACCGTGATTCCGTCTTCACACACGCAGCCCATACTTAACTAATGACTGGATATGCGACGATTACCTCCGAGAAGTATTGTAATATTAACACCAGTGCTCTACGACTAGTGAACGATACTGGGGTTCGAGCTCTCACCCCGGGGAAATCAGGCATTTCATTCGTCAGGCGAGGCAGGCGAGGGAACCCTAAGCAACTGCCTGAGCGGGGCGCGCGCTCGAAATATCGCTCAACCGAACATTATGCGATCGCGAATTTTCGATTGTTATCGGGAAAGGATTAAGGTTATTGAAGTCATATTTTATTTCATGACAGCAATATGCATGTATAGATTTTTTTCAATTTGAAATTATACATTTTCGTTTTTATGTAAAATAAAGGTTTAACATTTTGATTATTTGTTACGTTTTATATTAAGCTTTATATTTTGAGTGCCAATTATTTGTGTAACACTCATATCTCTGTGTTTTTTATTTTTTAATATATATTTTTAATGTAAACATACCATGGAGAAAACGACAGATGGTGATCGTAATTCTGAAGTCGCATGTGTGGAATTCTATGGCATGGCTAAGAGCTGCATGTGGAGTGTTGATCCGCCAACGTCATAAACTACAGCCCGAGATTCACGCATCCTTTATTATTTCAGGAATTTGCTATGAATGAGTGGTCTCCACGGGACGACTTTCATCTACCATCAATTTAAATTAATATACTATGACTATGTAGAGCTCAGAAATTGATAAAAAAAAAAATTAATCTCCGTCGGGGATCGAACCCACGACTTTTGGCTTGCAAAGCAAATGCTTTGACCATTGTATATGAAATTGTAATTTTAATGGCTCTGGTGAATGAATGAATGAATCATTATGATTATTAAATTATATAATTATAATTTAATTCACTTGAACTGGAAATTTAATTATATTATGACTGTGATAGAAAATTTGCTTTTACAAAATGCATTTACCTGAAAAAGTTCCATCGCATTTTTAGTAATCATAATTAAACTGCATGTCCATACCTGTAAAGAGGACTCTGTAATTACTACTTCGGCACTCCAAATAGAGCAGGTAAAATAATTAATTTAAATTCCGTTATTGCGGTGCCACTAGCAAATTCTGTATCTTTCAGTTGCATAAAAAGTAAAGTGCGGTTGCATTTCAGACCAACTATCAGTAGAACCGAAAATAATCCCAGCTTTTGAAAGCGACCTCTATTATGCACTGATGAGAAATAATACTTTTGTACTGTTGAAATGTTATGTATAAAGTGCAAACTCATACAATGCGTACTTTTAGTACAGAATCCTTTTAAAAATATTTGTTTTTATGTAATTACATGCAGGAGAGCACAGCTGGTAAAGACCAGTTAACTCTATGACGCTTAGTCAGGGAGGCTGAACGCTGCATTCGGGAAACGTGTGTTGTGTTCGTGTTTGTGTGTGGGTTGGGGAGATTGCAATTATATATTTATCTGTTACTTGAAGAGATCGAGATTGTAGGAAGAAGGAAACACAGACGTTGGAAGAGCATTACAAAGCTTTCCGGTGGCATTAAGGAAGGAACTTTGGAAGCTGCCAGTTCTTGGTCGACATATATTAACTGTGTATGGATGTTCGGCAAGTGTAAGACGAGTTTGTCGGCTGTGAGTGGGTGCAGGAGGAATTAGTTCTTTAAGTTCCGAAGAGCAGCGACCGTGGTAATAACGGTAGAAAAGACTAAGAGAACCAACCTTACGTCTGTGTTCCATTGATTGTAGATTAGACGAAAGGGTGTCATTGTTTACCAAACGAATTGCTCTTCTTTGAACTGAGTCAATTAAGTTAAGAAGGTATTTTGGGGCTCCAATCCAAAGGTGGCTGCGTATTCAAGGATACGTTGGATTTGTCCATTATATAGAAGAAGAAGTTGTTTATCTTTGAAATACTGACGTGATCTATTTAATACGCCTAGTTTCTTGGAAGCGAGACCGGCTTTATACTTAATTGACTCGTAATATTTTAAATTATTCGAGATTGATACTCCAAGGATGTTGATGGAGCTTGCTTTTGGACGCCTGTGTTCCATTGATTGCAGGTAGCGAAAGAAAAATATGATGTGTATAGTACATTGAGATATTACAAATATTTAATTATTCCATTAAAATTCCTATTAAGCATCTAGCAATTAGCCACATGTCAACTTATTAAAAATATCTGTTTATGATGACGAGAAGTGTTGAATTGAGTTTTAATAATTTATCATACTTAAATTTTGTCACTTAACTTCACTATTAAGTATGCAGAACTATTCTAAATAATTAAGGCATCCATCCAGAAATGACGTTCCAATCTTCCGCCATGTTCACATCACTCAAACATCTACTTACAAGACTTCACCATTTACATAATAGATTAATGAGACTTAATATTTAGGCGAGAAATTGAGGATGCTAATGCTGCTAATTCGTGTTCGCAAAGTTCGCAAACGTAATTATTTACACACTCATTCGCCGTGACGCCATTTTACGACGTTTTGATATTTCGCGCGAGAATTTTGACAACTTAAACAAAACACGTGTTCGATGCGAAAACATTGAGGAGCGAGAAATTAATTTGAATAATTCGAATCCGCTTAAATTTTTGACAGTTGGCATCTCTGCGAGACGACATATTTAATTATGACCACCGAGAACAGTGACACAGTGAACAGGACATGAACAGTCAGAACTGACAGGATTAAGAGGCGGCAATTTGAGTTGATCAATGTTCCAGATATGAGACGAATGTGAAGATAAAAAACAATAGTTGTTATATTTTTGTATCATTATGTACACTATAGTAAGCTCTCTTTGAATTGCGCTTCTTTATTTGTATCTGAGATATTTCGTGAAGTTTTTGCAGTGATATTATATATAACAGTTGACATCAGCATGATATAGCCCTTGCTGAGTGGTACCGAAAACCTCGATATCCAATCTTTCGTCTGTTATTTCTGTTCGATTGTCGTACATGATGTGTCGCCATATTGGCATTTTGGACAAGTCCGGTTACGGGTGTGTCGTTAGTTATATAGACCGCCGCTTCACGAGAACATATTGTATTTTCGCTCGGCTTGAATGCTGTTACTAAGTCCGGGTCATAAGTTTGTAAAGTTTATTGTAAATATATGTCAATGTGCTTCAGAAAAAGTTTGTGTGTTATTAATCTGCTCCTAATTCTGCCACCATGCGACTGAATAACACCTTTTTTTAGAGAGAGGAGGATGTTACAGTCCATAATACTTATTATTGTACCGTTGTTATTTTGGGTTGACCTATCATTTAAGACTAAATGCTCCAGACTTTAGGAGTATTGAGCTAATAATTCGATCCAAAAAGTTATAGTAGTAAAATTTAGAGTATTGACTGCTCTTAAATAACATAAAACATTCTATTTTGGGGTTAAAACACATTAAAACTAGCTACGATTCCTTTGCAGATAACCCAGTTGTGCGTAGCAGATTCTTACGAGTACTCGTAAAATAAACAACTTGATTCATTCAACATCATAAAATAAAAAGTCCAACGCATTTGTTGTTGTTGTATCTTGGTACGATTTTCATTATCAAAAATCTTGTCATAAAAGAAAACAATGCACAAAGAAAACTTATCACTTTCTTAATGCCGCTCGTTTTGAAAAACGCAAAAGCGCATTCGCTGAACTTTTTACGTTTCAAGCTTTTCAAGCGCAATTCGTTTCCAAGAAAGCGGCACCGCGCACTTGGCCTCTAAAGCTCAAAGATAAACATTTTCTTGTCGAGGTGCATTTTAAAAGTTCACATCAGAAATGTTGCGATTTTTTTTTACACTCTTCGCGATTTCTACATATTTTTTAGGATACCTCCTCTAAGACAAAGAATAGTGGGCATAAACTTTATTGTTGTGATAAACATAACAATACGTTCTTAAGAAAATGACAGCATATTATATTGTGTATGAAAATAATATTTTACTTGAAAAACAAACTAAAAATGTTCTTCACATTGTGAAAATATCTGCGAACAATAAGTAAAGTTATTGCGACAGTAGCATATGTAATTTTAAATCTTAAAGGTTAAAGTATTGAGGATTTGATCTGGAGTCAGTAAATTTCAACATCGTCTTTAAAAGAACTGTGGATATATTCACTGAGCTTATTAAAAATGACGATACTCCACAGAGAATTATTGTCATATTCATCATCATCATCATACCGTGTCCGCTCCCTTAACTGGAGCATGTGGCATTCACAAACCGCCGCCACAAATCTTTGTCATCCGCCATAGTCTACGCCTCATACCAAGTCAGCTCCGCTTCTCGCAACTCCCTTGAGTAAATTCTATGTATAATTCTCAACGGCCTTCCAGGATGACGGAGCCTGGGGTATTGAAAAAAGGCAGCTATAGTTTATACTCTCTCGCGGCATCCTTAGTATATGTACCAGTCAGGTCCACCTTCGTGTCTTGACTAGTTGTTTTCATATTAATTGATTTATTAAATATATGTTATATAAACACATCCAGGAGAATACTTATATAATAGCTACATATAAATGCCATTGTGAATTCTATAAAGCTCACCAATTTTAGCGATGTCTAAGCGATGTAAATGGTGTGTTGAATCATCAACGCTTTCAGACTACAGCGTAAGATTTACGTGATGTTCATTTTTACGGAGGCGCTAAATACAGTAGGTTGTGCTTAAGAAATGCCTCAAAATCAAATTGTGCTTTATTTTCTGGGTATTTAAAAAAAAAATCAACTTGCTTATAAAAAATCTGGGTTTAAAATCAAGTACTTTTTACATGATTTTCAAGTGCGCCGTTCAATGGTTCATTAAATCATACCCCTCAGCAATCTTGGCCACGGTTTGTCTCTTAAAAGCTCGCTTCAAGCAAAGTTGTATAAATTTATCGCACGCAGTGAGTGTCTTCCTTCAGGATTTCCTCTGTCAGACTATTCAGAGCTTTAGAGGCCGAGCTTTCATTGTTCCGCTGAGCGAAAATAACATTCTGAGGCGAAAAGTAAATTATTCGTTTATAAGAGGATAATATCAGCGTCAATTAAGGTTTCCGCAATCAGGTGTCACGGGCTACATTGTCTTCTTTGGAATAAATTATAAAATATTATATTTTGATTTTTCGCTTACATTTTGCCGTAAATTTTATTAAATGTTACTTGCCGTATTATTGTTGTTAGTCTATAAAAAATGTTTTATCGTTTATTTTTGATGACGCAATTAAATTTTTAAGACAAAAATTGGAACGAATTGTAAAATTCGTTTAATTAATTAAAGTGAGGTTATGTTTTACGACATCCTATACCTACTTAAGCCCAGTGGTTCCCAAATTTAGAAACGCAGTTTTTTTAATTATTGTAGCAAATCTTAAGATTTTGTATAAATTTAAATAATATATATTCAGATATATATATGGATGGTCTCCAGGGAGGCCGAAACATGTAATCGCTTTAAATAAATGCGAATCAAAACTAAATATTTTTACTTTGTTATTTTTTAAATTTAAATTATTATAAAATTATAATTATGCAGTTTCACCACAAGTATTGTCAGTTGATAACCTTAACGTTATTGTTATCAAATCGAAAATAATTACGATGAAATAAAAAGGAGGAATACAAAATTACGACTTTTGGCGTTGATTATAAATCAGATTTAACTATCCTATCAGTAACTTAAAAGTTACTCGAGCTGTCACCATCCATATACATTCATCGTGTAATATTACTGAACTTAAGTGATTGAACGAAAATCGGTATTAGTATATTCTAATGTCACTTTTTTTATTAATTATGATTGCAAATATATCTCTTTTTTAACGGAATAAAATAATATAAAATATTTTTTATCATCATTTTAAATTAAAAAAATATTCCAAGGTACAGTTATATATAGTTTACAATAACTGCTTAATTGAATTGACGTTCCGTTGAACAAGCATGAACTGAATTTGAATCGAGAGTTATCTGGAAACATTTTGTATAGAATTACTAGAATCACAAACAAGTGTAAGAGTTAGGAAAAAATATTTTTCAAATTTCAAATTTTCCCCCGGAGTTATTTCAAAGTTTGCCATCGCGAGCGTTTCAAGTTATTAATTTATTTTGTCGGGCCGCCGCGGCATGGGTTTTGAAATCAAATAACTGGATTCGTATTTATGAAAGTGGTATCCAAAAAGCGACGTGAAATAACGGATTTAAATCTCAACTTTTCAATCAAAATATGTCAATCATAAATCCTAAGCTCCACAGTATGAATTTATGAATATAATGCCGCGTCGAAGGAAGCTGTATCGATCTGGCGATAAAAAAGATACCATTTACGAAGTAGGGAGAAAAGACATACACTTTTTTAATTCTTTTATATAAACACATACAGGAGAATACCGAATGATAGTGATAGTAATTCTGAAGTCTCATCTCTGGAATTCTATGACGCTTAACATAGTGCATATGGCTAAGCGCTGCGTGTGGAGTAGTCATCCGCCAACACCATAGACTACAGCCCGAGATTCACACATCGTCCTTATTATAATATGAATTCACTATGACCAATTTTAATTAATAGGCTTTGACTGGATTTTTACGGGTGAGTGATCAAATTCACGCCAACCGGGGAAATTTTAGTGCTCAGAAATCGATTAAAAATCCTTTTTTTGTTAAATCTCTGTTCGGGAATCAAACCCACGACCTTTGGCTTGCAAAAAAAAAGGTTTGACCATTGACCTATACCCGCCGGCAAATGTTTATATTTGAGTTGAAACCCTAAAATACCTTCTAGATTTAATTAACTATTTGAAATTAGTAGTTTGTCGAATAAATAATGACACACTAACATCTAACCTAGAGTAATCTTAGAACAGGGAACAAAGGTTTTTCATGTTAGTCTATGCTTTTTCATGATTTGTTTTTTCTGATGACTGGGCTCAGGTAGATGTACAGACGAACAGAAGTAAGACTAGTTAATTTAGTCTTATCTACTGTAATAACTACGGCTGCTCCTCATCTGAATTTAAAATTAATTCTTCCTGCACTCACCCACTACCTCTTTTTGTAACGTTTTTCCATGTGATTCTAGCGTAAAACAGACAGTGAGACATTCTTTGATGGAGTGCATCATCTATGAGAACAGAAAACGTGTTCTGTGTTATCGTTTGTAGGAGTATGTGCCATTTATTGGGAGGACCTTCCTGAACTGATGCTTACTTCGTCCCTTGCTGTTAAACTACATCAAGGATAGAATGGACTCTTATGTTGTTTAATCGTTTGTCACTTTGCATGATCTAACCTTGTCTGTAGCTTGCAGGGTACCACGCGCAAATCATTTCTGATACATTTTTTTAAGTTTAAAAAAAAAGAGTACTCTCATTTTTCACACTTGCTAAAGATCCACACACGGTTAATGAATGTCAACTAAAATTCATCATCTTCAGCACTGTTGAACGTAGATTTCTCGTATGAGCCTCCATCTTCTTGGATTCTCCACCTTCTGCATCCAGGCCACTCCCGCTATTCTTCTAATGGTGTCAGTCCATCTTGCAGGGGATCTGCCAACGCTTCCTTTGCCAGTTCTTGGACTAAAATTGGCAGTTTCTATAATTTCTCTTCTCCTAATTTTTAATTCTCTTCTAATTTATATAATGCTCTTAAAGAGTATGTTTTTCTTTTTTCAATCTGGATCTCTTCAAGAAACATATAAATATACACTTGCAATCTCTCTAATCTAAGCACCAACACAAACACAACATAGTTTCTCGAATACAATCGTCTTGACTGAGCGTCATAGAGTCGACCAGACCATCGAAAACTTTTGTTATTTTTTTAAATGAAAGAAGCACATCGTTAAAGTTTTCTGCTTGTAACCATTTCTTGTCCGTCACTGTCTTTAGTGCTTTAAATAATAAATTGACCCTCTGGATGTACTGAGCGACCTCACGGTCAGCTGAATAGTTTAATAGCCCTCCAGGGCCTCTGTATCGCTGGTTGGAATCATCCTCAAACAAAAATAGTCCCTTGTAAATTTTACCCGTTTTCAGACCCTGAAAAAGGCAAAGCGTCCCGTACAAATTGTGAAAACATTGAAATTTCAGCGCAGCAACTGATGACTTGATTGCTTAACATGCATTTATAATTTTACAGTTTTGATTAATCGTGTTGTGTATGCTGTTAAATTGAAAAATACATGCGTTATATTATATGCTTCGTTTTTATAACTCTTTCGCATCGGTTGACGTGATATATCATTTTGCTTCTTTCTTAGAATAGTTTTTTATGCATCATCTGATAGCTAAAGGATACAAGAACCAATGTGATATATGAGAATTGACCAGATAAGTACATTTATGCTTCAAATACTAGTTTTATAATTGACAAGAGTAATTTGTATTCAAAGCGAGCCGTTATGAAAGGGTTAATAGTTTGTAATATATTAATTCACGCAAAATTTAAATTTGATAGCGTGTTTTTTTAATATTCTTATTACTCAGCACAGAAATGATAATAGTAACAAAATAAATGTTCAGAATTCAAATCAATTTCTGGTCAGAATTCAAATCAACTCTAAGTGAGAAAAGAAAATAAATCATTGTTTTTCATTGACAGCAGTTTAATAAGGTCGGAAAAATATGGTTAGGAAAGTTTAGGTTGATTTGAGTTAATGTATCTTTGTAGAACATGTTAAATACAGCAAAATAAGAATTATTTTATTTTATATTCTTACCAGAACATGATTTATTCCAACCGGAAAAATATGATCCGAAGATGATTATTTAAAAAATGTAAGTTATTTAAATTAAAAATAATTACAAAAGATATTTATTCGTGTGTAACTTATTGCTTTTAAGTATTATTCGTCTTTTGCTCCCAACGGCAGCTTAAAATTATATTTATACAGATCCATCAATAATAGCTGTCTGTTAATAAATGGCTTAAATATCATCATGTTAACTAGGCTTAAATCGACATTCTCATCACAAATTAAATTTAATTCCTCCAACTCTGCATGATTTTAGTTAAGATCGCATATACTCGTAGCAGTTTCTGCAAGAAAGCAAAGACAGAACCACCCATTATTTTATCATATTAATTTAATATTTATAGTACTGGAATATAACAATCATTGCTGTAATCTATAAGATTGTATCCCCTAAGGCTTTCCTGTGGATATTTTCAAACTTGATTTATGTAAGTATTGGAACGTGGAAGTCAATGTTGAAATGTTCCGGCCTGGAAAGTTCTACGAGTCGTCGACAATCCCAGGGGATTCCCGGCTGCCAGGACCGATGTTTGGCTCGACGCATATCCAGGAAAATGCACTTCACTGTCGACATGTCGAACTGATTGAAATGCAAATATATACATTAAGAAAAGCACACATTCGAAAATATATTTTTTTTCATTGTTTTTTCTTCGGAGTAGTGTCACTTATGATTAAGTGACATGGCAACGTTATCTGACATGAATAAGGAAAACTTATTCATTTTTATTTTGAATATATATACACAGCATAAATAAAAAAATAAAACATTTACTTGTAAAGTAATTTAAATATATATCTTTTTATTGATATACCTGTATATATTTTTTAAAGAATTTCTATTTCACATTTATTTTTCAGTGATTGTAAATAATTCGGATCTAAATAACTTCATCATAAGCAATTGGACCGATAACAATATTTATTCAAATTCACCAAATATTTTCAAACAAAACGTTATTAATCGAAACATGTCATAATTATTTTTTTATATTTAATTTGATACCGTTTTTTTAGAAGCGAAGCTCAAGATTGCTTTCACGACGCACAAACCAACTTATATTGTGTTTTAAACTTTGACATTTTGTAACTTTTGACTTGAAAAAAAAGTTTTATGAAAAAAGATAGTAAGGCAACTATTTTTATTCGCTGTATGTAATACAATTATTTTTTACTTAACAAAAATAAGTAAAAAATAATTAGTTGGCAGTAGAAAAATGTCGAATTGGCAGTAAAAAAATAAAAAATTGGCAGGAAACAATTATTGATTGGTAATTAATAATAGGTGAGGTAAGGTAAGGTTTCCATTTTATGAATTAGTTATTCATTCATTTGACATGTAAGTTTTACCATTTTTTAAATTTATTACTTTCATTTTAAGCTTATAATTTATCACATTCATTCTGACACAGTGGATACTGCAAATTTATTTAGTCTACTATTGATTAATTTTATTTTCTGCCAATTCATTTAACTTACAAACAAATTTTCCAATTAGTTACTGAAAAAATAAATACAGGCCTATTAGTAACAGCATTAAATACAAAAAATACTTTTGTTTCATATTTAATAAAAATTATGTTTAATTCCACTTGAATTAAGTAATATTTGTTATATATAATTACACACTATTTTATGTTGACAGGATATTAAATGAAAACTCAAGAGCTTTTTTGATGTTGATAAATATTTGACGAAAAAAATTGTACGACATTTTGTAGAGTCGGTAGTAATGTGAACAGAATCACATAAAATATTAAAGAAATCCCATTAGAAAGAATAAATGAATCGTTCGAAAGCTTTCAAGAAGAATAAATATTGAATGAAACAAAACAGGATGTCCTATCAATTATAATGACTTAACTTAGTTATGGACCTTAGAGAAATAGAAAACCGAACCGAGGCGAGCGTGAAGGCTGTATATTAATCGAAAAGCTTGTTTAAGGCCAAGTAAATTGATGTTGCCTGCGGAGTAATTGTATAATTAAAACGTTCCCTCAAATTGCTGGCCTAATGGAGCTTCTGCACCGAGAAAGCTTCCTACAAGCTTTTGATATCACGTTGTATGAGAGTAGTACACGTACAAACTAAGTGTCAGATACTTACGTAGACGATTGATTGCATACAAGTAACAATTCACGTGATGTGACCTTTGCCACGGACACGTGTTGCGTATATGAGTGCTTATTGAGATACCCCAAATGATGAATAACTAAAGTGTATATAGAAAGTTATTTCGTAAGTCAAAACAAATCATAAAATAGTATTTCACGGTTGTATAAGCGATGTGTACAATACACTAAGGATCTCTAAAGGTTATTTAAAATAGATGACTCATAAAAACCTAAACCATCAACATTTATTTCCTTACTTTTTTTCAGGTTGCTTAGATTCTAGATTTATGAAATTTCGTTACTTTAAATATAAAATATAGTAATGTACATCGAATAATAAAGCAATGAAAATGACGATTTACAAAAATTTGTGGTCGCAATATGTAACAATCATGTGCTTAAAAAGGAATCGAAATGTTGAATCGAATCTAAATAATACGATTTGAGTAATTTTTATTACAGAAAATCTAATTTTTTCGAAAACCGCGTCTGTATTGCCAAAAAAGTTAATATTCAATAACGATTTTTTGTTACAATAATTAAAATAAATGTACTTGCGATTGTAAAAAATACTATCTTAAAATTTATTAAAGTAGTAAGAGCTCAAACTAAATTCGTAGTTATATCGTATAATGTTCTTATTGTATTTACATTTTATTATATTACTTAAAATAAAAAGTATTAAAAGACTAAAAATTTTGAATAACTTTGTTCTTTTTTTAAGAACGTGGAATAGTGTATAATTTAACGAGCATTAAAAACACCGCCATCAAAAAGGTACATTTATATAAACTGGTCAGCAAAATAGTGTATAAAAAAATTCAAACGTTTTCGGAAATTCGCAGAAAATATTGTGATCAAAGAGAAATAATCCTTAAAAAATATATAAACCTGTAAAACATTTCCGTATTTGTGCTCAATATATTTATATATTAATATTGCTTTGCTTTTAATGTTAAATAAATTACAATTTTGAACTTATGTATATGTTAGAAATGGCTTAGAATGAGGGAGGGTTTTGGCAGTTAACAGAACGTCCAGCGACAATGGCACAACTTAAGCGCGGTCTCACAAATCACCAAAGTAAAGCAACATAAGACGTAGACATATACTAGCATTGATCGACGTTTGTTGCTACCCATGTCGTTGATTGGATGAAATCGCTCCTAAGAACCAAATGGTCTAAGGCCTAGGCGTTGAAAGCGTCAGGAAAATTATCGTACCTCCTAAAAAAACGATTTATAAATCTCCCAAAAATATTCACATTTACAACAGCTGGTCATTTCATCGAGTACCCAAGCTTCTACTCTAGAGGGCGTTGGGATTCAAATAAGCTTACAGGTAGACTCTTGATTGTAGAGGTGTCTTAAAAGAAGGCATGGACACTAGAAAATGATGAAATTGAGTGGCGGTAATTTTTCGTGACCATGTGTTACAGATATGTAACGAATAAAGAAAGGAAAAACTGATGGCAATTTGTAGTCAACTTATGTTTTACATTTGAAATATATCAATATATTTTTTCTTCATGCCGTGAATATGACATAGTGTTAAGTAAGGTTAATTATTACAAAATGGATGCATTGGTATCACAATGGCTTATACAAGGAGAATGCTTCAATTTGCAATTAGTGTGAAACGCGACGGTGTTGACAAAAAGCTCAAGTTTGCTCCGCAGACGACCAATTATTCAAAGGTTTGCCTTACCTTCGTTAGCACCGGTCCGGTCGTCAAAAGGATGTTCCTGAAATATTCCACCAGTGCAGTGTGGCGGATCCCACTGGGAAACTGAAACTCTGAAAACGTTACGAATTTATGTCTATTCTTCATGTGTTTAGATAGCGCGGTTGATCGCTGGTAGAAATAAGACGTGTTGTTCTCTACTCCTGAAAACGCCGAAATAATTTGTTCATGTAAAGTTGGTGACTGCAGAACAATGGATTTAATAAGTTAAATGCAACAGTTAAAGCCTTTACGTAAATATTTACTTTGTCAAATACACTTTTTAAAATGATAAAAATATTGACGTGAGATTTACACTCAGATTTATTAAATTAATATTTTTAATGAATTGATTTTTGATACGTATACAGATTTTATTTGAATGTGCAATAGGTTTTTTTAACTTGATAAGTATATTATACAGATATTGATGTTCTTTAAATTCCTTCTATAACACTCAAATAAATCAAATAATCTTAAGTTGTAAATATATGTTGGCTTCTGAAAACTACAAATTTTGGCTCTTTTAGAATAATTTGTTTATTTTAAAACAAAGACTGATGTATTCAAATCCAAATAATGTATTTTATTTGTTGACGATTAAAAAATATTTTGCGAAATGTTTTTCTAAATTGTTAAGGTTTTCAACAAGAACTTATAAATATAATAATACAATTTTAATTGAAGCTCTTTATGGTGTTCATGTTGGTTATTGTAAAAAAAAAAAAACTCAGTTACTCTAGTAAGTAATAATATAACCAGTCTTTACACCCTCAAACAAATACTCTTCCTAAGAAGTAATATAGTTACTAGTTTTCCAAAGCTAAACTCAAAGGAATATTAAATTTGATTGTACTCAAAGTGCTAAAATTTAGCAATAGATATATATGCACTATTGCTTTGAACTGGAAATTAAGCAGTATTCGTATTATTTCAAATATAAAAATATATATTTTTTAATTAGTTCCGTTAACGTCCTAATAGTGTTAAGGCTTAAAAAACTAGACAGTGCTCCAAGGTTCATGCTCTGGACGTCAGACTAAGCATCCAATCTCTTTTAATATCTCGATGAACAAATCATACCTAGAATATTTGTTCGTATGCTCCAAATATTGATAGCTGAGGCGTAGACTGAAATAATAAATATTCAAGTAGATTTTTCATATAAAGGAGGTAAAAAATTACGCACGAAAATATTAATAGCAGCAAAACATTGCTAAACGCTACCTTCTAAAATATAATAATTGAAAAATAATTGTTCAAAATAATATTCAAGAGCTTAAAAAGTTACAAAGTGTGGCCGCAAAGTAATTAAACATCATAATAGATATTAATTATCTTATTTCAATTAAAAGTAATTAACGAATATTTTAAAATACCCAAATTAATGTAAAAATTTTTTTTGCTATTTTTCATTATCTATAAATACAATTTGTTATACAAGATAGAATCCGAAACGAGGAAATACTCAGAAGAACTCAAGTAGTGGATGCTACCCAACGAATAGGCACACTCAAGTGGCGATGGGCAGGACGTATCTGTCGAAGAGACGACGGTCGATGAAGAAAAAATGTATTGGAATAGCGCCCAAGAACTGACAAATGAAGCATTGGCCGACCCCCAGTAAGATGAACTGACGACATAAGAAGAATAGCGGGAGTGACCTGGATGCGGAAGGCGGAGGATCGAATAGGCTGGTGACTCATGCGGGAGACTTGCGTTCAACAGTGGACGGATACAGGCTGATGATGATGATTAAATTTAAAATTCGCAAATTGTTCCACCTATGTAACACAATCTTGTGTTTTAAAATTTAAATGATTTAATTGATTTAATTATTATCTTGTTGAATGTGATAAATATAAAAATAAAAATAAAAACATCATTATAATCTCACACTTTCATTTGAATACGTTCGTTAATATTCTGCAGCATTCCATTTTTTATTTTGTATGGTAATGGAAAGATTCTTTTCATTTCGATTTCGTAAAGGTGTATGTATGCTAGAAGCATTTCTTTTTTCAAAAACAAAGCGTTCGTGTATTTCAAAATAATCACATTGATTTAAAAAAATATTCTAATAACTCGCTCTGTAAAATATAACACTATCGTCTATTATACTCACAGACGGATATATTTATACTATATAAATTAAAAACACTTACAAAAAAATACTCTTTCTTTAAATCATTTGAATACGTGTATTTTTTAAAGTGTCCGTTTGTTAATAACTTTTCGCCAAATTCGAATATTTTGGATCACAATTAATCTCTAAATAATAATAACGGATAATAGCAATACTTGTTGTAAGAAAGTAATTCATATCGTTTGTCTATATATCATTATAGTATTGGCCTAGAAATGTTCAAAATAAGTATTGATTGTAAAGTCTGCAAAGCTCTTGCATCCAACGTCGTAATAAGACGAGAGACAGTACAATGCCCACAAGCCAATGAACGCACGCCGCTTGAGAAAATTACTACGATTTCCGCGAGCCTATGAACGCACGCAGCTCGTAAGCCAATAAAAGAGTCAGTGTGACGGCAACCTCACTCAAAAGTAGTCGGAATTAAAATCTGCTTTGGTTCACTCTTCCTGATTTTGTAATAGTCTTAAGAACGTTTCACTAACGCATATCGTAGTTTTTAAGTATTTTTAAGATTATCATACCTTAGTGCCGTAGCAAGTTTCTCTTGATTTCAGTATATTACAAATCCTTTGTATTACTTTACATTTAGTTTAAAATAATATGTCTTAGTTTATAATAAAATAAAAGCTACATAAAAGTATAAGATACAAAGTTATTTCGAGCATTTTCACGATAAGGTTTTCATTCATCATCTAGGTCACCCATCTTTATTTAGCGTAGGGCAAACAAACTCGAGTTGTGATTTTTCCAACAAAAAAAGGATAATACTTTTATACGGCGGCTTTCAGGCGGAATTTTTTTAGTTGATGAAGTATGACTGAGTTATTTAAGTACTCGACTGTCACATAAGAGATGCTGAGTTCAAATTCCAGCAAAACTAAAAATAAAATAACCGAAAGATTTTCGATTCTTGGATGCTTTGTAACTCCGTCTTTTCAGTGGCGAACTAACCCATAACTGCCTTTCAGAGACAATATTGAAATAAAATAGTTATAATCATATTGTAACTTTTAATATATAATTGTTTAAGCGATACTGTTTTTTTCATTTTTTCATTTGTTTAAGCGATTGATAACATTTATTTCACTCATAAAAAAATATTTTCAGCTTAATATTTTTTCTTAGAACGCTTATGTGTGACAAGTTTTTTAGTAATTTAATTGAAATGAGTATTTCACTTTTGTATGATTTAGTGAATCAACCATTCACGCAACACTCAGTCATATTAAAAAATGGCAAAAGTCACCGAAATACAAATGAAACTCTTCTATTACCGTTTGACGGTATTCTCATGTATGCTTTTAAGTAAAATATTTTTTTTTCTTCTCTACTTCTTCTTCGTCTTCTTTTTGTTCTTTCCATATCTGTTGTATATCTGGAGCAAAAGGTCACCACAAATTGACATTTATATCTGTCAGTGTTCACTATTCTTCGTTCCAAGAAAATTCACATTAAAAAATATGAACAAAAAAATAAATACTATATGTATTACATATTTAATTCCGAACATTACCCAACTCTTTTTCTTCTAGGGATGCTTTCTTTCCATTCGCTAGAGTCCTGGAGGAAAATTGCTGCACTCAAACATTCATTCCTTCTTCTTCGCGGTTCAATTCACAACCCTGGGATTCTTGAATGTTTTAACTTCTATGTTCCAGATAGGAACACCCGTGCTCGTAGCCATCCATTGTTTTCGATCCCAGTCGAGGCTTGTAGAGCTTCAAGCACTCAATTTCGTTCAACGGCAATGTCGCTCCTAAATGGCCTACCAGCACACCTCGATCCTTTTCTTACATCCTTTTCCTCTTTTGTCGATGGTATTGTTCTCCTTGATCTCTGTGATCTTTGACACGTGTCATCTTCTTATTTTTTTGTGTTATTTCAATTTTTTATTTTCTTCTCTATTTATTGTATAGTTATGTATACTTATTTTCTAAATATTTGTAAAAAAAATTGGAATTTCGATTCTGTAAATAAATAAATATATTTGCCGCGCTTAAGCTACGGGATACTATCATCAACGTCTGATTTTATTCTCTTGTTTGCGATGGTATAAAAAGTCGATTTCAGGAAAATCGCTGAAGCGCCCCCTCGCTGCCTGACTGAAAGCTTCGGCGGCCGTCAAATTTATTTGTTTCTGTCGGACTCAGATTATCTGTGCAAACAAAACTAGACGTACAGAGTGCTCTCCACTCGCTTCTTTCGCAAACGTTTCGCGGAAAATCCGCGATAAGTTGTATTGTGCTCGCCATGACGTTTCAAACATCACTGAGTGCTGTATCTTTACAATTAATGTGTTTATTTAAAAGAAACTACTAACGGGAAACCACTTTATTATTTTCTTTATTATTGAATAAGTTAATTAATTTTCAATGCCGAAAGCTCAACTGATTTTCAGGTGATTTATTTATTTTTCATGCAACCTCGTTTTAAATGATCTTTTTTACAAGAAATTACTTATACAAAATCAAGCAAAAATCTCATATTCTAAATATTAAACACTTGCAATTCTTCAAAATAGCTAAATGCTGTATATATAGTATTGATTGCAAAATTGAATAGCCAACATAAATTCACAACAGAATGAGGATTCACGTATAGTTAATTTTGAAAATAAATCAAGTTTTTAATGGGATAACTAGATTTTTTTTATATTTTATATGTCTATTTCCAATTTTCAATTTATTTTTTCACTTACAGAAACATTACAAATTAAAAAAAATCAAATCGTTAGAAGTACAATCAAGATTAATATACAAATATAAACAAAGCAATGAACACAAGCAATAAAAGGTCCCAATGCTCATCATACAGACGACGCCATCAAATCATTCCTCCAAAGAAACTCGTGAAGTTTATGCCTGAATCGGGTGTCTCTTACGTGAAATATATCAATATCCCATTTGGTTGAACAGTCTGATCCCTCTCCCAAGAAGCATATTCTCTGGCAGGTTAGTGTTACTCTTTCGGTGAGCGAACAATCTGTGCCTCCTTATTCTCAGATATTCCAAATCCAGATCCAAATACACACAGTGGAGGACTTTTATAAAAGACTGGTCCTCAACGTTCATTTGAATTGGTTAGCAATTTTATTTAATGTGACAGAATTTTTGAGGATGAGTAATCCATCTTACCCCAACGGAAAAAAAAAATATATATTCTTAGGGATTAGATTTGAGAGAGTTCGAAATGAGCATATTCGGGGTTTATTTTGGGCGGCCCCCATACCTGAAAGATTAAGGAAAACCGCTTAAGATGGTATAGGCATGTGACACGAAGAGATGAGGACCACATTGGTAAAGAAAGCGCTCAATATACCCAGGCTGAGGAGAAGACCTGAAAGACCACAGGCAACCTGGACTGCGACTGTAGACAAGGACCTAAAAACTCTGGGCTTGACCGAGAATGCAGCATAGCACAAGCAGACATAGTGAATGTGTACAAGGAGAGCCGACCCGAGATGATGGAAAATGGCAAGGCTAAAAATAAAGAGGTTCATGGGGATCGAATTACAAATACAAAGCATAATGGGTGAATGTTTTCAACTCAAAGCTCCCATGACTTAACTCTTACTTAATTTAATTAAACATGCTATCTTTAAATCTACCCAAAGGATTTGCTAGTAATTTATTATAAGTAAAATATCATTATATTTGAAAACATCAAAGTTCGGTTTCCATATAACCCTTGACAAGCGAAGGTCGAGACTCGGGTCTATCTAACTTTTTTTTATGTAAATACACAGGAGAATACCGACAGATGGTGATAGTAATTCTGAAGTCTCAACTGTGGAATTCTATAACGCTAACCATGGTGCATACTGCTAAGCGCTGCATGTGAAGTGTTGATCTGCCAACGTCATAGACTACATCCCGAGAATCACATACACATAGGTTCTTACCCCGACGGAGATTAAAAGAAAAAATTGTGATCGAATTTCTGAGCTCTAAAATACACGCGGATGATGTGAATTTGATCCCGCATCCGTAAAATGCTATAACGTATTAATAAAAAATTTGGGGTAGTATAGTAAATTTCTGTATTAGTAATAATCATGCATGAATATCAGGTGTAGTCTATGACGTAGGCGGATCAACAATCCACATGCAGCACTTATCCATATGTAGAATGGTAAGCGTCATAGGGATACACATATGAAAAATTTCAAAATCACTATCACCATCTGTTGGTTTTCTCATATATGTGTTTACATAGATGAGAAAATCATTCAAAAAATTAAAACATATGAAACGTAATTAAAAAATACTTAGCTAACAACAAGTAATTTTAAACATAAACCAGTAGCATTCTAATATTCGAATATTTTTTTTGTTTCGAATGGGAATTTCTAATTGAAACTATTCATTAAAATATATATATATTTTAGCAATAAAATGCTTAAACACAACAAAAAAACAAGCTTAATTAATAAAAAAAATACACCTTTATATTAATTTATGGTTGTATGCACATCATTTATTTTAAACTGAAAACATTAATTTTATGCTTCACATATTTATTCACAAAGCAAAAATAATCTCATTGCACTTTAACGGTGCGGGGTAACGATAAGAACGATTTTAATCAAACGCAAAGTATAATACAGAATTCCGCCTGAAACTGAACAACACATTGAAACACTTCGATTTCCGGTTTAAATTTGCCGCTGAGTTCGTAATTCCGTTAGGAGGCGCCTGGTTTAGTCGGGATTTAATACCTGCAAATCGTCTGACGAGAATCTTATTTCCTTGCAAATGGAACTATCGAGAATTCAACTATCGTGTACGATAATGATAAATAAGACAAAACCAAAGACTGTGAGCCTTCACAAAAAGGTGAAACGAATGAATAGAAAGATACAAATATAATCTCTTTACTTTTTTATGGTATGAAAAAATAAATGGATTTAAATCAAGTTATGATTTATTTTTACTATTGAGACTGTAAGATCTTGTCAATTTAGCATATTTTGGGGAACGATTGATATTATTTATAGCACAAAGAAGAAAGTGTTTTAAAATAAATGATAAGCTTTTGTATCAATGTATTTGATACGCAGTGTTATTTTTAACATTCAGTACAGTACTATACGTGACATAGTAAAAATAAAATTATTCGATCAATAATTGTTGGTTGATTATGTAGAAATTATTTCACATTTTTTATAATAATATAAAAATACGAATAATTCATTTATCCAACCACTAATTTTACATAAGCATAATTCAAACTAAATTCAAAAAAGTGAGTGGAGCACCGGATCACCGCTGGATGGCGCATCCAGTGCCTTTCCAACCGGGAGTTCCACCTATCCACCCACAGCGACCACGGCGTTAAGATTATTGGGTTTTTTCTAGTTATTAAATTAAAGCAGTAAATTTATGCAACAGTTTTGTATAGTTTTAAGATAACTCAATGTCATCTGATTGTCATCTGATTCGTTAATGGTTAATTCAAATGTCATTGTCAAATATCAAATAATTGATCAAAAATAAAATTATATTATTTAATAAAAAGTTATACTACTGGTACAAATAATGATTTAAAAACGTATTTATTTATTTGTTACATTTTTTTTTCTAATTTATGCATACTTTGTCAAAGCATTTATTGTTTATATTACTATTAATTAACATTATGTTCCAAATTTGAAAAAAAATATGATAACCTTGAAAAAATATTTTTGTGTGAATTTCTAAAAACAGGTCAAATTTACACGTTGAAAATATCTTGCCCATATAACGTATTAATAATCAAAAAAAAGTTGGATTTAATATCCAATCTAAGAGATGTTATGGCTCATAAATGGAGTAAGTAAAAATTATTCCATAGAAATATAAAATAGACTCCTGGATCGATCGAGGGGTGTAGTTTTAAGAGTCACTTAACGACACTAAATAAGGCATCATATAATGTGTGAGCTTATTAAATTAAGTTCTATTCCTGGAAATATATTCAATTTGATAGTATAAGCCTATATTGTATAACAAAAAATGTAATTCTTTTAGTCACAATAATTATATTAAAAAGAAGTAGCCTTTACTGCTCTGACCTAAAATAAAATTAGATCTTATATGATGTGAGTATGTATAAAAATAAATTGTAATTTAAAATTTACTGAAATTCTTTACGATCTTAAAGAAATCATGGCCGTGTATCGATTTCAGAGAAGAGACCTATTAATAGGGTTTTTCTTTGTTGAAAAAAGACCTTTCTAAATGAGTGATTGTCAAATATTTTCTCACAAAACATTCTTCTACAAGCTTTTTGTTGCCTCTTTTAATTTGCAAGTCCTGATTGAAGATTTTGCTGATAAAAAAGAGAAAGTATTTCTTTGCCTCCCTTGCCTTGTTTGACAACAAACCTTTAAGCGAAGCTGTTGTTTTCTTCATATATTTTGTGGCATTGATTAACTGTTTACTGTTTTTGTGATATTTTTACTTACTAATTATCCCAAAAATGTTACAGAGCAAACCCATCAATAGTTTTCTCTACTATCAGCATTTATAAAAGGTGATATGGTTAAGACACGTTCCATAAACATTACATTATTTTAACACGAAACGCTTTAAAAATAAGTATATCTTGCTTAATCTACAACGAATGTGTAAAAGGGACACCCAAAAGCTTATATTTATAAATAATGAGGTGACAAATATCTTTATTCTAGTTTAAATTGACATCATTATATTTAACTAAATAATAATTGATTTTATCAAATTTATTAAAATGATAATATTTGTAGAGTATAAATAAGTTTTATTAACCTTACATTCACAAGTATTGGCGTATCTTGCTATTGCTCGTAGATAGCGGTGAAGAGAGGCACAGTTTTAAAGAATTCGTTTTGTATTATTTTCAATAAAAAAAATTTTTTTTTTCATTTTTTTTTTTAAAAACAAGTGTGCTTGACCAATGTTTGTTAAATCATAGACGAATATTTAAAAATGTATTTAACTATTCTGAACTATTTGTTTTTATGCTTACAATAAAATTATAGACTAAATTTATTTATGAAAATATTTAAGTCTAAAGTACTCGAAAGGTTTCAAAATCATTTAGTGATTCTTGCATAGAGGGAAACGCTGTATTTCAAAAGGTACTATCAGAAATATTTCCACAGTTAATTTTATAACCCGATGAAAATAAATCACTTTTGTTTCAATAGTTAACTTTCCCGAGAACGCGTTGAGAAGTCAATGCCTTAATAATTCATACATTTAAATAGAGATGAAGGTTTACTTATTATGAAAGGTAACATAAATGTTAATAATATCTATAAATCATGGTTTTAGCTGGAGGCAATGTATCAATTCAAACCCATCTTTCTATATTAAATTCCTCTAATTTTAAATAACTGTGTTCAATATATGTTTGCTGTTTGTTGTGAATATATGTAATAGAAAATTAAAAAAAAACGATTGTATATCTTGATACTCTCCATGCCTGAACTGTTTTGTTCTAAGAAATGACCCACTTAAGGATATATATATTATAGTATATTTTGTGACACATAATTACATTTTACTTTTAAAAAAAGTTTACATTAATAAAATAGTATCATGTTAACAAAAAATCAAACATTCTTAACATACAACGTTTCTCAAAATAATAAAACTGCTGATCGAGTATATTGAGAGGGTTTCTTTATCAAAGAAAATTGCAAATCCGAGCCCATATAACACGATAATGTTGGGTGGACTTTTATACGTGACCCAAAACCTGAAAAACCCGAAGAGCCTGAAGACTTTGCCTGAAACTCGCGGCGATCAAACATTGTAACTGTTTAGCATAAACCCTGAAAACAAGATGAATGTCTCATTTGTGTGTTTACGTTTCTCATAAAAAAAAAACATTGGTCGTGTTTCGGTTCCGGAATGAGATATAAAAAAGCTTTTCTTTTAATTCGGCAATGTATCATTATTTATTCTTATTCCTTAAATTGACGCTTAGGTTTAAGCGCAAATTGGTTACTTGGAATCCGTTAGGTTGCAGTTTCTGTCTCAGTTAAAACTTAAATAAAAAATACTCTAAAATATTTTTCAATATTATTTTTTCAAAAATCATTTTGTTAACAATTGAAAATTTATACAAATTTAACAACTGAAAAACACTCATAAATTCATATAATACTTTACTATTTCGCATATTATATGATATTTCTGTCAATAATTAATCTGAATAAATAAAAACCAGACGCGGGATTAAAACTATTGACTTGAACACTTTCATTTCGCTTACATTACGTCTCTTCACCAACATGCAATCTACATATGAGATTTCCCCATCACAGTCTGGTGATATTTTTATTAAAGATTTTCGACGGAGTCAGAATATATATAATTGTATTATTTTTAATAATTTTATAAATGACGATAATAATATCATCACACACCAACGACGATACATACATTGCAAGTGCCGTTCTCGTTATATCATTGAAGTTGCGGGTTAAAATTTTTTATGTAATTTTTTTATACCGTTTGTTCCTTACAACCTAATTGGTTAGGTTAGGCCAACTCTTAAAACTAAAAATCTAGGATTTGGAAGCGTTGGGTTATTATTCCGATGTTTACACCAAAATATGCCCCGAAAAGTTCGTCGGTAAGTATATATTTGTAATGAAATGGACCCTTAAAATGCTGAGATGTCTTGGGAAAAGGCTTTTCAATTTTATTTTATTTTCAATTTTTTATTTCTTTTCCTTCAATGATGAATTAACACATATATCATTTTTATTCGTTATTGAAGTACTAACATAAGTGTGATGCTGTAAATGTATTGACACATTTAGTGTCAATGACATCACACTCAGAACAAGTGTCGGAATGCGCAGTGCAAATAGTTAGCATTTGTGACTACAATAACCATTTCATAAGTATACCATGGTTGACACACGAATAACATAGCTTTATTGTCACAAAATTAAACGTCCAACATTTCGTATTCGTCCACGAGAAGCAATATTACACTAAATATGTCAATATCTTCACTCAAGTTGGATTCAACTACTGTTCGCTGCAATACTTTCGTCTTACACTTGATCAATGGAAGCTGATAAAACTGAGTTGCGGCAATTCGTGGTGACCTTATGCTCTCAATATGGAACATATATGGCAAGGAAATCAAAATTAAATAAATATATGTGATTCAGTTATATACACATTATTTTTATATTTATTAACACATGATGATAAATATCAAAATATTAACGAAATATTCTATTTTTAGTATGAATTTAACAAACTTATCATCGGGAGAGCTAAAAATAAAAATATCCTAAATTCTTTCGCGAAAGCTCATTCAGAGAGCTTTAGTAAAAATACTCGACAATAGTGAGGAGTTTTCAAAAATGAGAATCTCAGTAAATTCCCCGGGGTCCAAACAACAGACACTTGGCCCCGGACATAATAATGATACATACCGTAATAACGTTTTTTTAATAGTCTGCTTTGGGAGTCCGCTTTTTGTCTGAAAAAAAATGCAGAGAATTTTCAGACCTGTCGTCGGCGGGAATTCAAAAAATGTTCTCCTTCTGATAATAATTATTTTCGTCCCCGAAAGGTGGCGCCATTGTTGTGGAATCGCGATGTGATTTGTTGAGGAAAAGGATTGCAAAAAAATGGCGAACGCCTTCGTGGAGATATATTTTTATTTTTTCTTTTCATTCTATTATTTTATTACAATAATTAAAAAAAAACTTTTAAATTAATTTCAATAATAATATATATTTATTATATTAATTTTCTTTTTTATAAATATTACTTTTGTTATTACTTAAAGTCTATGTTGCGATATAGATGTCCAGCAATCAAGCCAAATTTTTGATGTATGAATTTCATAATTATTCTGAATTTCAAATATTCAAAACAAATTAAGATAGGCCATGCAGTTTTTCTAATCACTGTTAGTTTAAAACACAAGTGTACTAAGCATTGTTAAAAAAAAAAATTACATTTCCACCACCTAGCTAGAGAATCTAATTGCTTAAAATTGCTGCCATACAGATTTCATCATCATCCTGTGTCCGTCCACTGTTGAACGTAGGCCTCCCGCATGAGTCTCCATCCTCTTCGATCCTCCGCCTTCCGCATCCAAGTCACTTCCGCAATTCTTCTTATATCGTCAGTCCATCTTGTAGGGTGTTGGCCAATGCTACGTTTGCCAGATCTGGCAAACATACAGATTTATAAGCTACCATTATTTTTTCCTCGTCATCAAAGGCATGCGTTCGACGGAAGATTTTCTAGTCTTTGGGCATGTATTTACGTTATTTTTAAGAAGATTGAATGATTAGCACGACATCGCAAAATCCCGGAACATTTGGTTCTAAGAGGTGACTATCTCTGGTATTCATCTTGATATCAGCTTGATATAGCTCCTTCAGGCCGATGCCGTAAAGCCTCAACAAGCGATCTTTTGTCTATTATTTTGGTTCGCTTGCGTGACATCTACATCGAATGTTAAGCGGTGTTTGCATACGCCAAAATAATTGTTATGACAGTTGGTCCATTGACAGTTGGTACAACTGTCCTCTTGGCGGGTGGTACCGACGAAATGTGAGAGCGGGCAAGTAGTCGCAACTCGCCCGTCCTCGTGGTAGGACCGTCCCTAAGGGCGGCCCTTTAACGGGCGACGTTTTGTGACAGTAAACAAATAATAAGTGAAACAAGTGTTTGTATTGTGAACCTGATCCTGCATCCTTCATCCAGTTAATCTATGTCCTAAATGGAAGAGGAGGATATAAATCATTAAGAATTCAATAATAAGATGTCATTAGTGCCACGATGGTTAGTCATGAGTTACATTATTTGAAAAAGGAATAGGTTTTTTTTTTAAATAAACACATACTGGAGAAAACCCACATACGGTGATAGTGATTCTGCATTTTCATCTGTGGATGCTTACCATTCTACGTATGGTAAAGCGCTGCATGTGGAGTGGTGATCCGCCAACGTCATAGAATACAGCCCAACATTCACGCGTCATACTTATTATTACAGGAATTCGCAATGAATGGATGGTCTTTACGAGATGACTATCATCCACCACCAATTTTGATTAATAAGCTATGACATTTAATGGGTGAAGGATGAAATATGATATAAACGTTACACTTTTTACTTTAGTTTGATTCCACCATTTTTTATTGCAGATGTATAATATTAAAAAAAAGACATTATACTCAAAGCTAAACGTTAAAAAACTATATTTTATATTCGAAGAGATTATATAAAATGTATATAAACATACTACCCACATCGAAAACACTTTTTTCCATATTTCGTGTCATTCCCTCGCAGAGTTATTATTGTTCCTAAACCACGGTAAGTTAATTACGGCGGAGATGCGCAGGGTTTTAGCAGGTGCTTAAGTAGCATTTGGAGACTCTTAATGGGTTAATCATCATTAGGGGACCCGCACCCTTCAGCTGACAAAACAAATCCATTAGAATAATTGGACCAACGTATATCACTAGACAAACTTGATTCGAGAGAGCTTCATTCAAACGTAATAATGTAATGTAGTGACAATTTTCAAGTAAATGCAAGAAGAAAAACATCAATATACAATATATCTTACCATGAACAAGTGATACAAAAAAAATACAAATTCGCTGAAAATATTATCTTATATGACATTTCCCTCATTGGAAAATCGGAAAAAAATAAACGGCATGCGCTTAGATTCGAACCACATACTAATATAGCCCGTGCAGACTGGTGCCTACAAACCTCGATAAACGATCTTTCGCCTCTTATTTTAGTTCGCTCGTCGGATACGCATATATACAAATGTTCGTAACTTAAGACGTTGCGCTGCGTCACGATTTTGTTCGTTGTAGTAGGTCACTACCTATCACAGGAACGCTACCTGTCACGCCATTAGTTCTGTTACTAGGCACTATGTTAATTTTGGCACTCAGCTGTCACTACAGCACGCTGAGTCAGTTGGATTCTGCTCAATACCTGTAAGGAACGTAGAAAGTTTCATCCCGGACAGATGGCCGAAGCTTATCAAACTTTTATCTTAAATATATTTCAACTTGCTTCTCGAAATGCTGTTTTTGTTTGTAATTTGCTCCTCATCCCTTAACCATGCGTACCGATGACATGGAGTCGTCCATTGATAAAAGAGGGACGTCACAATCTTACATGCAAACATGTTCATTTCCTTACCCAACATGGTAATGAAATAAACATGTATGAAAATTTATATTGTTCTAACCCCATATTCTGCAGTTGATTGTTCTCCGATAAATTGATGAGATGTCACATAATAATGTTTGCTTTGAATTTGTATTTATATAAGTTTGTTGAAAGTTGATATAATTCTTCAGTCTTTTTTAAAGTACAAGAATATTGAAATATATTTTAAGAACTCCATAATCAATTATATGTTTTTGCAATTAATTTAATATCATTTAGTAATACAGTATAAATTATATAAATTTTAATCTAATGGTACATTGGAATTTTTTTAACACCTCTTTAGGTCATAGTAAACTCTTAGTGATATATATTTGAAAGCTCTCTTTCGCTGGTTATTTTTAAAAGTACTCTTTACTTGAAAACATTCCTGACTGCGTTATTAATCAAGATTGGTGGTAAAAAAAAGACGTTCATTGAACACCACTCTAGAACAATTAAAAATTACTCAGCTTTCACAGGATGACCTTTAGAATTAATTGATTTTTTAAGTCAACTGTAAAAAGTGTTCGATAATAGAAAAAGTTCTTGGGTTAAAGCCATATTGATGGACAAAACAAAAACGTCGATCAAAATGTTCAACATTCAAGCTGATACTCTAAATTCGACTTTAAAAAATAGTTTACTTTTAGTCGAGAGGCTGTTAGGAACTATGCATAGTATTTATTCAGCAAAAATCTGAGTTTTAAGATGATTTGGGACTAAACGAAAATAATGGCAGCTGACATGTTATGTCAGAAAATGTAACGTTCATATACGACAAATAAAAAAGTATATGGAAAGGGAATATCATATAATAAGAAGAAAATATAACAAATCTGTGCAATCTTGACTATATTTAACCTGACGTCTACTGGACGTATGATTTGTAGTTTACGATCGATTCTTAATTGATCATAATTATCGTTTTTCAGAAATGCTTCCTTCTTCGTAGTAGTATCAATTCGGTGGTTTGCAGCAAAAAAATCTTACATCTCGATCTCGACTCCTCTCGATCCCCTGCAGTCCTCTTCAGCTCAGCATAAGAGATACATTTCATTTCCTTGAACACTTGCTGCAAACACTCCTATCCCTTCTACAATGTCGTGAAGAAGACAATCGTGGCGCATGGTGTGACCGATCAATCGGGCTCGCCTCTCTGAGATGGTACTTCCTACTCTAGTGTAGTTTGAGTGTGAGATGGGAAAAGTTCAGTCCAATCAGATAATAAATTATGCATCATGTAGTATTTTATTGAATACAAGAATTTCTAAATTGTTTACACAAACTGACTTTTTTATGCACCACAAAAGTTTTTCTTATATTCTTATACAGGTATATTTATTTATATTTTTTATATATGATTTATTAAAATTATATGTATTTATATATATATAATTTTAACATTTTTACTAAAAATTCAACAAGTATAATAGTTTTTCTTATTTTTATGAATATCCTGAAAGCTATTCTGAAATTAAATTCATTTCAGTCTGTTACTTTAAAGATAGTTCGGCTTTTCACTCATATAAAGCATGCTCAAACATTTGTCAATCTGATGTCTGAAGAAAAATTGTGGCCATCAGGGACCCTGGTTTGACATCTCTCAGAGGTTCTACGTCACTAAAGGCCTGAGAGATGAAAGCTGCCCCTAAGGCGGTCAGTAAAACCACGATGTATCACTTACCAGTATTATTCAAACCAATTCCGATACTCCTGGGAAACTGAAAAGCTAACAAAGCGAACCTGAATATGAAATATTTCAGGACAAATATTATTCAAATACTGCCACATCAATTATTTAAGTAATTCTATTTTCATAAAAAATTTAACGTAGATTTTTGCGCTATATCTGTCCCGACATTTATTTGCAAATGTTATTGGCACTCCGTTATTCATAAAAGTACGCATTAAAAAGTAGGCAAATCAGCGGTACTTGTACAGTCATAAAATTAATATTTTATTAGATGTAGACCTTATTTGGATGGAGACCGCTTGGTGTTCACTGCGTAATCATTGATTAATTTTTGGAGCTGTGTTGGATCAAATGGTTTTTGCTTTGGGAGCATTAAACAAATAATACGTTTTTTAATATATATTGATAAATAAAACTCCCAAAATCCTCGATACTAAGACTACATTTTCTTCAAAACATCTCGTGGTAGAAGCCGTCAAAAATTATATAAAGTGCTTACATGGTGAAACTTAGGTGCAAAGCTGATTTAAAACTTGACAAAGTGATTTTCAGCTGATAGAAACTGTTTACCTGCAATCTGTGCTAAGAATGTGCTCCAGATAGCGAACTGATATGGAAAGAAATTAAAAATAATAATTGAATGAATGTTACATTAAAATAAAGTTTTATTCTGCAAATAAAACAATGATAATTTACTTTCGTATTTAAAATAATTATCCGGTAGTTTTGCTTAAGAGCTTTGATAAAACGGTGTGATAGAGATTTCACTAATAGGTTTACAGTTGCCTTTCAGCCTGAAGTATCAAAGATAACCGTGAAAGCTTTCAGGACTAAGAGAATGGTCATAGTTCATTTCCCGGCGGACTTTTATCAGAGATAGCGTTATACACGACTGAACTCCAACGGAAACTTGTAATTCTTTGTTCAAAGTTTATATTCTAAGAGCTTTATTGTAATTGCCTTATCAGATGCCTATTTGTATCAGAAGAACAGTGGATAACACATTCAACTGTTATGTTAGAAAACTATTATTATTAGCCTTTTTATAAACCAATTCTTGGTCTAAACAATAAAACTTTTCTCTTACATATCCCATCATAAGTATAGAATATATTGCTTATTAATCTCGTTTCTCTACGTACGTACACGCTATTTCAGCAACTCTTGTTCTATGTACCCCATATTCTTGTCACGGATAGAGACGTCTTATATATAGCACTCTATCACTCTCTGTGTCATTTTTTAAGGAAATGGCAATATACTCTGCTCATAAATTTAATGTTTAAAGTCCCTTAAAGAGTGTCATTAACAGAAAGTGAAGAAATATCGTGTTTTTTTGTTCATAATTATTGTTGCCCCGTTTCTTTGTAAAGCTTATGTATTTCTTGAACATCCTAGAATAGTCACAGTACGTTCACGTATCAACAAAAATCTTCCATAGTTGAAAACAGAAAAGAAGAATGAGTGGTTTGTGCATGCAGCGCGTATCTATTACCATAGACATAAGTCACATTTGGCAGTCAAGTAAAATTTATGTTTTCTTCGAGTTATAATAATGGCCCTGATAATGGTATACATTTCATAGTTGAGACTCTTCGAATTCTCACGTATGTTGAATAAATAAATTTAAAAAAAAAATTGAATTTTGTTATACCAAACACATTTGCAATTAATAAGCAAACATTTAGCATTAATAAATTTGAAACTTTTTCGACCATGAATGAAAATTAATCAAAATGGCGCGTGCCGTTTGAAAATTGGCGTTTCTCCTATTACTTATAATAAGGTTTAGTTTGGAAGCCGACAAAACGATTTGAAATTTGTGATGATTCTTTATAGAAATGTAATTCTTAGCAAAAAATGTTGAATCTTACACGAATTGAACGCAGTACAATTATCAAAACACCAGACTCTTAGGCTAATATTTTTGTGCTTACACATTAACTTGGTAATTTTTTGTTGTAATTCAAAATAAATCATATTTTTAACGAAACTCTGCTAGCGTGGTGTGAGATTAAAAAAGCTACTGTAAATTGGATTTTCACGGTTTTCTTTCTTTCACAGAGTTCCGGTTTTATTTACTTGAACTTGTAGAGATACAGGTTTTATACTATACATATGCGAGTGTATATTTTAATGGCATTACATATAGTCTATTATTTCACTTTTTAATAATGAAATTGATATTTTTTTTTATGGATTTCATTCAACAAAACCAAGTAAATATTTTTAAAAAAATCGTCAATGTAACAAGTAACGTGGAATTATTCGAATATATAGAATAGCGGGTGTGACCTGGATTCGGAAGGCGGAGGATCGAAGAGGATGGAGACTAAAGCATGAGGCTTACGTTCAACAGTGGATGGATACATGTTGATGATGATGATAATGCACAGTATATGTGAAAAGTACGAGTATATACGCATCATATATCACAAATATGACTTACGTATGGATAAAGGCAGCTAAGCTAACGTAACATTTTATTCATCTCTCAAAAAAAAATGCTATCTTTTTTCTGTATGAAGTATATTTTATAAATGAATAAAGTAGAGTAATGCTTGAAACTGTTGTTATTATATGCTCCTATTTGAGAGAAGATATCTTACTGTACAACGTTTGTTTTGGACATTTATTTCAAAATTCCATTTATAGCCTGCAAGTCGTTTAGCATTTTCGTAAATAATTAAACTTCTCAATGCGCCATTGAAAGGTTGATATTTCCATAGCAAAAACGTCTTGTTTCATCATCAAACGTACATCATTTAGTGCTTTACAGAGTGATATTCAGCAAATTTATTATGACTATCTCACAGATTTTAGTTGGCACTATAAATAGTGATTTGGGTACTGCCACGCTAGTTAATGATTAATAAATAATTAGGCAGCATAAGGCTTCATATTCATCGATGCGGCGAGTCTCCACTGTCTATGCGGCAATGATTAAAATTACTCTAAGTAATTTTCCTGTAGACCACCGAAAGGCGGTCGCCATTTTGGGGTAGTGCTATGAAACATTTCACTGTTACATCGACTTAAATTTAACTTTTTATTTTTTATAGCAAATTCGACGTTCTATAGCGCTTTACCCGTTTATCTAACAGAAAATTATATTGTTATTCATCTTCTTCTTCGTGTCAGCGATGTCAAATTATTTTTCCTAGTATCTGGCAACATCGATAGCTCGTGTGTTGCCCAGCATAGGTCCTGATATGTGTAGCTTGTTGGGCACATGGAGCAGGATTTTAGGTGTGCGGTGGTCTGGAGGTCTCCATAGTCGCACAATAGTGTCTCTCCCTGCCGAAGCATTCTCCCACCGCTCGAGGTTGTCCTTTGTTCTACCAACTTCGGTTCTTAATCTGTTCAGGGGAGCATGCAAAGAACCTCCACGCGGTGCCCCCTGGTAACGGAATTTCGGACTTCCTCCTCCGGCCAATCTTTTCAACCCAGCGACAGCAAAAACAAAAATATTGTTATTTACTTATCCGTTTCATATATGGAACATACGATCAATTTAAATTAGAGAATAAACAAGTTAAACTTTATAGAAAAAAACAATTACACAATCACTAAGTTTTAATGTATCAATCAGTGTACTAATAATTAGTTAATAAATATGACAAACCACAAAGTTACTGTGTTCTACGATTATACTTTAAATTAGCACCACTCAGTTTTTTTAGTTAGCACTTTAAATTTTTTGTCCAAAGACATATTGGCATTAAATGGTGTATCTGCGAACATATATAGTTCCCGATGACCCCCAAGTCACTAGCATAGAAACTTGATGAGAAGGCAGATGTTTAAGTAGTATCCAAGGCATATTTCAGATGGTTTTTTAATGGCACGGGACTTATCCCAGTCTCATTTCCCATACCACAAAATCCAAGATTGATCGTGCATTTTGCTGCAGTTGGGTCCTGACGGGACCTATAAGTCGGATTTATAAAACTATGAAATAAATGCTTATTTTAGAAAAAAAAATAAAAAATCTCTATATCCTATCAACACTTATTCGAATAAAAAGAATCAGTAAAGTAAACACATTATTTCATAATTAAGTAAATAAAGGGTTAAAGGATGTCTGATGCTTAGTCTGAGTTTCCTGAGCTGATTCTTTAATATATAGGTTTTGAAGGTCTACACAGCCCAAACAATTTTTTTTTTTACTATTTCAGTTGTATTGCTCAAAACATCCCGAAAAATGTGTAAAATCTAAAAAAGTTTTCTACAGTAGCATCCAGTTCATCATTCATCATCATCATCAGCCTGTGTCCGTCCACTGTTGAACGTAGGCCTCCCGCACGAGTCTCCATCCTCTTCGAGCCTCCGCCTTCCGCATTCAGGTCACTCCCGCTATTCTTCTTATAAGACTACTGCATCCATTTAACTCAGTTAAACGTAATAAAACGAGTCTTATAGAACCGAAACAATTTATTGGTGTTATTTTCTGTGTGCTATATATTGGGATTTTTAAAAACCTGCCCGAAAATCATTGGTGTGGCGTCACAACTCTGTTATGGTAGGTAATGTATCAGGCTACCAGAGCATGGCAAGGGAAATTATTTGGGGATGGAACTTGCATAATAATTATTTCATGGACGCTCCCGCAATACTGCACTCTCCTCCATCACACCCTACTAAGTTAAGAGAATAATTAATCATATACTTTGATTCATATCTGGCTTGTTGTACAATAAACACTATTCTCCTAAATTCAAGAGCCTCAGAGTCATAGATCAAATTTATAAAAGATCATGAAAATCATAAAAAAAAATATTTACAAAAATGTCGTAATAAGCAAAATATATTTAGATTGTGAAAAAGTAAAAAATCTAAAGTACACAAGCTTTTCAAGCACAGCTGATGGAATTTAGTTTCAACTAATCCGCATTATAAAATTAATTTGATTTGAAAGAACATAGACGTTAAATGAATCTATTCATATATGTTAATTTTCGAGAAGTGGGCGACGTCGATGGCGTTACTCCCGACCATCATCAGGTATTCCTGGGTGCAGCTACTTGGACACAGCGCACACTCCAGAAAGTGTGACAGGTTTTGCTCCACACCGCAGTCACATACAGTTGGTCCGCTGTAAAACTGCCAGACTTTCATTTGTGTCCTCGTCTTGCATACTTCGGTCCGAAGTCTGTTAAGGGACCTCCATATATTCCACCCCTGGTCATGTCCAGGGTTTTGGTCCTCTTTCGGGGCAATCCAAGTATTCCCCTCAGTTGCGCTTTTCCACATACTCAACCGATGGGTGGCCTCAGGTATTACCAGTTCCTTTGTCGACTGTAGAAAACTTCTTTTTGATTTGAGCCCTGTAGTTATCTTTTGATACCCAAACATAGGGTGGAGTGTGTCGTGGGTTGCTTTAGAGAGCTCTTACTTGGTGGTGACTTCTCACCGTATGTTTGGTGGGGCGATGCCCAAGAGTTGATTTAGCTTTGATATTGGAGTAGGTTTGTAGGCACCCCGTAACCACTCGGCATGTTTCATTCAGAGCAGTATACACTTTCTTGGTATGGGCAGACCTTTTTTCTGTTAATTTGAAGTAAATAATGTAATATAAAATGCGTTATTCTATAAGAATGAAATGTTGAATAGTTTAATGATTCTTCATTAGTGAGATTCATTATAAATAAAAGTATTAAGTATTGTATTTTTTATAATATAATACTGCAATTAGTAAGAATTATATAATATTTTAGAAGGTGCTGCAATATTGAAAATGTTTTAAAAATTCTGTAATTGCCACTGTGGTCTTGAATTAAAAATATCATTACATAAAAAGTTCAGTAGTGTAATATTTCAGTGAGATGCAAAGAGGCAAGCTAGTTCCTGAAAATGCTGAAAAATTGCGGCTCTTAGACAAAGAAACTTATCGTCGTGTCATTTCAGAAACAAACACAAGTTGAAGCGTTGCAATTTAAAAAATGATTAAACTGTAAAATGTAAGAAAACGTAACACAAATTAGTTTTTAAAAATATTTATTTTCCCTTATAATAATTTTTATTACACAAGCAAAACAACAACAAAAACTGGCCAATTCTTGTGCAATGCTTTTCCGATTTAGTAAATGATCATCATTTTTAAAATAACGCTTACAGTAAAAAACAGATAACATAAATAGTTTATTATGGATTATGAGACGCTTGCAATTTAGAGTATTCCTAAGTGTTACGGTGTTAATTCGCTTACGACATTAGAATTAATCGAATTCAATTAAAAACTCATTGTTAATGTAATGTATCGATAGAATACATATGACCTGTTTTCTAATAAGATTTTTGTATTTATGTAAACACATACAGGAGAATATCGACAGGTGGTGATTGTAATTTTGAATTCTCATCTGTGGAATTATATGACGCTTACCGTAGTGCATATGTCTAAGCGCTGCATGTGGAGTGTTGATACGCGAACGGCATAGACTACAGCTCGAGATTCACGCATCATCTTTCATTATAAGAGGAATTTACTATGAATGGGTGGTCTTCACGGGACAACTTCCGTCTACCATAAATTTTTAATTAATAGGTTATGACTGGCATTTTACGTGTGAGGGATCAAATTCATGACAACCGAGGCTATTTTAGATCTCAGAAATCGATTAAAAATCCTTTTTCTTTTTAATCTCCGTTGGGGATCGAACTTACGACCTTTGGCTTGCAAAGCAAACACCTTGACCATTGAGCTATACCCGAAATTCATTAGTTATGGGAGGTATAATTATAATCGAAGAATCAGTGTCATCCCAAACGGGAGTGTTTTATAACGAATAACGCAAGTACTATTTTTAATGGTGTACATTAATTTATACTTGTATAGGATAGGTAACTTTGATATAATATTTACTCAAACTTCATATTTATTTAATGGAAGTCACTTTTGTAATGTATTGTCCTTTTCGTATGTTTTTGCTATACAGCTCTTATAAAAGCGAATCTTCTTTGACGATTTTAAAGACGAAAACGATCCTAAAAAATATATTAATAATATTTTTTACGTAAACAAATGTTTAAATCAAAAAAATGTTCACTAAGTATTTTTATTATTCTGGAGACTGCGAGACTTTTAAGATTTCCCAGAGGTCAAGATGACTAAATTGTGTTATGATTCAGAAACTTTTTAGATTGTGGAAAATATCCCAAGCTATTATATCGTGCCGTTTTTAAAATCTATAATTTCAAACGAATTATGTTGATAACGGGTTATTACAAAAAGTGTATATTTGATACTTTTCTATATATACTATACGAGTATAAGTATATATGGAAAGGTGAGTATTAGGATATTTATTCTAAGAATAATTCAATATGGAATAACAACTAAATTGTATGGTATTTTTTGATAAGTATGGTATAGATTAGGTGTCGATAAACTATTTCCCTATTCACAAAGTCGTTCCATATATGTAGCAGAAAGTCACTACAAATTCCCATCACACATATTTACAGATTTGATATGTGTGCGGGTAAAACCATTTAAAAAGGAGATTATAAATTAAGGGGTATGGGTTATCTTAATGTATTAAGCCATTATATAATATAACATTTTTGTGTTTAATTTAAAAAAATCTTTGTAATTCTATCTTTGATCTTCAGCGGGCGACGGTTTTTAATTTAATCATTATTAAAGATGGTCTCCAGGGAGGCCGAAACATGTAACCGCTTAAAATAAATATGAATCAAAACTAAATATTTCTAATTTGTTATTTTTTTAATTTAAATTAATTTAAAATTATAATTAAGCAGTTTCACCATGTATTGTAGGTTGATAACCTTAATGGTATTAAAAAATGATAAACATAATATGGATTGATGTGTTGATGAATATGTATGAACAATGCCATATGATTATAATAATTCTTACTTATTTTATATCTTAATGTACCAAGGTTGGAATTTTATAAATGCGTAGTTTGTTCTCACACTAAAATGTATGTTGCAAAAAATATGTCATATTGAACGACGTCACAAACGTTTCGTTTCCTTGCCTTTCGTGGGCCGAACGACGTATGAATTTCTAACGCACATGCGACCGAAGAGGCAATCTTGCGTGTAGAACGCTCCGCAGTCTCGCTGGACCATTAAGCTGTTCATAAAGAAGGCGAGATTTACACCTAAGATCGTCACCGGATGTTCCCCCTGGACCGCAGATGCTGGGGCATGTGGGAAGGTCTCCTCCTTCCGGTTAACGGCTTCAATCATCTTTACTGCCCGCGGGGGATAGACGAAACGATATGCGGTTCTGAAAGTATGCTGGGCACCTTGCATCAAATGCTACAGCATTTTTCTCGTCAAAAAAGAAAGTTCGTTCAGCACGTTACAGGCAAATTCTATGGTTAGTTTCAAGAAGATCATTTAGGAATATCTAAGTAAGTCTAATCTAAGAGTACATCCAATCTCTAATAATCATCATTATCATGTCCGCTTCCCTATTTAGAGCATATGTTTGTCACGAATTGTCGCTACAAAGCTCCGACAGCCATTGTGGTTATCGATTCATCCTATATCAGTTATTCCTCCAGAGAGTAAATTCTATGTAACGTTAACTAACTTACTATTCTCGACGAAAAAAATAGTTTTTTTAGCATGTTTATTTTATTTATTTCACAGAACCGAAGTTCCAAGGTTCATAGAATAATAAAAACAAGAAACATATAGTAAACATAAACATACAAAATATACAAAAAACATAAAAGAAGAAGAAGATGACTCGTGTCAAAGATCACAGAGACTTATGAGAACAATACCATCGATAAAAGGAGAAAATTATGTAAGAAAAGAATCGAGGTGTGCTGGTAGGCCATTTAGGAGCGCTATTGCCGTTGTACTAAATTGAGTGCTCAAAGCTCCACAAGTATCAACTAGGATCAAAAACAATGGATGGCTACGAGCACGGGTGTACTTATCTGGAACGTTGAGGTTAAAACATTCAAGAATCTCATGGTTGTGAATTGCACCGCGAAGAAGAGGGAATGAATGTTTGAGAGCAGCAATTTTCCTCCGGGACTCTTAACGATTGTTATACCCTAGAAGATGCCGTGTGTTTCGAAAAGGATGCAGGTTCGCCCAGGATAATTTAGATTTTAGAGACTATCTTACTTATCTTAGCTCCATGTGTTATGGAAGAAGTTGCAGAGCATTCTTCTATTTATGATATCTGTCAATTCACGTGCTTTATCATGTTACAAGAAATGACCAGTAGAAACAGAAGAAAATATACCGAGCATATCATATAGCCATTAACTATAACCAAATTGTACGACCTACGCATATAGTAGACATATCATGTAATTGCTTTTCTGGATGGAGATACAGTAAAGAGTAGCTTTGTACTATCTTTCATGTGAATAGAACATGCGAAAATCATTTATTTAAAAATATATTACATAAGCAAGCGTGGATAGAACAAACACAAGCTGAACTGTGTATATGTAAAAGATTGTTTTGAAACCACGAGGCTACGAAAGCTTTATTTCAATAAATTACGTTTAATAGTTTTGATCAATGGTTATATAGTTTTTTATAAATAACATACGAGTGCTTAAGTTTATGTAAGACTACATTTAACCCTTTCGCATCGGTTGTCGATATATGCCGTCAAAGATTCCCTGACCAATATCATCGGTTGACGTGATATATCATTTTGATACTTTCAGTACTCATTGTGACATCTATGGTGGGAAATTGGGAGTGCAGTCATTCCCTTTATCAACCAACATGTATTCTCTACAGGATTCTGTAAAGCATGTAAATAAACATCACAGGAGCAACTCTGTGAGCCACATGTGTCAATGCCACCACATGTATGGAGTTACATAATGAACTTTTGTTAAATATAAAAGTTTTCTTATGTATAATCTAATAGCTAAAGGATAAAAGAACCAATGTGATATATGAAAATAGGTCAGATAATTACATTTATGCTTCGAATATTAGTTTTAAGCAAAAAAATGGTTTTAAAAATTCACGCCGTATTGACGGTGTAATTTGTATTCCACCGAGCCGTAACGAAAGGGTTAAAATTACTGTTCTAACCCAACGCACCATTGTAATCTGTTTATTTTTTCATTCAGAATGTTCGAGAAGCACTGGTCGAATTTTCGGACTAGCATTATATACTCCGTTCACGTTAGCACAGTACTATAAACTAAGCCATAAACAAATGATTCTGTTGAATATAAAGAAATGTTTATTGCTTTTTCATCGCTGCTTCTTATTTGCCAAACAAACAAAATAACTTAGTCTTTATTAAAACAAGGTTCTAGAAAATCTCTAACATTCATTTGTGGTCAAACTTTTTTTTTCAATTGCTGTCATGAAGACTTTCGACTACTTTGACCATCTTCTACACTTATCGAAATTATATTAAATAAATCAACTACAGGCGTATACAACTGGGATGGGCAACATTTGGAAAACTAAAGTATATTTTTAAAGCGAAAATTCCGCAATGTCTTAAAACTCAGGCGTTTAACCAATGCATCCTCCCTGTATTTACTTATGGCGCAGAGACGTGGAATCTGACAGCAAGTCTTACCCATAAAATAAAGCTCACCCAGCGTGCTATGGAGAGATCCATGCTCGGAGTGTCCCCAAAATATAGAATCCGAAACTAGGAAATAAGTAGAAGGACTCAAGTAGTGGATGCTACCCAACGAATAGGCACACTCAAGTGGCAATGGGCAGGACATATCTGTCGAAGAGACGACGGTCGATGGGGAAGAAAAGTATGAGAATGGTGCCCAAGAACTGTCAAATGTAGTACAGGCTGACGATGATGACAAAATCAGTTTGTCGGTTGATATCAAAGCACGTAAAAAAATATTTCTTCAAAAAAAAACTAATACAGTACTACTGATCACATAGGACGGTTATGTAAAGTTTACTACATCGATCATTTTACTTTATAACGAGGAATTAATTATTCTTATTAATTAACTGTGTCAGTAACGGTATTTTATCGAGGGATGTCATGATAAATATGTCATGATAACCCTGATTTTCCTTAAATTTTGGAACGTTAACAATTTTTCGATGATAGAAATAACTAATGTTAATAATGTGACTGAATGTACTGAAGTATTAACTTCTTATTTGTAAAAACAATATAGTTAAGAGTAGCTCTTTGATAGTTAGAATTCATCTTTCATTCATCATCAATCGAGACATCTTGCATCTGCCGACCATTCATTGAGCAACACCAAACGCAAAAACCGGATTTTGCATACTTAAACATAATTTTGAGTTATAGAAATTTATCAAAATAATCAAATTATTAAGTAACCTTTTTGACGCGTTTCGCATATTCAGTAATCAATCAAACATTTCGTAAAATTTCAACTTCGTAGTGCGCAACAAATTTCACGCTTGAATTTAATCATTAATTTATATCATGTGTTGAGAACGTCTGATTATTTGATTAAATTATCTAATAAAAGTCAAAAATAAATATTAATCACGAATTTAAGCATAGCTTAGATTTATGAGATAATATTTCTGCGTTTTGTATTACAAACTATAGCAGCAAAACTAATTCTTGTAATTATACAAGGGCTTGTACAGAGTAGGATACTCAAGCCAATTTTGAGAATTTGTGGTCATACAGAAGAATTCTCGGAATTTCCTAGAGAGACCACGTCACGAACAATGAGGTTCTCAGGATAATCAAGGAAGATAGGCACCTAGTATGAACCATGTAAGAAAGGCGAGCCCGATGGATTGGTCACATCATGCGCCACGGTAGTCGTCTTCACGAAATTGTGGAGGGGATGGTTGAGGGTAGAAACTGTAGAGGGCGCCCTAGACGGGAGTATTTGCAGCAAGTGTTCGAGTACATGAGCTGAAGAGGGTTGCGGAGGCCCGAGTGTAGATCAAGATGCAAGATTTTGTTACTGCAAACCTAATCCACCGGATCGATACTACGAAGAAGACTTGTAAGTTTAGTAACCATGCATTGTTGTACCGCAATGAAATAAGAAGTCTTGTTCTTTGTTTGACTGAACTGTGTGACTTGACTGTCCCACTGGTTTCGTACTTGGCAATTCACTCCATGTTTCTAGTAATAGATATGTCTGGTGAACTCTCTCCCATCATAGCACATCATAAACAAACGTAGAATAATGTTCTTAACCTTTGCTCCACAGCACTCATATTTTTTTAAAGTGTCTCAAGTGCCTCGCAAAGCGTTTAGAAAATAAAATTAATATGTTTAAATTTTTTTTGTTCAAAAAAAACTTATAATTTGTATTATATTAAATATATTATATATATTATAAATGTCCATCGCATATCTGAGTCATACGGTCACCACATATTTCAATAATCTGTGGCATGTTACAAGACATCTCTGCCCTAGAACGTCTAATTTTAGAATTAACATTTTATAATAATGATAAAATTTATTTATTCAGCCACTAGTGCCATAATCAAAATTAAAAATAAAAATTTAAATTAAAAAGAATAGAAAGAAAATATAAATCGGCATGTAAACATACAACATATTATAATTATTGTACTACTCAGTGAGTGGAGCACCGGATTCTTTCTGGACGGCCACGTGAAGGCGCATCCAGTGCCCCTCACGTCGAGCAGGGCCGCCTTTCACCAAAGCAGCGCGACGCCATCGTACGGCTGCCCGCGGCACACTCCAGCTGATATGTCTACCGCTGATGTTCCCGTGAAGCCAAACTCGTCATCAATTCCGCCTAGGTAGTCGATAAGCCACGTCTCCTGCAGTGCCAATTATTATGAATGGTTACTAACGACCTCCAGTGCATGAGAACGAAGACTTGATGCGACGGCAGCATTAGTATTCAAGCATATTATGCATGATTTGTGAATATTTTTTTTAAGGAGATCATATTATTGGCCCGAAGCATGTAGCATTTAGTACTACAAAGTGACTCAACTCCAATAATGGTTGGAAACGTGTAAGATGTTTTTTAAGATATCAGTTACAATCAGTAGCTTTATATATGAAACCGTTGTGGAAAATAATGTTCTATGTTTTAAATTTGTTTTGTTTGAAAAGATCGAGAAAATTGGTCAAGCTCATTAAGATAAGATAATGCTTATAAATAAGTTTTTATTATTGTTTTCTTATTTCTTATTGACATACATAGAGACAAAGTTAAAAGCATGACATTGCAGTTCAAATTCTTGTAAAAATAAAGATTAAATTTATGATTCTTAAAATGCTGCCGTGGGCAAAAAGAAAGTACTCGTACCTGGTCAATGTTGACAAAGAAAGCAGATTTATTTTCATCTTTTTATCTCAATTGAGTTAAGTAACTTCATCAAGATATCGTAATGTTTTTGAAAGACTTCAAACGGCACGATAAGAGATTTGATAAAACTTTTATTTTGGTAGGAAAACGTTCTCTGAAAACATTTTAATTTTTACTTTATTTGTTTGATAACAGCCTTTTATGACCCAAACAATCTAAGCGACGTAATTTAACGAAGTATTTAGAATAAATTGTTCAATTTTTAATTGTTATCGAGATGTTTTGACGGTGGTAAAAAGTGATCGGCAAATTTTGTACTCCATGAGAAAGGAGCACAGAAGCTGAAACATGTCGATAACAACAACTCGTCAAATTTATTTAACCCTTTCATTACAGTTCGGTTTGAATAAAAATTATACTGTCAATTATAAAACTAGTATTTGAAGCATAAATGTACTTATCTGATCTATTTTCATATATCACTTGGTTCTTGTATCCTTTAGCTATCAGATAATGCATAGAAAACTATTCTAAGAAAGTAGCAAAACGATATATCACGTCAACCGATGTCAACAGTCGGGGAATTTTATGACGGCATATGCCGACAACCGATGCGGAAGGGTTAAAATATATTTATAAATTTTAATTTTGTTTTTTAATTTTAAATTAATGTTTCTTGGTTTAAAAATCATAAAATGAGACAATTGTAATCGAAAATATTTCATTTTAAGTACTAAGCATTTATTAAGTTCAATAAATATACAGAGATGAGGTGCATAGTTCGTGTTTCAAATCCCAGCGTCTGCCGTTTCTTTTTCACCACAAATTGATGGGAGGAATTCGATGTAGATTTGTATGTGTGTATCAATTTATAAAATATTCATATATTTCATTTATCTATAAAGGATGTATAGTATTGAAAGAAATGTTCTAATTAAAATTAAAATACTACGAATATTTAGTTTAATTTCAGATTTATTTATTTTTTATTTGATACCCCCATATAAAAATTATATTTTAAAATGTCAGCAATACATTTCTAGTAACATTAAATGTTTTATTCATATTCAACTAATTTGACAACAAGAACTAGTTTACATGTATTAATTTTTTATTGTATTAAAAAAATGTTGCGAGTATTACATAAGCCACTGAAAATAATACTCGTAAAAAGTAACATGTATTTAAAGAGGTACATCGCAATACATGTAACATTAAAGTATAAAAAATAATACCGGTTGAAGAAGACCTCATATCAATAATACTCCATGTTGTCTTCTTTACGTTCTCATAAAACGGAAAAGTATTACAACGGATATTGTATTGCCTCTAGTAGTAATATTTACTATTTATTTCAATCGACCTGCTCTATAAAAGATAACAGTTTTATTTTATCGCATTTACGCTTCCCATCTGTATGAAGTACTACAATGAATAACCATTCCCTACTAGAGAAAAGTGTAAGTGTTATCAATATTTAATAGATACATAACTAATGCTTTATAAGCCTTTGTCTACCCCATGACTCAGTTGCCATGCAGAGACGATTGTCAAAATTATAATTATTTAAATACACCAGATATATAATAATTTATTATTTTAAAGTAATGTCAAATATAAACGTTTATAAAAAACATTGGTAATACGTTTAACAGATTTCGACTCGGGTTTTGATAATTTGAAAATCCCCGAGAGGCCGTCTCGTGAAAGAATTAAGTACTATTGACTTTTAACATTTAAATTGATTCCAAGAAGTAATAAAGTATAAATAAAGGCTTTGAAGAAATTGTTACAAATATTAACTACCCATAAACAGGTCGTGGTTCGTCCACGAGTCGGTGTTTTTATACATTTTAAAAAGTTTTATTTTTTAATGAATGGCTAATCTAACTTAACTATTAATTATTATTTTATAATCATTACTGCGTGCTGATTATTTTGTGATAAACATGAAAGGACCACCGTTCAACCCTGGATACGTGTAAGACGAAGAATCGCTGTGAACAGTGGTTGAAACCAACTTGAGTGAATATATTGACATATTTAGTGTAATATTGCTTCAGATTCAGTGCTGGTGTGGACGGATACGAAATGTTGGACGTTTGATTTTGTGACAACGATGCCGTGTTATTTGTGTGGCAATCATGATATACTTATGACATGTTTTTTGTAGTTACAAATCCTAACTATTTGCGACTTCCGACACTTGTTCTGAGTGTGAGGTCATTGAAACTAAATGTGTCAATGCATTTACATCATAACATTTAAGTTAGTACTTCAATAACGAATTAAAATTGTATATTTTGTAATGTCATTGAAAGAAAAGAAATAAAAAATTAAAAAACACATTGTAAGCACACTTTTTGTTAGATCAGAAAAGCAGCATTGAACGCGGGTTAAAACTTGGATAGATACCTGTTGTTTATCTGTCTTTTCTAAGTTCTCAGGCTCCTGCTGAATATCTTCAGAAACCGGGTATGCTATCAGATAAACCTTCATGTCTCGTCGATTAGGTTCAGCTGCATTTTATAAACAATTGCTCTAGACTTCGGGAGCGTCGTGCTAAATATTTGATTTCTTTGAAAACTCCGATTAATAAATTATCCAAAATTCGACATTTTACTCGAATGACTTGGATACTAGAGTTGCTGGCTTTTTAAGTCTTCGAGCTCCTGCCCATGAGGTCGTTGATAGCCAATTTTTTTCCCAGGTAGTCCCCTGGATGAAGAGATGTCTTTAAAAAAATCATGCTCATTAACAAATGGTAAAATTGCCATAAATTAGGACAAAGAACGAATTTTAAAAGAAAAAAAGTAAAATGATTACGACCCAAAAATCAGTTAAACGGTATAACCTTTTGGTCACGCCCTTCTAAAAATACACATAAATACATATAATTCAGTTCATGTTTTTGTATATTTTACAGTAAAGATATTTCTATACAAATATCAATGTCGACCTATAATTCAATTATAACAAATTAAATATTAATACATTACTAATCAAATAAGATCAGTAGTTTAAAGCTGAGACATTATTTATAGTTCTCTTCTAAGTAAACGACCTGTAATACTTTGATTCCCTAATGCCAAGACCCAACCCTAAGCTTTCAGCAATCTTAACGTTAATCCAGCAGATTTCTATTATAAATCCATCTTAACCATATTATCCTTACTTTATACTAAAAGCATAGTTACATTAAAGAAATATTTTTTATTCAAAAAATTAATGCATTTAAAGATCAACAACAAATATCATCATATTAATATATTTTATCGATTAATCGTAGAAAAAGAAACGATAGATATGGGATTTAAGCCGTAAACGATATATGTACAGGTATTTTAGTCTTGTTTATAACACACACAAACCACTTCGCTATTGACCATGTGCTTTATTGTCTTATACTCTTCAAATAGATTTGAAGTTATATCAGCTTGATAAATCTCTTTTAGGCTTATGCCGAAAAGCCTCGAAAAACGATCTTTTGTCCCTTACTTTTGTTCGCTCACCTGACATCCAAATCTAATAATGTTAGTTTTGATTATATAAAAATACACAGCGTTTGCATACGCCATTTTATTTGTAACGAAAGTTGCTCCATTTCATGTTGGTGCAACTGTAATCTTTAATTTGGTTTTTCGTCGTGATTGTTTTGGCGGCACTGCATGTCACAGTGTTCCGGCGTTATGTAAGGACGGACGAGGAAATCAAGTCTTTATTAAAAATAAATGGGAATTGTGTTTTATAAACAAGTTGTTTGTGTTGTTATTCTGCTCCTGCATCCTTCCTCCACGCGGTCACGTGACGAACCCGCGACTTGTCGTTTTTTTAAAGACGGGGGATATCAGACGTTTTAAATTACTTCATTTATTTATCACGTAAAATAATATTTAGAAAAGTAATACATTTTTAAAATCTCAGCTTATAAAAAAGAATCATTAAATGAAATGAAGTAATTTAAATTGTAGAAAAAAAAATACCATAAATCAACCGTCAAAATTCAAAATAAAATACAAATTTGAAAGGTTTTATAAATTTAAAAAGCTCGTTAATCTTAAAACATTATCAAACATCAATAATTTGCCGGCGGGTATAGTTCTGGTCAAAGCGTTTGCTTTGCAAGCCAAAGGTCGTGGGTTGGATCCTCGGCGAAGATTAAAAAACAAGGATTTTTAATCGATTTCCAAGCTCTCAAATACCCCGGTTGGTGTGAATTTGATCCCTTACCCGTAAAATGCCAGTCATAGCCTATTAATCAAAATTGGTGGTAGACGAAAGTCGTCCCGTGAAGACCACACATTCATAGTAAATTCCTGTAATAATTAGGATGATGCGTGAATATCGGGTTGTAGTCTATGACGATGGCGGATCAACACTCCACATGCAGCGCTTAGCCATATGCACCACGGTAAGCGTCATAGAATTCCTCAAGTAAGACTTCAGAATTACTTTCACCATCTTTCGGTATTCTCCTGTATATGTTTCCATTTAAAAAAAACCTTTAGGTCGGCGCGAGATTGATTTTTCATCAGTAAAATTGCCTGCTATATAATTGGTGATTGATGAAAATCATAGCATGAACACTACCTATTCACAGTTATGCTAATAAAAATGCTGCTTATGTAAATTCCGATATGCATTGTAATGACGTTATCGGATTAATAATTCATTTACAGCACCTTACACATCTTAAATGTGATACGAATAAAATGTAAACGTAAGCTTTTTCTCTTGTAAGTGATCAAATAAAAATATCAAACATTTTCTTCGTCTCCTCTTAATAAGAATGTCCAAACATAAAACCACCAAACATAAAATCATTTTCATTTTCTGCGGTGAGCTGAACTTTCGTTTTCAGGACCATTGTTACTGTAGGTTGGTGCAAAGCTTTCATGCGCACTTCAGCTTCAGGGAGATGATTACTCTGTACTTTGCCTATAAAACTAGAAGGACTCAAGTTTGAAAGGTTTAATGGGCTCATCTAAGTTTTAATAGAGCTTTTAAGAAAAAGTACCCAAATAATGTTTCGCATATAATTAATGAAGACAACTAGTCAGGAAACTGAAACTGAAAAAATGAGTATGTGTTATGACTTCGGAGTCACATACTTTCTAAACCTGACTACCTTAAAACGCTACGTGATGTGACGAAGTTGAAAAGTGCTTTTTATTTTATATTTCAATTGCATTTCAAAGCGAATGCTTAAAATATAAATAACATAGTAAAAATAGCAGAATAATATTTTTGAATTATTTGTTAATCACATTTTTTATAAGAGATTCAATAATTAGGCTGTCGCTACTAAACCATTTTTTATTTAAGCGTACGGGAGAATAGCAACATGCTGATAGTAATTCTGATGTCTAACTTGTAGAATTCTCTGTCGCTTACCTTGGTACATATGGCTAAGCGCTGCATGTGGAGCGTTGATCCGTCAACATCATAGACTACAGTCCGAGATTCACGTATCATCCTTATTATTACAGGAATTTACTATGAATGGGTGGTCTTCACGGGACGACTTTTGTCTACCACCAATTTTAATAAATAGGCTATGATTGGCATTTTACGGGTGAGAGATCAAAATCACACCAACCGAAAGTATTTAAGATCTCAGAAATCGATTAAAATTTTTTTTTTTTTAATCTCAGTCGGGGATCGAATCCACAAACTTTGGATTGCAAAGCAAACGCTTTGACCATTGAGCTATACCCGCTGGCATAAGTCTGGTCTCAATGAGTTAGTCTAAATAAGCAGCTTAACACGATTATCGGCACATTGTAACAGACCTAATGTTGCTCAATTTTTATATAAATATAATTATAAAAATAAGAAAACAGCAAGTTAATAGTATCACATATAAAATGAACGATTTTTTTAATTAGCAGAAAAGTAAAGTGTGAAAAAATATTTAAAAAAAACAGTTTTAAAATTTTGTTTATGGTTATTGTGGTAGTGACATTAAAATAAGTAGAACAAAAGATTATTCTGAAGATCCGTTATTTTCCATCACGTTCCGTATCACTTATCTGATAAATCCTTTCTATCAGTCAAAATTGTTATATCGTCCATTTAAATTTGTTCAATAGCTTAGTTATCGTAACTTCATTTTAAATCCACATTTACCCATCTCTACTTAACTAGGAATCGAGCAAGTCACTCTCGACACAAAGAATGATACGGGTTATCCAAAGTTAAATCAATTTTCATACACGATTATTCAATTTCCACCCTTGTAGCTTTTACTAGCGCCAAATTCCAATTTGTAGCAATATTCTAGGCTGTAGAATCTTTTTATAACCTAATACTTTTGGATCTGTTCTCTATACAATATAATATGTTTTATACTAAGGGAAATTATCACAAAACTTTGGCATTTGTGGCATTTAATCAAACTATCATAAAACAATCATGTCCGTGGCGTAATGGAAGAAATTTTCTCTGTTTTCATTTATTAATGGTATTTTAGGTTACGTCGCTCTTAAGGATCAAACATTCAAAGTCACGAGAGCTTCAAGCTGATCATTCGATTTCCTTCAAAATATAAGATTGTGTATTTACCAAAAAATATGCTTTGAAAACTAGAGTTACCATATTATATGTTGTTGGGTCTGGCGCGATACTGCAGTGCCTCAGGCATGTTGACGGAGGGGCGAGTGGATATCTTCCACGCCCATAATAAGGAACCGTTGCGCTTCTGTGTGGGCGCGCGTTCGCGGCAGACCCAACGCAATGGTCGCTGTGTGGGCGGATAGGTGGGACTCCCGGTTGGAGGGGCACTGGATGCTTCTTCACGTGGCCATCCAGCGGTGATCCAGTGCTCCACTCACTAAGATTCAGTAGTTGTTAAAATTGTTAAATGTTATTTATTACCTCGTATTTTTTTTATATGTATGCAATTCAAATTTTTACGGCTTTGGTCGCTGAATAAATAAAATTATTGTATTATTAATATTATTATTATATATACAATGGATGAAGGAAGAAGAATCATACATTTTCTCACTATCCTTAAATTGTCCTAAGTCATCTCTGACATTCAATTTTCAATTATTACTTACACACTTAACATAGTTTTAAACAGCCTTTAAGATGAGACCCAGTGGCTAAGAGAAAGCAGCTGTAATTAGTATTATTTAGGTACATTTAGGTATTTGCTTTTCACCATTTAAAAAAAATGGCGGTTCCCTACGTTCCTTGAGTTCTAAAGCGGTCACCCAACCAAGTACGAGGTTGACAGAAGGTAGGCTTCCTTAAATAGCGTTAAAGAAGATTCCTAGATTGGCCTTCCAAAAAATGTGGAAGCACCTAGCAGCCACAAAAGAGTAAGTGGCGTCATCAGATCCAAGTATTTTAAATGACAATTAAAAGCAAAATAATAACAAAAAGGAATAAAAAGTTATTTAAGTAAATACAAATGAGTTAAACTATATGTTTTAATTATCGCAATTGTCCAGTTATCATTATTTTCGGTACAAAATAATAGTTTGACGGTCAAAGAAAACCCTCTACTAAATAGCGCGGCTTAATTAAATGTAGAGTCACTTTGTATTCCACATAGTTAACGAATTCAATGATTGCAATTAGTTAAATTCGGGTTAAGGCTAACTTTACAACGTAAATTTTTGAACATATTTAAAATTAACATCAAAGAGCTCGCCCTGAGTTAACGAAACAAGAAACCACTCGGTCTATTAAACTGAAGAGCAAGAATTAGCAAGAGCCAAATTAAGTTAATGTATTGTTAAACACTTGCGAGAAAACTTCATAAATGTAACAGAGACGCTTTAAACGCTCATAGTCAGCTTTTATCTACTACTCGTAGCCTTCTTCCATCCGTTACTGTCAAAAGTTAACTAAGCTGCAAGTATATTTTTAGTGGTCGAACACATTTATGAAGGATAGGGGGGGGGGGGTGGCTCATCATCATCAGCCTTATCCATCCACCGTTGCCACTTGAGTGTGCCTATTCGTTCTATTGAGTTCTTCTGCGTATTTCCTCGTTTCGAATTCTTTCTTTTAACGATACTCCCAGTATGGATCTCTTCATAGCACGCTGGGTGACCTTTATTTTATGGGTAAGACTGGCTGTTAGATTCCACGTCTCTGCGTCATAAGTTAATACAGGGTGGATGCATTGGTTAAGCGCCTTAGTTTTAAGACATTGCGGAATTTTCGCTTTAAAAATGTATTTTAGTTTTCCAAATGCTGCCCATCCCACTAATTGGATAGATGAGCATAATCTGCAGGTTCTTCTTTCACAACATAAACAGTCTTTAAAATACTCTCCCAGAATCTAAAGTAAGTTTTCTTAAACATTTAATAACTGAACCTCTTCGAGAAGCAGATTAATAAAAATCTGCACTCTCAACAGTCTTACACACACAACCACATTACATCACGGTTCCTAAAAAGGTTTTAAATCTCTTCTTGTGACGCTTGTCCATGCGATCCTGGCATACAGCAGACTGTAAAACATTATCTCATGGAGTACATCGCATATGAGAAAAGGATTGTTTTTTGTGTTACGAGGAAAACTCTTCCATTTTTGGGGGGACCTTTATGAACTGCTGCTTGTTTCTGAGTGCCTTCCTGTTAAACTACATCAAGGATATCGTGAGTATAACTCTCGCGGCTAACAAGGCCAACATGGAATAAACTTCTATGTTTTTTTCGTCTCTTCGCTTGGGCAAGTCTTCTGTGTATTTTGTACAACGCGAAACCTTTCTTTTTCTTCATAAAAATAATGAATTATAGAAAAAAATACTTAAAATCCTTTTAACACACATCACTTAGACAAGTGGATGACCAAAACAATATATACTGGTGCTCTCTTATTTGGCTTTGTATTTAAAAATATACACGTTAAATTTTTAGTTATGGATGTATAAAGTTGTACATGTTTTAAAATTCTCCATTGAAGAATGCATTCAAGGAAATCGATACCTTTCACGATGTATTTGATACAAAAGCTTTCAGATTTAACGATCGCAGCATTAACGTCAGTTTGCAAGTATAAACTCCCGTCTGGGAATAAAGAGTAAAGCTCCCTAATGGCAAGGTAATTGACTGAGGTTCTACCGAACATACGCGCCTCTCACGTTTTACTTTGTCTACCAATAAAATGCTACCTTAATAGTCTTTTTTAATTCTCTAACATATCTCCTAACATACAATTTTATACAGAGCAGAGACACTTTACCATATATTTCAATATTATAATACTATATAGATAATTGAAGATCTTAATAAACAGCATACGCTAGGATTCGAACCGCGAAATGTTGTAACCCATTATTCAATTCTATACTCAGCGCTAATCCTTTGCCAATTGCTTCCGCACACTAAGTTGACGAATTTTTACGTATTATATATTATTGAAACGTATTGTTACATGTTGTAAGGTGTATGTTGTTTTTTATGAACATTGAATCAATTTTTATTTATTCACAAGTATTATTTTTTAATGACGATATATATTTATTTAGTTTACCCTGTGAGTTACTTCTGAACTATAAGCTGAATGGAAATAGCTTTTTGTTAGTCCTACACGGACATTACACATCCAGTTAGTAATTTTATTTATTATTAACAAAACATGTAAGGTTTCACCAGTAACACAAGTTTTCCGATGACGCCCAAAGCATTCTACGAATAAAATTTAAAATAATGTATAGACAAATGAAAAAATGTAAATAGTTGATTTCAAATTTAACTTCTGACGTCGAAATTCCCAGAATACGCTGGTTGTTTTAAAGAATATTTGTCGTAGTATATTTCTAAGTCTTTATATCAATTATGAGAATGTAAAATAATTTGGAATTTAATGGGAAATAAAGTATATTTGTCTCAAAAATATATCAAAATAATAACAAAATAACCAAATCCTTCAAAGGCAACATTTTGTTTGAATATTTCAATTACCAGGATGCGAGAATTTATTCAAGGCGAAAAAAAACTTTTCCATTTTGAATATATTTTCCGTTTTGAAAACTACCCCATTTTAATAAGTTCCCTGTAACGGGGAAAGCTCCACCCAACAAGAGCAATAAGTTTTATGGGAAAATATGCGAAGAAAAGCAACAAGATTCTCCAATTTACACGAGAAAAATTAGTCTTCTAGGAAAACACAATTATTTCAAGCGGCTTTTTTATAATTCAAACAAAAACAATTTCAATGTCAAATTATATGAAATTCATTAAATTTTAATTTTAATTGTCAACTTTCTTCTTCGTAGTATCAATCCGGTGGATTGGTTTGCAGCAACAGAATCTTGCATCTCGATCTCCATTCCTCTCGGTCCTCCGCAACCCTTTTCAGCTCAGCATAAGCACTACAATTCATGTCCTCGAATACTTGCTGCAAATACTCCCGTCTAGGGCGCCCTCTACAGTTTCTACCCTCAACCATCCCCTCCACAATATCGTGAAGAAGACCATCGTGGCGCATGATGTGACCAATCCATCGGGCTCGCCTCTCTGAGATGGTTCTTATTAGTTGCCTATCTTCCTTGATTATTCTGAGAACCTCATTGTTCGTGACGTGGTCTCTCCAGGAAATTCCGAGAATTCTTCTGTACGACCACATCTCAAAGGCCTATAGTCTTTTTTTATCACTTTCAGATAAGCACCATGTCTCACAGCCGTACATTAAGATGCTCCAAACAAGTGTTTTGGCAAGTTGATTGCGGAGCCCTAAAGAAATATTCTTTGACTAAAGAATTTTGGCTTTTTTATTGAAAGCTAGCCTTGCTTGATGTATTCGACTGTTGACTTCTCTTTTTGTTCTGCCATCCCAGGTGATTGTTCTTTCAAGAACTAAACACACTTATACATATTAAACAACATTCGAGGATGATTATAATTTAAATTTACACATAAATATTTTTTAACCATTCTTAAAGGATTTTTATTATTTTCATTAATTTATTGAATTTAAAATTGTGCATTTCAAGCATTAAATTATATTTATTTCTTAGGGCTATCTAAACTATATACTATGCTACACTTAATCGGAATTTGAAGCGTATGGACAACATTTACCAAGGATTCCTTCCAGCTGGCATAATGATATATCCTAGTTTCATATCTTATTCCAGCGAACAAGTTTCGTAGTAGACGTTCTTCAAAGATATGATATGGACATATATTTATATAATCGTGTCGGAAACAACAACGTCAGATCCTGTCTGCCCAGAAGTAGGCGACGTCGATGGCGTTACGTGTAAAACTGCCAGGCTTTTATTTGTGTTCTCGTCTTGCATACTCCGGTCCAAAGTCTGTTAAGAGACCTCCATATATTCCACCCCTGGTTGTGTCCAGGGGCTTGGTCCTCTTTCGGGGCAATCAAAGATGTAATACAATCGTTGCCTATCAATTTTTTTTGTTGTTCTACCTAAACGGTATCACAGATTAAAACAAAGACACCAACATGTTTGTTTTTTGTTTTGTTTCAGATACAGAGATTTTGCAAAGAGATGATAAATGAAATATCTTAATTGCTGAATACAATATGTATTGTACGCTAATTTCTCTTCTGCAATAACCAAAATATTCTAGAATGCGCTTAATGAACAATTTGTCATATAAATTGCATTCGTTTTCGTATTCATTTTCAAATTTAGTCGAAACCAGTGCAATTTTGACAGACGTTATTCCATTAAAATAATATCATTCAGTACATTGTTACCTTAAAATATATTTTATATGCCTATAATTAAAATTTAAATTCATTTTATTTTCAGTAAATTAGTTATTAAAACTACATTAAAGCACATAATAAATATACATAAAATTTTACTGTGCATATTTTTATTAGAGAAAGACTAATGATGGACGGTAAAATCATGTTTCGTATGTTAGTTCTACGCAGACCACAATGCTTTTTATATATTATTTAAAAATTAAATTAAATAATCGAAATTTTTGTCATTTCTTATTTTATGCTAGTAATAATAATTGTTAGAAATGCAGAAGAAATTAAATAAAGAAAAATAAAATAAAATGGCGTACAACCTTTTTATATTTCACTTAAATTTACATATTCACAATAGAATATTTTAAATATATATATATTAATTCATTAATATTTTATTTTTATTTCAGCGTTATCTATGTAATTTTTAATAAATTTTGATTAATAAATTTAACAAATAAAAAAATATTAAGTATGATTCACATTTATTTTAAGCGACTACATGTTTCGGCCTCCATGGAGAGCATCTTCAATAAACCGAGTAAACCGTTACTTCTACTCAATCGTACACTTAATCATAAGAATCAAAACTTGTATAATAAAAAGGCCTTTATTTCTTTGCTCAGTAACTAATTCAAGATTTTGGCATTAAATTAAATCAATCGGCAGTAAATAAAATTAATCGGCAGTAGACAAAATAAATTGGTAGTATCCACTGTGTCAGCATGAATGTGGTCAAATATAAAATTTAAATGGTAGCAATATACTAAATATTGATAAAAGATAATCTAAAATTAATGAATAATTAACTCATAAAATTGAAACCTAACCTTACCTAACCTATTACTAATCACTATTCATAAATTGCCACGTTATTATTTTTCTACTGCCGATTAAGCCTTTCATTACGGCTCAGTGGAATACAAATTATACTATCAATTATAAAACTAGTATTTGAAGCATAAATGTAGTTATCTGGTCTATTTTCATATATCACATTGGTTCTTGTATCCTTTAGCTATCAGATGATGCATAAAAAACTATTCTATGAAAGTATCAAAACGATATATCACGGCTACCGATGTTCACGGTAGAAGCATCTTAAACGGCATATATCGGCTACCGATGCGAACTGGTTAAGTCCATTAATTGAATTAAATACTGCCAGAAAATTAGTTGCCTAACAAAAACAAGAAGTCACCAAAAAATAATGAGCTACTCACAACAATGAATTAAATACATATCGATTTTTATTATAAAAATGAAAGAAATTAAGAAAAACGTTTATAGCAAAAAAAAAATGCAACGGTGAAGAAAATTTCACAGATTTTATTATTTTTTCAGTAAAGCAATTATGCTGTTCTACGTCTCTGGCAATTTTCTGTGATTTTTCAGGGATGTTTTTTTTTTCAGCGAGAGCGCAAAGATTACATTGCGGGGCGCGGTCTAATTTTTTATCAAGCATAAAGGAGCATTTGTAGAATTGCCATTAAAATTTGGAGCTTAATTTCTGTAATTCCATAAGAAGGAAAACAAACGGCGATTTATTTTTATACGTTCACCCGTTAAGGATTCAACGACTAAGAATATAAAACGTCAATCTTTTTCATTCAAGATATCTGTAACGGCAATCTTAATGCCATCTATTCCGTTAACGTTATTTTTTCAACGCTTTTAAAAACTGAAATTTTCTCAATCATTATTCCCAATTGCAGATGCTTTATGAATCAGAAAAATAAGAAAATTCATAGTTTATCCCCTTAATTAATTATAATTGAAGTAAAACATTATAAAAATTGAGATTTATTTGCTGAAAACATTAAAAAACTATCTGGAAACGCTCACGGAACAGGCATAGGTCCACTTTGGTATCAAGCTCGAAAGTAACTGCCGCTAGTCGTGGAAGTGGCCGGAATTTCCCATTCTCACTCTCTTTCCTCTTCTTTCACAGTGAAGTATGAAAGAGTGAGATGTGAATAAGTATCTCGCTTCCCATAGATCGTCGAGAACCAAGATCGAAGCACTCACAGCGCGATTTTGTTTCCTACGTTCACAAAATACCTCCTATGTACCTGATAAATTCTGATTATTAATAATATTATTTTTTAAATCAATACGAAAATATATTATGGAGGAATACCTAAGATCTTAACCTTGTATTTATAGAGATATTTGATGGTTATTAGAAGCAATGTGTTGAAGATACACATCACAGGGAAGGAAAGATTAAAATAGATTGAAATTCATATGTTATTTTTGTAAGTAAATATATAGGTGGATATTTTTTCTTCGAAAGGCCTTCAGAAGAATGTCATAAAAAGTACACTAACTTTTATCAACCCAAAACATATGAAATAAAAAGCTCAATAGTATGATCTCCATATACCCTCTTAGAAGCTTGGTCTATTACTGAAGGCTTTTATAGGCCGTAATTCAAAGAGCAAGCATTCATTTTCTGGTTTAGTATACAAGTCCTGAAACAGAATTCCTTCGTTTATATTGATTCTTTCCTGCCTCTATACTTTTTCTGTGTGAACGTTGTCATGAAATTAAATTGCTCTGCTGATACGCGAAAAATCCCAGGTTCAGTCACGGCTAAAACATATTTTATTATAATTATTAATTTAAAATGAGTTCCAATACAAAAGACTGAAAAGTTCAAAAATTTAGAACTCATAAATCGATTAAAAATCCTTTTTTTAAATCTCAAGTGAGGATTGAACCCACGACCTTTGGCTTGCAAAGCAAAGGCTTTGACAAATGAGCTATGACCACCGTGACATCCGATCTTCTACACAAAAAGGGGCAGTTTAACCTGACCAACCTCATCCAGTTAACAACAAACGGTGACCTATCCATGTTTTTGTCCACACCAGTATTGATTAATTTCTGTAATTTATTGAGAATTTCTCTTTTCAAATTTAAATATTTGAGGACGAAGTGTGAAAACCAGGCCATAGTCGTACTGAAAAGCATAAAACTCTACATCCTGTATTGAATATCAAACTCGAAAAATATTCATATAAGTTATTATTATCCTTGAGTATTAATTTAAATAAAATCTCGATTTCAGTATAAAAATTAACAATTTATTTTTCAAATAAACTCATTCCATTTGAACAACTTTAGGTTTACGTATATACTACGGGACATAAGAATATAGATACTAAAGCGTATGAATATATTTATAAGCAGAGACCCAATTTACATGGTATTGCAGAAATTGGAAGACTTACAAATCGAAGCATTAAATCTTCCATAAATTCAAATAGCTGCATATATTTTCTGTAAACATTAATGTTCATAAAGTAAAATGGTCATAGATTATCAAAATAAAAAATAATCTCAAATTAGTTGGTTTAAATTTATAAATCTGCACACAGTAATCGATCAACCAAAGTTAAAAATATTCGACCCAAACGAAAACATGGGTCGGTCAACACCTGTTACTTAATGCGTGTCGTTGATTTAGTTAACAGCCTCGGATACTACAACTACACTATTTTTAATCACTGTCGAAAATCATATATTCCCAGGTAGATCTCCGAATGCACAGGTTTTATGTTTAATTTGTGGCTTTATGTATAGTAGAGATATTTAAAAAAAGGAACTTCAAAAGGCAAGACGAAGATTTTGGTGACTAAAAGATTTATGATGACAATTTGTTATGATTATATACTCCACATGATGAATCATTCAGTGTTCGAATTGTTGAATTCGGCACAGTAGCGTATTCGCAATGCGATACCTCTCATTATCAAAGCACATACAGACAGACACAGGCGCAAATTACGTGATATGCAAACGGGACCAGTGCACTTCACATCACTGATAATGTATGGATGAACCTTTTACGTGGCGCAAAGCCTCGCGTGGCTGAGTGGGAAAGTCGCAAGTGGAACTGTCGATCCCCCGTGTTTGTTCAACTCCGATAGAGTCACTAGCGTCGGCTCTGGTGACAATGCTAATGGCTTTCTCTCATCTCCATATCTCATGCTTTATTCATACGCGGGTCTTTAAAATCTCAGTTTTAAAGACGTTTGCGAGTTTATCGCGCATTAAAAGTTCTTACGCGTACACACGACTACCATACGAAGAGAAATAATTACTAGTATTACGACTAACCCCGTGAGGTGACTCCCAAATAATGCGACAGGTAGACAAAAAGTAGCGGCGGATTAGAATAATTATTAAAGTTTTCGTGGCGTATTAATCTTGTGTTGGGGTTGAGAGATGCTTAAGAGATGGCTTCCTTGATGAGGTTAACTCGAAAAGGGCGTATCAAGATTAATAACTGTCAGAAGTATTCACAATTGTGAAAGGTATGTAAAATTTTGAATATAATTAATACTTTACATATATCAAAGTGTCTTGTTTTGATAAAAAACATTAACTTGGATAGAGGTTAGATGATGGTTTTATTTTTGTACTTTTTATAAATTTATTTTAAACATTTTTAATTACATTTTGTAACACCGGATCACCCAAAATTTATATTGTTTATCTGTGGTGGGGGAGAAAGTTGTTATTGTGAGACTGTTATTATTTGAAAGTAGCATAATTATCTAAGGGAAAAAGATCAGTATACCTCTAGTATGTTTTCATTTATTATTATTTGTAATGTAATTAATTACTTACAAATTCGTTAAGTTGACTGACCTCATTTTGTATAACTTATATACATATAAAAATTCACAGTAAAACACCATCTTATATGACATTCCTTTAATCAACTATTTTGAAAAAATAAACGGCGAACGCGGGTATTTGAATCAAAAATATTGCACAATGTCCAGTTTCTTCTCCCAACGCTATGACCAATCGCCCACATTTTTTAAGCTTTATAGGGATATGAACTAAAAAAACTCTCACTTGACAGTCGAGTACTTCTCTCTCTAACTCTTCACTATATCAATGAATAAACTTGACATGAGATGTTTTATTATATGGTAACATGTTAATACCATATAGCAGAGAGGTTAAGTGATAGCTACGAGTGTTATTGTATTGATTTGTGTAATCAAAATGCTTTGATATTAACAATTTAACACATCGCAATAATTTTAATCTCAGTCAGAGTAGTGGAATAGTTTACAAGTTTATCTAATCTAAAGGCATTTTAATTATCAATGAACTAAACATGATTGCCAATTTTTGTAAGCATTTATTCAAATAAACATACTTTTTATAGTTTAGAAAACTCAATTGAAAATTAGCTGACTCAGAGGTTGAATAAGTTATAATATATACGCGCTTTATGGCTTAAAAATACTTAAAAAAATATTCTTTCACTTTCATTAAAATATTAATGTTTATTAAAAAAGTATGTTAATGACATAATTTAGTTTGGATACTCAACATAATTTTATTCAAATAATACGCAGAAATATTACCCACGTACGACAAATATCAACGAGGAAAACTCAGTTTCTGTGAATTCCATTTCCTCTTGCGGCAGAATATTTTTGTTCTAAACAGCTGTTTTATCAGTCCAACCAAAAATTTCAAATCGCAGGTAAAAATGCTAGACTTATATGCAATTGGGCGCGGATTTAACTCCTAGTAATGAAGAAAGGTCTTCATAAATGCTTGAGCTATAATAATAAATTAGTCAAAAAAAAATTATAAATACTTATAAGTGCGTGATTTAACCTCTTTAATGGCTCTCATAATATATTTATTAGATTATTCACTATAATTGCAAGCAAATGGTTAACTTTAATTTTGCTTCAAAATTAATTATGCGGAGATCTACTAAATACATTCTAAGTTCGTTTTTACAATCAAAATTGTTAAAAAGATAAGACTATTATCCAGAAACTCTTGAAACGTGAATTTATTAGTTATATATGGGGGCTAACCCAACTAACGACACGCGATATTTTCAAGTGATCATCCATTTTAGCGTAAAAGCACCCTATTTTACTGAATTTTCGTTATTGGGTGAAAAACATTGCTTTCAACAAAATACGAAATTATAAAATAGGTCTACAGATGACATCCCATCAATATCGATTTTATCTTCTTCTCCAAACACTTCATATATAATACTTAAATATGTATGTGATGCTAATTTTGGTATGAAAATATTATACAACTTCTGTTGTTTTTTTATACACGTTAAAGATACATAAATACTCGTACGTACATTGACACACGTGTTTTTTAATTTGTGTGATTATATCTAATTATAAAAACACGCATGAATCTTGTCTACACTGTTTTTTTATTTTGTTATGTAAGCACATACAGGAGAATACTGACAGGTGTTGATAGTAATTCTGAAGTCTCATCTGTAGAATTCTATGACGCTTACTATGGTGTATATGGCTAAACGCTACATGTGGAGTGTTGATCCGCAAACGTCATAGACTACAGCCCGAAATTCACGCATCAGCCTTTATTATTACATGAATTTACTATAAATGGGTGGTCTTCACGGGTCGACTTTCGTCTACCACCAATTTTAATCAATAGGCTACGACTGGAATTTGATGGGTAAGGGATTAAATTCACACCTAACGGTAGTATTTTAGAGCTCATAAATCGATTAAAATTCGTTTTTTTTAATCTTCGTCGGGGATTGAACCCATGACCTTTGGCTTGCAAAGCAAACGTTTTGACCATCGCGCTATGACCGCCAGCAAAAGCATACACTATTGATTGTTTTCTAATACTCGTAACTCTGCTTATGCGTATACTTAAACAAACTTTCAAAAAATGTTTTTAACAGTTTTTAGTTCAGGTGAGGCTCTAGTATCAGCGCACGTCTAGTCTAGTACTTTTACCAGTTGTACTCTCATCATTAAAATGTGGGCTCTTTCGTCAGTCGAGAGGAAACAAAAGACCTGACGACACCCTCCTTAAGTTTTTCTTGCAGAACACTTCACAAGGCCCTTGAGAGTCTTTTTTTACAGACCTGAAAAATCTTTCAGGCTCATTGTTGGCATCTGTTTCCATGTTTTGCTCCACTCACTAAGTGTATTTTAATTACTAGTTTCTTTTACATATATTTTTAACAATCACATTTTCCAGTTGATTTATTTTAAACATTTTTTTTTTGGTATTCAAACATGCATTTATATTATCTTATACCAAAAATTAACCACAACAGATAAATTAAGTATATTGTTAAGAAATATTGTGGATGTATTTTATCATGAATTATTGTAAATTATCCAATTGATGGAACACAAAATGATTTTGATGCATCTAAGGGTTATAACGCTGCGTGTAGCATAATTATGGCGAAGAAGTTGCGTGGTTGTAGGCATGGAGAAGATCGTAAGTGTTCGTAAGTAAGAATGTCGTAAAAATAATATTTTTAGTATTTTAGTTTTTTAAGAATATACACAATAAATAAATCATTGAACTTAAACATCTTAAATTCATCGGAATTTAAACTTACGTGTAATATTTTTCATCAGACTCAGAATTGATCTCTCGAATATAAAAAGTAATTTGGTGCTCCCATTTTAAAGTGGGTGTCATACCAATGGTCTAAATTGAGAGATTCCTATCAGTACATAAAAATGTGTCTGGTAAAGAGTAGAGAAGAAATACGTGTGAGGAGAAAGTTTCTGCGTAGGTTTCGATAGAGCATAATAAATTCAATAATATATCAGCTGTGTATTCCCGTCATAAGACATCCTAAACCCAAATCTTGGGCCGCATCTGATACATTACGTGACTGAATTTCACAAGTATGATTAAAACTGCCATCAATTAAAAATAGACCAAATTTCTGTTCAATACTCGTATTTTATCAATTGACAGTACGTATACTCGAACATCTTTATTATGATACAGAAAAAAATGTTTTGTCCGTCTGTCAGTATAAAAATTTGACATGTGATAAAAAGCCGGCTTTTGCATTATTTTCGATATTCAACATAAATACATGTAAACTATTATTTTATTATTAAAAAGTAAATTTGATCCCCCACCCGTAAAATGCCAGTCATAGCCTATTAATTAAAATTGGTGGTTGACGAAAGTCGTCCCGTGAAGACCACCCATTCATAGTAAATTGCTGTAATAATAAGGATGATGCGTGAATCTTGGGCTGTGGTTTATGGCGTTGGCTGATCAACGCTCCACGTGCAGCGCTTAGCTATATGCACTTTTTTAAGTACCATAAAATTCCACAGATGATACTTCAGAATTAAAATCATCATGTGTCGGCATTCTCCTGTATGTGTTTACATAAAAAAAAACTAGTGCTGTTTGTGCTCTTCTGTATGCAATTACTTTTTTACAAAAAAGAATTAATGATTCTGAAACAAGTGATGGCAACCATAGTGCAAATGTTAGGAAGTGGATACTAAATAAGATTTATAAATATATATATCATATTGATTGCAACCACTTGTAAAATATATATTTAAATACGTGCAGCATATGAGAAATGTCATAAAAATGTTCAGCAATTTTCCTGAAATGCAGATATTTACAGTAAAAATTTCCCTCACGTGCGAGTCTGAGCTTTGGAATGCTAATCCAAGTAAAGCTCGAGTTCTGACCATTGATACTCTTCGCAACTTTATATACCTTTTACTCAGAACATTAATAACACGACGTAACCTTATTCCACCATACATCGAGTTGTAACACGCAAAGTATGTAAACGACATGAAATTATTTATAAACTTAAACATTTATACTAGACATTTCTAGAAACATATTAATGTAAGTTAAAACACGATTTTCAACAAACTTGGTTATATCACCTTTTTTTATATTTATAATTATGTAACAAATTGTCACCACATATATAGCTACTCAGATCTGTTAATTAACAGACGAGTACCAATTTAAAAAAAAATGTTTAATAAAGGTGTCACTTTACATTTTCTTATTATTTGATATATACACTATGACAAAGGCTTTTGAGATGTGGTCGTACAGAAGAATTTTCGGAATTTCCTGGAGAGACCACGTCACGAACAATGAGGTTCTCAGAATAATCAAGGAAGATAGGCAACTAATAAGAACCATCTCAGAGAGGCGAGCCAGATGGATTGGTCACATCATGCGCCACGATGGTCTCTTCACGATATTGTGGAAGGGATGGTTGAGGGAAGAAACTGTAGAGGGCGCCCTAGACGGGAGTATTTGCAGCAAGTATTCGAGGACATGAACTGTAGCGCTTATGATGAGCTAAAAAGGGTTGCGGAGGACAGAGAGGAATGGAGATCGAGATGCAAGATTCTGTTGCTGCAAACCAATCCACCGGATTGATACTACGAAGAAGACTATGACAAAAACAACAAGTTTTTTAATATCTATTGAGTCTTAACAAACGAAATAATACTTGTATATAAGTTTTTTTTTTTTTTTAAATACGTTGCTTGTGTAGCTGTAAGAGAACTGAAATGCAAAAATGCTGTCATATACTATGCTTACTATATTTGAGCTGCAGGAAATGTAAAGGAAACAAAAATCTCAACAACAAAGAACAATACTTCCTTTGCTTTTTGTTATAGACTTCTACGGCTCACTTAAGGCCTTGGAGACAATGCGCAACTATTTTTGAGCTTTTATTTCAAAAATGGTGCAATCATGCTGAAAGCTTGATTAATTTCAATGCGTGGGATTTTTAAGGCAAAATGTACTTTTGTTTGACTTATTTCCATAAAAATGCAGAAATCATTTTTGCAATGGATTACCTGCATCGGCTGGATATGGCTTGCATTTTCTTACTTTTTATCAAATAACATTTTCACTGTCAACGCACTATTTACTGCATTATTATAAACGGCTGCTTACTCGAACTATAGGATTTAAAATTTAAAAATTTACTTAAAAACAATCTGAAAAAAAGGTTTAATTTTTTAAAATATCGTTCAAAAAAATTCCTGTGAGATCAGCTGAGAGCAATTACAGAAAATAAATGCGTGTACTAGATAATTACTATCTGACGTAGCTGAAACATTTCGTCCTTTAATATATATATTTTACATAATTTCTACATAAAATTAAAAAAAAAATGATAACCACACATTAATTTGACTTTTTTTAATTTGGGATATATTTATATATTACAATTAATACAAAAGGCTGTAAATAAATATTATTTTCAGCTACGGTAATCTTATGAGACTACGTGAATAATACGTCTTATGAAAATGCAAAGTGTTGTTCTTTGTTTTTAGCGAATCATTTTTGTTGCGATAGAGATATGATATTATATTTTCTTGTATGCCAGTGGGTCATAAAATTTAGTGAGGGCAGTCAAACTGGGTGAGGCAGCACGTCTTAAACAGCTGATGATAGCAAAACATCGGTTGTAACATGATCACTCAACTTTTAAGTGTGTAGAGCTACTAGGTCAATTCCAACACATGTTTCAACCACAATAGTAAAAAATTATAACCTTAAGTATTTGCGATTTATAAAGTCGGTTCACAGAGGGCATTTTTTTTGAAAAATTGAAAAAAAAACATTTTCCTACTAAACACCAACTAAGAATTACTGGTTTAGAGATAAGGTGCTCTCCTATCACGCGAGAGGTCGTTGATTTGATCCCCTCGAAGGTAAACATAAAATTGCTTTTTTAGAAGTGATATATCAATTTATAGAGCAGTAAATACATCTATAAATATACTTGTTGGTGCAAGTTTGATCTCTCGCTCGTAAAAATGACTGTCATAGGATATTACTCTACGTTGTTGAAAAACGAAAGTTGTCCCCTAAACATCACCTATCACCTAAACTATCACCTTAACATCACCAATCACACTGAGTAAATATGGACGATGCGTGATTAACTTTAGTGTAATGACTTAATAAGAACAATACCCTGCACATAATTTTATACATGAAATAAGAAGTTTTATAGAACCCACAGATGAAGTATTATTATCAGTATTATCTTATTTGTGTTGCATCTTTCACGAATACAATGTTCAACCATCTTGTTTGAATGTCGTAGACTCCAGTATTTGTTCAATACCAACTTTTAGTGTCGTTTGATATCCGTTAACATGAAAAATTGTATGAAACATGAATTATATATAATATAAGCTATATAATTCACGGATAAGATTTTTTTATCGCCATCAGTGTTGTCTTATATGCGTCTTTGAAAAATAAAATGTCAATGTTGTCATGTTTAAGCGTTGAAAAATCCAAAAGTTAATGGCAAATAACTTCTTTAAAACATGTATTTGAATAAAAAAAATACTGCAATTTAATCTGAAATAACACTTAACTGTCACATTTGCTTATAAATTTATATCATTCTGGGTCACTATGTCAAAATATTTTCGTTGTGCTTATTCCGATTGTCATTTTAATTGGGCCAACATTAAAAAAAACGTACATTTTAACTCCTTAAGATTTACATAATAATTCTCACCTTAATAAAGCATCGCCATAACAATCTAAATGTGTTAACAACAACAAAAAAAGTATCAAACAATAACCCTCTTATATCAAACCAGCAGCGCTGAAGTCGCTGAAAAGTTTCAGGCATTCTAATCAAACTTTTCGATACATATTTTTTCTTGAACTATAACTCGGCGAACCTACTTTAAGTTGAAAGTAATGACGTTCGTGACGGCGTAACTCTTTGGGAGGCTTTGTTTTATTTTAAAAGGAGAAAAATATTTTTCATGAATAAAATCTGGTTGCATTGTTTCATTAAATTAATTTCTTACTTACAAATTTATATAATTGTGGTGTTTTGTAGCTAAAAAACAAATTTATTTTTACCTTAAAACATAACCGTTGTGCTTACTTTGTTTGAGTTTGTTTAAGTTTTGTTTTTTATATTAAGGTAAATTATTTTATATAAATGCAACGGTAAGAAATGATCAAAAATTAAAATCTGTGTTTTTCGTTTTTACTTTATAGATTATTTTTCATGTCAAAATAAATGTTACACTGAAATTTTTGTTCAGTGATAGTATGTTTATATGGTATTTCGGATGATGTTTTTGTAAGTAATATTTAAAATAATTACATGTGTAATTATTAAAAAAAAAACAATTTGTTGTGACTGGCTTAGTTTACTGTAGATGAGATTCAAATTAAATAGAAAAGAGACTTCTCACTTTTATCATCAAATCACCTCCGTAATTTTGTAATATTTCGTACAGAATGATAATGTTTTCTTTTAAAAGTTTGACAGTCTTTGATTATAGTACAGCAAGATTTTTTTTATATTTTTTTATAATTTTAACATAATATAATAGTATACGTATAAAAACGCCAGACACTGGGAATCGAGCCACAAACTTTTGCAACCAATTTTTATCATATACTCAGTATTTTTCCATTGATTATTCACTCTTCTCACTGAGTTAAGATATTAACGCGTGTTGTATTATCAATACGTTATTTATAGACGGATTTTTTATAAATTAAACGTGCATCTATTAAGATTTAATTTTGTTTTTTATACATGAGTATAAGGACGTATGCTGATGTAATTTTTTTGTCTGTTTCAGAATGTTTATCACTAGACTTGGAATGGCAGTCTGCATAGCCGCACTAGCGACAGCGGCTCGCTCCGAACCAGCCAGCAAGCGCCTCCCTTCAGGTTTTCAGGGCATGAGAGGAAAAAAGAGCCTCGACTACTCGCCCTTGGAAGAAAATTTCATGACATCTAGCGAAGCCGACAAAATCGCAGCCTATCTGGGCCTCTCAAGCCTCCGAGATCCTCCAAGCTATCTCGACACGTGGCCTTACACCAGAAGCCAAACGAACAGCTTATACGACCACATCGCACCTTTCAAAAGAGCTCCGATGGGATTCCAAGGCATGAGAGGCAAAAAAAATAACTTGATGGACACGGGACCTCTCCCGTATCAAAGTTACGCCCAAGACAATGAGTTTTACGACAGAGATTTTATGGAGAAGCGAGGGCCCATGGGATTCCAAGGCATGCGAGGAAAGCGCCAATATGAACTTGCTACTTATAGCTATCCTAACAAACGCGGTCCTGTAGGATTTCAAGGGATGCGCGGAAAGAAAGATACTAATAATATTGAAAATATTCATGAAAATGAGCAAGACAAGAATAAGAATGATGAATTTAAATCTGCAGATGCGGTCACAAATAATCCTTTGAGTTACACCAACGAATTGGAAAGTCTCAGCGATAACGCGAACGCAATTGGAGGATTGAAGATAAGGCGATCTCCTGATAAGGGATTCTTTGGAATGCGCGGAAAGAAGCTGCCTTCTGCTTCTTCTTTCTTTGGTATGAGAGGCAAAAAGGGACCGTTTGATTATCCGTTCAGGGGGAAGTTTGTTGGAGTCAGGGGTAAGAAGATGGACGTGGAGCAGCCGGATGACTTGCAGCAACTTGCGGAACGCTTATCTTGGGACGCCGAGAGTTACCAGAAGCGGAAAGGTCCGAGCGGATTCCTGGGAATGAGGGGAAAGAAATGGATGACATCGGGTGAGTAGACGTTTTAATGTAACTCTTATCACAAACGGCATCTCTGAATGTTAAGTACAATACGTATATACGTTCAAAGTTAGATTTTAAAGCATTTAGTGAGATGGAAATTTTACAGTCAGTTGATGGTATACAAGGAAAATAAGATAGGTTTCGTCATTGCAAACGTGCAAACAATACGGCATAGATTCAAAATAAATAAAATAAAATGTCAATAAACTATAGTAAAATATATTTATGGCACTAACACAAAACATGAAAAATAGAGTAATGATTATTAACTGATATAATTTATAAGAGTTATTTATATTTAAACTAAGAATAAAAATGCTATTTTAATTTTTCAAATATATTTTTTAATAACTCAAAATTTACGTGCTTTCAATGTTATCATATATAATTAATATATCACTTTTAATTAGTATATCACTAAGATATTATAAAATATTTACAATACTTTGGATTCGTATTTGATTTTCGTTTATGTAATTGAATCGGCTTTACTAAAAAAAATGTTTTATAGAAACCGATTAACTGAAATAATATATTTATTCTTTCATGTCTTTAATAATTATTCCCTTGGCAACACGTGATGTAACATTCTTAGTTATTATAAATAATGAAAGATAAAATGAACTATTTAATATTTTATTTAAAGTGCTGACATTTTTGAAAAGAAACCTTATAATTTATACATTATTTGTTTTGTCTGCCTTCGCTCATTTAAATATCATACTATTATATATTTCCTCATAATACTAATTAAGTCATATCTCTAACTCTCTACAGATAATCATATCTGCACTGGAATAAAAGTGTTATCAGAACCATTTATGATTGTTATATTTGATAACCATTACAACCACTTATCATAATTTACGATAATTGCATTAAGCTCCGTACTTTTACGGGGAACCATAATATTGGATCACACGAAAAATGGAACTCTATTTCACAGACAATTCATGTGCGTGTAAGGTAATACCTGGCTTACCTTACTAGGTAAGACAGGTATTACCTTACAGCTTAGTAAATAGCTAACTAGCTTAATATTTAGTATTGGATATTTATTGATTAATGATTTTCATTGTGTGACAAACGTAATGAAATATGACAAATTTACTATCTCACTCGTAGAGTGATTTACTGAAAATTTATAAGCTAAAAAATCTTTCCTTTAAAAATGAAAGATTTTCTTCTATGGAATTTTACTGAAACATTTTATTATCCTGAACAAATAGATATAATCTTCAACGATTATAAAGAGAGCCATATAAAAATAATTTTTTTGATTAAACTTATTTTTGAAATGTATAGATAAAGGCAATATATTTATATAAATATTTATTTATTTACCTTCTTTTCACATGGATCACGTAACAAAAGATCTCTATTAGGAGACTGCAGTTTCAACTAACTCGTAGCCTTTCTCAATCCTTCTCTAGTTAATAGATAAACTTCTCTAGTTAAAGACGTGATCCATGTCAAACTTTCTCTAGTTAAAGACGTGATCCATGTAAAAACAAGGTAAATAAAGAAATATTTATAATTTATTATGGATCTTAAAGTGAATGCTCAAAACATTGAAAATATGCAATATATTTATTCCTGAAACCTTTCCAACGACTTGTGGTCCATTTTTGAGCATATCATCAAAGAAATCTATTGTATTTTACAAAGTAAATTTCGAATTTGTTTTTTAATTATTTTATAGTAACTTCCTAAATTAAGTATTTGGCCACAAATTGTCACAAAACAGCTCAATCTGCTGTCATTATCCTTGCCTCGTTCCAGGTTGTGTCTGTATTTATTACTACACTATTGAACTCTACCTCTTCTTTAGCCTCGCCATTTCCTATCATCTGGGGTAGATTCTCCTTGTGCACATTCGCTAAGTCTGTCTGTCCTGCTTTGCATTCTCGGTCAAGTCCAGAGTTTTCAGATCCTTGTCTACAGTCCAGGTTGCCTGAGGTCTTTCAGGTATTTTTCTCAGCGTGGGTATGTTGTCCTCATCTCTCCGTGTCACATGCCCATACTATCTGAGGCAGTTTTCCCTTATAATATATAAACTCTACCAAGTGGATATAATACTATTCATTGTTCTTTGCCAACATAGGATAAAAATTTCAGTGATTTGAAAAGAATGCAACGGTAGTAACCAAGACGTATTTGTACTTTTGTTGATTCACTTTATTTTTAAAGTGATTATCTGAAGAAAAAAACAATACTACTTCTCAAGTTTATAATGTTTTTTTATTTAATAAAACTCAAATCATTTTTTACGAGAAAACGTTAAGAATTTAAACATGTTTTGAACTACACTCGGTACCACTATAAGTGTAGATGACCCACATTGAAACTAGTTAAGTTAGACAAATTTTACACCATTGATGTTTTCGACAAACCAAGTAAAGTAAAAGATAAGAGATACACTTCCAGCGGTAAGACTTTCACGAGGCGAGAGGCTTTGATGTTTAAGGCTTCAGAGTTTCAGGACAAGCACAGAGGAGTGATAATTCAACTTTGTATCCCGCATATAACTCTGTTGCAGCATCTGTTTGCTCAGTTTTAATTTACTATTGATTCAAAGAATAGATGATGCCAGTTCCATGCGGGACATAATATCATTACGACACGCACAGCTCTGCGTTTATTTGCTTTGCTGAAATTCAGACAAACATCGATATCTATATAGGAAAAGCACGTTTTCAATCGAGGTATTGGAAATCGTACAGTTAATTACTTAAAAGTAATTTATTTTTAGAATTGTATTTAGCAATTGTTCGTTTATAGCGATCGATATAATATTTGCCGTTGTCAATATATTAAGATTTGAAAAAACTTGAAGTATATAAATACCTTGTTTTTAATAGATCACGTAAAGTACTGTTTATTTACATATGGGATGATCCTGATTATACTTGTTTTTCTAAATCACCTTCTTCTTACTATCAATTCGGTAGGTTGGCTTGCAGCAACAACATTTTGCATCTCGATCTTCACCTTCTTGCTCTTCTGCAACCCTCTTTAACTCAGTATAAGAGATGCAACTCATATACTCGAACACTTGCTGCAAATACTTTAAATCATATCATGCATGTATAAGCACGTGAAGAGCTGAAGAAGCTCTCATTGGAAGCGAAGCATCCAGCGGTCTTCCAGGATTAAAGAATAGTGTTCAACATCAATTATATTAATATAAGATTAGAACTTTATATTAATTTAATATTTTCAATTTGTGGATACTAAATATACGAAATTTTTTTTATTAATTCAGCCGCTATAGTCTTCGTCGCTTCATATATCAGCTTAGCCTTTAGAAGTTAAGCCGAGTACATTAAAAGTATAATTTCCGATATTATTACTGAGCGGTGAGAACCCAGTTGGCCTGAATTATAGGCACCTATAATTTATACACTCTTGCGACATCTGGAGTACCCAGATCCTTTTTTGTCTTAAAGCTACTCTGTCCACTAGCTTATCTTGTAATTTTTCATAAAGCCAAGCCATCGTAGTCTTAGTATTCTAAGCAAAAATAATTTTCTTTTGATGAGATGCCAAGATTCACAACTGTATAGAAATATGGACATAATAATGCCAATTTAAATATTTATTCTCAAACTATGTATTTATTGATTGATTTTTTATTTATTTTCAGATGCTGAAATGGTCCCAGGAGATTTGCCCAGTCGCAGCGCAGAGGAGTAAAAACGACAATTAAACAATTCATTCAGAGAACGGCAATATTGACAGAAAAATCAAAATCTAAGTCTACTACATACAAAATTTGAAAAATTCAAGCATATTAAATATTAATTTACAGAAATCTCCGTTAAAGATTTTAGGAAAAATCTTATCTACAAAATTTATATTTTCATAATTTATAAAATGAATATTTTTTCAAATCGCTTATAAATTTCATTATTATGGTAATTACGAGTATGTATTATATATTTTCGTTTAACTGTTTATTATATTATGATAAAATGTTTATATTGGCTTAAGGTATATTAGACATGATTACATTTTTTGTTTTTTAAACATTTCTTTATTGTAATTCTTATATTTAAATAAGCAGCATAAAAATTAAAAATGTCATGAATATTGGCATTTATTTTATTGGTCAGTTTTTTAATACATTTTAGTCAGTATTTGATACAATAGTCGGTATTTTGTTTTATATTTGCGGTTTCTGAATTTTACTATTTGTTTATTGATTTGATGAGGACTGTAAGAACCTAACCTAAGCTACATTACGTATCCTATCATATTAACCTCACCAAGCCCAATCTAACCTTACCTTACCTAACCTAAACCAACCTATCCTAAAGTAACTCAATATACTAATTAAACGTTACTCAACATAACAAATTTACTAACTATCTGTTTATGATATAAATGAAACCTTTTAGTATATTTGCACCGATCATTTCTGTTATAAAACACTGACCAAAAGTGTAATAAAATGTAATTAATTTAACTGTTAAATATTTAATTACATGTTGGCTTAAGTAAATAATATTTTCAGTAGCAAATATTTTGTATAGTGAACTTTTTTTTAAATAAAAATGCATGAAAATTAATGCCTTTTGGGTGGTTAAAAAAAAGCAGAACTATTTGACATTTCTCTCCGATATTTTGAACTACTTTGTAAGAATCATCAACACAATAAAAATGAAGATGTTTCTAATAAATAAACAAACGTAATAATCTGGTCATGTTCATTGCAATATTTTTATGTATTTATTCTCATATCTAAACAGACAAATACCAAGAAGACCAAAAATACCCAATATGGAATATAGGCTTACTCTGCTTATTTATTGGTGGTCTTTTATGTGCGAATTACTTGATAATTTTTATTGAACAATATTATCTCTAACGCAATGAAAGCATTGAATCACACCTTATGCCCAAATGATAAATTATATGGCGTACTTTTTCAATATTGTGACACGTTTTGATAACGTCAAAATGTATTCAATATATTGCGCCATATTTTTTTATTGACAATAATCATTTCAATATAAACTCCATTTTGTTTTGCTCTGTTGCCATCATTATTGGTGTCTGTAAATGGATTAACCTTTCCATCAAAAATATATATTAATCAACTGTATTGCGCAATGTAAAGATTATGTAACTCAATAATATAAAAATTGAACAGTATTTTTTTAATTCATTGCGCAATGTTTAATACAAACTTTATGTTGTCAATAAAATTGCATGATCAAAAAAAATTTTCAATAAAATAAATCGTCTATGTGCACGTTCAAAGAATAATGAGAAAATTTCTAAAAACATTACTAAGTATGTAGCTTGCAATAAATTATGAGAAAAATAAATATTCTAAAAAGTATACAAAAATATTTTATTCTTGATTTTTTTTTTATTTAATTTTAAATAATTCAATTAGTAATGTATAAGTAGGTACAATAACTAATTTGAAGCATTGATTTTCACATAAAAAACAACAAAAAAACGATTTCTTGAAAAGTATTATGAATTCAAAAGTATTATATTAAATATAGAATTAAATTGTGTGTAATATTAATAAATGATCTTTATTTTGATATAATTTTTATTATTCCTTAAAAATCAATGAATTTAAATATTTTTCTGTGTCATATATAAAATAAATTATTTAATGACTTGTTCTTTGCATTTAATGTTAGATGGTTTAATATTTGATGATAAATATTTATTTACTAAAAGAATAAAAAATATTTATAATCATACTTATAAATGTCAGAAAAATACCTTTAATATGTCACAGAGCTGATATGAAAGATTATAAAAAAAATGGCATATACGATTAAGCCTTTATGTTTCAAAATTTTAAATATTAATGTGTTGTATCTTACTAACTTTATTATGTTCTTGAAAAGTTTATATAATTATTTTTTAAGTATCGAATGCAATATGAAATAAAATGTTATAAACATTTTGAAATGGCTGGCAAAATGTTTAAATAACATTTTAATAAGAATATCTATAGAAACAAATGTATTTTTAAGCATTCATACTTCGATTCCATTGTATAAAAAACGTGTACCTTTGTTGAAATGTAATATAATGTTTATTATATAAAAAATTTATGTATAATTAATATAATAATATATGAGGCAATACCCCAAACAAAAACAACTTTTTATTTAACATTTGCAGGATGCATTTAATAATTGTGTACTATATAATAGTATACAAAATAAGGCAACACTGCTGACCACAATCTGTTCTAAGAACAAACTTCAAATAATTCAAGTAACAGGACGCAATCCTAGACTCTTCTAGGATTGCGATAAGAAATAAGCAAAAATCTAAATATCTACATCAAAAAGCAATAGAAATACAACCTAATAAAAACTTACAAAAATCACTTTTAAATTGCGTTGAAAATACAAAGGAGGAAAAGCAAAATATGTGTTCTTGTAGGAAAGTATTGACCATCAGTGCAGTTAGCAGTGGTAATTGGAAAGAAATAAGTTTTTTTCATAGAGTTTTAATATTTCCAAAAATGACCTTACAAAATTTAATATGATAATTTTTAAAGACATTCATTTAATCCTTAATCGTAATAATCAATATTGGTTTTTACAACTAACGACTGCGGCTTTCAAATTGAGATACCTGTATGTCATATCATATCGATCATTCCTAGGATAGGAACAGAGAAGGGTTACAATAAAAAATATTTTTCTGCTCTTTGAAGATAGTTTTTGTTTTACCACTTTTTTGTGAAAAATCGAATAAATCCTTTTTATTTAACATTAATTTTAATTAATTTAGCAGAAATTCTGCGAAAACTCCGCAATGTTTTAAAACTAAGGCGTTTAAGCAATGCATTATCCCTGTATTAACTTATGACGCAGAGACGCGGAATCTAACAGCAAGTCTTACCAATAAAATAAAGGTCACCCAGCGCGCTATGGAGAGATCCTTGCTCAGAGTGTCGTTTAAATATATAATCCGATACGAGAAAATACGCAGAAGAACTCAAGTAGTGGTTGCTACCCAACGAATAGGCACACTCAAGTGGCAATGGGCAGGTTATATTTGTCGAAGAGACGGCGGTCGATGGGGAAGAAAAGTATTAGAGTTGCGCCCAAGAACTGGTGAAGAAGTATTGGCCGACCTCCTGCAAGATGGACTGACGACATAAGAAGAATAGCGGGAGTGACCTGGATGCGGAAGGCGGAGGATCGAAGAGGATGGAAACTCATGCGGGAGGCTTACGTTCAAAAGTAGACGGATACAAGCTGATGATGATCAACAGAAAGTTTCTTTTGAATGTTTTGGCGGCGATATTGAAATTTTATAATAAAACACTGCCAATAAATAAAAGAAACGTTTGCTTTGACTTTAGATTTATTGTCTTGTGTGGGCAAACAAACAATGATCTCTCTAAATTAATTATTATTCACTAACAATTGTTGCAGATCTAAGTATTCTAAGTCGTAGTGTTAATTGCATCATTTCCTGTGAGGCACAATGCATATTTATCATTTCTCTGACGAAATATTTGCTCACCGGATGCAAAATTGCTCCGAATTTCCCAGCGCACAGTGGAGCTAAATCTCGTCAAAAGGTGACTGAAAAAATATTAAGGTAGGCAAGAAATTGTTTTAAAAAAGAATTTTGGATTTCCATCTTACTGGAGTGTTAATTTTTGAGGAAACGAATGCAGGAGACTTGTGCCGGTAAAAACCAGTGGGCTGATCTGAAAACGACGCTCAAACTGGACGTCTGAAAATATGGGTAGTGCTTGTGTGCGAATTGTGTTTATTGATCTGTTTTTGTAAGAAATCCTGATTGTTTAAAGGACGAAACATATATACTGGAAGTGCATTTTAGAGCTTATCCGTGGCATATAGATAGAAATTTTGGAAACTGCCTATTCTAGATCGACATACATTTATAGGTTGTGAGTGGGTTGCAAGAGGTAATCATTCATTGAATATAAAGACTAGCTAGTACTCGTAATAAATAACGCTAGAAAAGACTACGTGCCCCAAGCTTACGTCTTTTTTACAAGGATTGAATTGGAAACGTAAATGAGCCATTGCTTATTTGAAGAATGCTGAATTTTGAACCGACTTGATCAGGTCTAGAAGGTATTTTGGGTATCCAAACCGACAAGACAGGGTGTTCTATTTATTGGGCCCACTGTGCGCAGAGCGAACAGAGGCTGGCCGGGACCCTCCAAAGTTTGCGTTTTCGCTAAGTGAATAAAATTTCCATAACAAGCCGTAGTATCCTTGGCCACACTTTCCAATGGACATTTCGGCCCTACATTATCGATCCTAACCAAAACCACACATTTTTCAAAAAAGTAAAATAATTAAAAACTACTACGTCAGAATCATTTAATATTTTTGTATCTAAGGAAAATTATCACGACTTATTGATAGAATTATCAGTTAAATAAATCCTTGAATTACGTGTATTTACTTTCAAAAAAAATATATGTACGCCGTATATAAAAATAAATGTGACTTGTTAAAACACCGGTATCATTCATTCAACGTAGTTGAGCAACTTTGGACGCAAACCTTACTTGTATTGTTACTGCATGGTGTCATTAGTTGCGTTGATCACATCCAGGTCTTAAGATCGTCGGACTAATCATCACAATTTCTTTCAAAATTTTAATTAGCAAAAGCACTTAAATTTTTCATTTGCTACAACAGCTATTTCATCACGCAAGCTTTCACGAGATATACATGGATATGATACTATACTAGATTTCTCAGAAAAAGATTTTTTTTTAATTTTTGTTCCAAGTAATTAAATATACACATACTATAATGCAACAAATTCTTTATACGCATCATTTCGTTCAGAAAAAATATTGGCAGAGGCGGGATGCGAACCAGCGAACCTTGGAACCAACCATTTGTTCAAGTTCATTACCCTAGACCACTCGACCATCATCTGCCCGAACTGCTGTACGGAATAAGTTGCATTTATACCATTGTTTACATATAACGATAGATGTCTCTATAGTATATATTCAGAGTCCATGATCTATAAAAGTAGATTGGAATATTGAAATAATAAAATAATATTCTAACAGAATATTTAAAAATCCATAAAGGTATAATAATTTTTATTAATTAAATACACATATACTATACATAAAATTCTTTTTTCAACGCGTCAATCCAAGCACAAAAATAACAGCAGAAGCGGGATGCGAACCGCGGACCTTGGAAACCAACTATGCCCAGGTATTCATACCGCTCAGCCGACTTGGTTATTACTATGCCTGGAACGACTCGCGTCAAAACTAGTATTTATGTCATTGTTATCATCGTATGATAGATGTCGCTATAGTATATATTTAAAGTATGTATACATATATATATTTTTTATTATTCAATCAGTCATCATTTATTCACAAGCTTAATATTATTACTTTCAATTCCTTGAATTCCGTTTGTGTTCAAATGGATATTTCCAAGTAATTTTTCAGACAGTAAAAAGCAAAATGGTAATTTCATACAAAAGTATAGGGCGAAATTTCGGAACGAAACTGTGATCGTAGTAACTGTTTGGTATGTAATATAATGCTATATGTAATGACCATAGGGTTATACTAAAAAGTGGATATTTAAGACTTTTTTATATTTAGTTGGAAAGCTTGTAAAGCATTAGAAGTAAAGCGTTCAGACTTTATTCGAAAGCTAAATTTAGCATGTCATAGACTTGTTGTAGTGAGTTCTTTGACTAAATATAAAAAAGTAAAAATATAGAGGTTCCGACCAATAATTTTATTATATCGAGAAACAGCAAGCTTCGGTGCAGAGGTTATATGATGTACATATTTATAAAACGTTTTAAAGTGCTTATGATTCGTGGAACTGTAGAAAAAAATGTCTTGTATTCTTTAAATAGTAAAGGTCTGGTAGTTATTTGTGGTGGCTATATGCTCGTATTTAACAGTAAAGACGAGCTGTGAATAAATTGATTCAGATAAAAATCTCACAATTGAGGTACGATTTTTTAATATTGTGAGGGATGAGGTTAAGTGAAAAAGCGGACATGGCAGGCTTCTATCATACATTTAGTAAAGAAACGAATATTAACCGAATTATAAATCATAGATTATAGTGCTTTTTCTTCAAGCCTTCGGCTTCTCGCCTTCCTGGAAGGCCATCAGAAATTATACATTGATATCCTCGCTTAATCAAAAAACGACTCCGTGTCGCCGGGATCGTTCCCAGAATGTATGGTCGAGGGATGAGGAGCATAAAAGCAACACTAAAGAACATTCAGAGAAACACATTGTCATTTATTAAAGACAAAAGATTGACAAACTTCGCTATTCAGCCTAGGCCACAAGCAATGAAAGATCTTCCTCCGTCGAGATCCCGGACCAAAAGTGAAGCGGAGCGCGCTGTAATCTCGTAGCGCCCTTTGATCATCTGTCGGCTTTTTGACGAACTATCAGCTGTCACAACAAGCAAAATGGTGACGCAATACCTTTCCTTAAATTACTAAAATTTTTTATATATGCGGGTCACATGAGTGAACCAAAATAAAATACGAAAGATCGTATATCGAGGCTTTTCGGCATCAGCCTGCAAGGATTATATCAAGCTGATATCAACATATAATATACTCAGCGGAGCTCCGGTAGACATTGATATAGGTTGAGGCATGAACTGCGGCAGCATATAGCGTATGCTTCATGATGATGATGATAATATTCGGAAATGGAAGCTCCCAACAAACTAGAATAATTTCTACACGCCATAATACAGACGATGGTTTGATTAATTGCAAAGTAAGGTAATCCTTTAGTAAAAATCGTTATTTTACTGAAAGCAATACTGTTTAATAAATTTAAATAAATTTTAGAACGCATTAAAAAAGTAAATATTCAACTAATTTGACATCTATATTTATGAGTAAGCGCCCAAACGATAAAAATCAAGTATATTTCAATATGGGAATTGATAAATGCGTACTCATACTCCATTCACAAGTCGAATTTGCATTTTAGATTGGAAATAATTTTCAGATTCTGTTTACTCTGCAAGCTGCAGCAAACAAAAATAAAATGCATTATTTTTATATGTATTTAATTTTTATGATTATTTTAATACTCCATGGAAACCTGACAGACGCAGTGATAATGTGAATATCTCTAGATATTGACATATTTTTATTCCAATGGGAATACGATCGATAATTCAAAAGCTCGATTGCTATGCGAATTATTGCGAGTTCAATCCCCGACGAAGTTAATATGATTTTTTTTATGTTGAATTTACTTTATTTATGCACAGCCGGTCAAGACCAGTGCACTCTATGAAGCTTAGCCAGGGAGGTTGGACGCTGCATGCGGGAAACGTGTGTTGTGTTCGTGTTTGTGTGTGGGTTGGGAAGATTGCAAGTGTATTCATCTGTTTTTCGAAGAGATCCAGATTGTAGCAAGGAGGAAATACAGACGCTGGAAGAGCATTCCAAAACATACCGGTGGCATTAAGGAAGGAACTTTGGAAACTGCCAGTTCTTGGTCGATACACACTAAGCGTTTATGGATATTCGGCAAGTGTAAGACGAGTTTGTCGGTTGTGGGTGGGTGCAGGAGGAATTAGTCCCTCAAGTTCCGAAGAGCAGCGACTGTGGTAATAACGGTAGAAAAGACTAAGTGAACTAATCTTACGCTTGTGTTCCATTGATTGCAGGTTAGACGTAAGAATATCATTGTTTATTAAACGAATTGCTCTTCTTTGAACTGAGTCAATTAAGAACTGAGTCAATTAACTACACCCAAATTGTTCCAATAGAAAAAACCTCGATTATACGTTTGTTTTAAATATATTGTAGGCTTTATTGTACAATTAAATATTAATAATAAATTCAATCCTTCAATATATTATTATTCACTCTGGTAACTGACAGAATTAAGCGATACCAACTTGAAGTGTCTATGTGCTCTAGATATCTTGGAGAACAAATGGGTTGATGATGAAGAGTTATAATTCCATAATTAAATCTACAGTAATATATTTCATTTTAAGGGCTCAGCACTGGTAATGTCATTGTGAGCTATCGTGTTGTAATCATTGATGATTTATGCCTATAATTAGTATGTCGCAGATATCAATCTGAGGTTAAAAGGGTTAATTACGTAAGACTGTTAATTACGTAAGAAAAAAAGTTAATACCGTGAAATCAGAGCCAGTATAAATTAAGTGAGTAATGAAATATTTGTCTATGAGAACAAAGCGAACGTAATTTACCACTTTTTTCAATCGATTATTTTGTTGAAATTTTATATTGTCAAAAATGTAAATATTAAAAGTTATATATTAGGTTTGAAATTTTTATTTGAAACGTCATGATTCCCGTCGAGAAATCATTTTTAAGTGAGAAATATAATAAATATTTTGAATAAAATTGTCAATGTATCTTTAACTTAAATAAAGTGATATGTGGCTCTAAAAATAGTAAAACAAACCAACGTTTAATTCTTAACCCTTTCGCATCGGTTGTCGGCATATGCCGTCATAAGATTCCCCGACCGTTGACATCGGTTGACGTGATATATCGTTTTGCTACTTTTTAGAATAGTTTTTTATGCATCATCTGATATCTAAAGGATACAAGAACTAATGCGATATATGAAAATAGACCAGAAAAGTACATTTATGCTTCAAATATGTACTAGTTTCATAATTGACAGTATAATTCGTATTCAAACCGAGCCGTAATTAAAGTGTTTGAATACAAATGAATAATAATTTTGCATTAAGACATTGTATTAACATCTATGTATAAAACGTGTGAAACATATAAAGTGGAAGCTGTTGGACCACCGTAGGAAGTTTTCTTTGTTACTTACAACAATAATAGCAATAGCACAGACTTTTACCATTTTTGTTACTTAGTATCAATAAATTTCAACAGATGGTACTATTTAATATATTAAATTCTGACGTTTCTCGTGTTGACAGTTGATGCTGTGATAGTTTTATTAATAATAATAATTGTATTTTTGAATAAAATACTGGTAACTCAACGTGTGATATATATTTTTAAACTCAACATATAATCAACTGGTTGGAATCTAAAAATGTAAGTAGTATTTCGTTATTATGCGTTTAAATTATGATTATTATTTTGTAGGTTATGTTTTCGTTTCCTTCTCAATATTTTGTTATTATTGTTCATGTTTATGTCCAAGTTTATTTATTTATTTAATAAAACATTTGCTTTTATGTGATCTCGTAGTGCCGCTTTTTATTTTAATGATTGTGACACAGAGTCATTTAATGTAGCTTGTATTTTACTGGTAAGTATTTTAGTTTCTTATTGACAGTATTTTAAATATTAAGAATCAGAACATGAATCCAACAGTCAGTTCCTTTTGGTCAGTATAATTTTGTTAATATTTATACTAAATTGGTATATCAAAATACAACTGAAGTTATTTATTATTAAATAGACCTCAGAGCACATTCTCTTGGACCGTCGGTTCCTCTTGTTAGAAAGAGTAGTCCTTTTCGATGCAGTTCGAGGAAATCTCCACGGCCCTATCAGGCATGTAGACTTTGTGGCCATTAAAAAAATCCACGCAATTACAATTTTTGCTCATATTTTCGGTGAGAGAATCTATCTTCCATCTCCATCTCTTTACAACCCGTGAATGGGATTCTAATCTATTTCACGGGTTCTTTCATTTAGCACTTCTATGCAGTGGCCACAATTGTTTAGAGGGGACTCCCACTGGATTATCAGTTGCTAACTGATCATAATCTGAATGAAAGCATCATCAAGGAGACTTAACTGTCCTCAGGTGTGAGGCGGGTAAAGTCCAGACCTCAACTAATCTCTACCTAACCAGTAAACAATTGAGGAGCTATGCATATTGCATTCTTGTAAATTTAAATTAACCGAAGTAGTTCCATAAAATTTAAGGACTTATTCGGCTTTGTACAAATAAGAGGTCATTCTAAAATATCTGAAGCAGAGATTGTTTTACGACAGTCCTCTGTTTCAAAGCTTGGAATGGTCAATATGAAATTGCTAATATAAATCAGAAAAATCACTTCAATGTTGCCAGTTTAAAAATACATTTTAATATTTGTGGATTTAAGATTAAATCTCTTAACCCTTTCGCATCAGTTGTCGGCATATGCCGTCAAAGATTCCACGACTGTTGACATTGTTTGACGTGATATATCGTTTTGCTTCTTTCTTAGAATAGTTTTTTATGCATCATACTAGTTTTATAATTGACAGTATAATTTTTATTCAAACCGAGCCGTAATGAAAGGGTTAAATAAAATGACCTTGCAGTCAAAATAAAATGTAATATTTCTATAAAAATGTATTAAATATTTTATTTTTATGTAAATATTAAAATTTAATTTGTGCCTTGACTTTTTGAAATAAATTCACAAATTAGAACTCACCATCTTAATGTTAAAAATATTACATTGTACTGTGTTATTTTATTTCCACTTATTCAAGTAAACATGTTTGTTTTTTTGGGTATAGCCTGGCGCTGTAAACAGAGTGTTGGTCTGCTAACATCATTAAACTTCCACGTGGATTTTAAGCATTGTCTATTTTATAAGGACACTTTCTGTGAATGGGTGGTGTTCAATGTTCCCTCTAAGCTGTGCGTATCATATATTATAACAGTGCGCAGAAACCTTATAGCGTTGTGAGATCACATTTTTTTTAATTTCCTCTCAAAGTTGCATAAGTCAATATTTGATGCATTACACACAGCCTTATATAAATTAGAAGGAAAGGTAAGCTTCCAATGGTAATGCTCATGATAGATGTTCTTTCTTAACCTGTGTATATTCATACTTTATATAAATATACAAATATACTTACCTTTTCAGTCTTAAGAATCATGTAAATAATATATATTCTAAAGTACAATTTTATATACTTTTAAAATAAACAACAATGGTTACTCTTTTAGAATTAACGTTTAATTATACATTTTTGATAGATTATTTAATACATACAATATTTTTACAAATTTGACATTAAATATCATGCCTAAGGAGAACCAGCCAATATCTCCCAATTCATATATTTATCAATATTGTTAATTTAACATAAAATAAAGTATACATAGCAACATTATTAAATATTTCAAAAAAAAATGTTACATGAAATGTTTTGAATAATATATTAACAACAAACAATAAATATCTTTAAATTATCTATTTGTAAAATAATTATCTTTGCCATAATTTCCATTCCGTTGTCTGAATGGTAATATTTAGTTTGTTATTATGTCATTGCTTGCATTGTTATCTTGAGTACTGACTGATCGTTTTCCTCCCCAAGAACTGAATGCTCTCTGGTTGAGTACATGTCTTCCACCGGAGTCTTTGGTGTTCCTCTTACCACCCCACGAGCTGAAAGACCTGCGTTCCTTAGGTGTACCATCAGAAGGGTAGAAATCAGAGCCCGTCTCACTGTTGAGTATTGATCTCTTGCCACCCCAAGCACTGAAACCTCTTGGAATTAGAATGCGTTTGTCACCCCACGTGTCGGCTTTTTGTCTTTTACCACCCCATGAATTGAAGGTACGTTTATCCATCAATTCGTAACCATCCATATCACCTTTGGACAAAAAACGCTTGCCTCCCCAAGCACTGAACGATTTAGGAACAGTTATCCTTTCGCTGTTTGAATGATCATTGCTTACTCTTTTTCCACCCCAAGAATTAAATGTTCTTTTATCCGTTGGACCATCCTCTAAAAAGTCTTCGCTTACAACATTATCACTATCAAATCTTTTGCCTCCCCATGCACTAAATGATTTTGGCACTGTTCTTTCATTCTTTGATGCATCAATGTTACTTCTCTTGCCTCCCCAAGAACTGAAACTTCTCTTACCCATCAAGGCCTCATCAAACACTTCATTATCCATTCCATTATCAGCCGTTAAGCGTTTACCTCCCCAAGCATTAAAAGCCTTTGGAACGGCTATCTTTTCACTTTTAGATACATCAATACTGTTTCTTTTACCACCCCAAGCACTGAAAGATCTCTTATCTTCTGTCAGCTCAGATAAATCATTCGCTCCATCGTCATTGGCTGATAACCTCTTTCCTCCCCAAGCACTGAACGATTTAGGTATAGAATTTTTTTCACCATTGGAGGCAACAATATTGTTCCTTTTTCCACCCCACGAATTGAAAGTTCTTTTGACGTCAAATTCGTCGTCACTCATGTCAACATCATCTGGTGAGTAACGTTTACCTCCCCATGCGCTGAATGCTTTTGGAACAGATATTCTTTCACCGGTGTTGAGATCAATTACATTTCTTTTTCCACCCCACGAATTAAACGTTCTTTTGACATCAAATTCGTTGTTACTCATGTTAACATCATCTGGCGAATAACGTTTACCTCCCCATGCGCTGAATGCGTTTGGGAACAGATATTCTTTCACCGGTGTTGAGATCAATAACATTTCTTTTTCCACCCCACGAATTGAAAGTTCGCTTTACATCAAATTCGTCGTTGCTCATCTCGACATCCTCACTGGGTAAATATCGTTTGCCTCCCCAAGCGCTGAATGCTTTAGGTACAGTGATCCGTTCGCTCGTCGAAGAGTCAGCGTTTCTCTTCCCACCCCATGAACTAAACGTCCGCTTTCCTTCAACAAGATTCAACTCTTCCATATTTGCAATCTCATCATCATCAAGTGATCTTTTTCCTCCCCAAGAGTTGAATTTGAGCCTTCTCTGTACTCCTGGAGACGCTTCTTGCGCGTTGAACTGTTCCGGAGCCCTTTCCGTGTACAAATGTCTTTGATTTGGCATGTCGTTGTACAAAAAGTCGTTGAAATCCGATAATTCTCTTCCAGAAATTTGCGCCATATCGTTGAAGCTCCGTTTGCCACCCCAACTGTGAAATTTAGTTTTTTTCCTGTTGATCCTCTTTTGAAGAGCTGCCAAATTGTCGTCTCTTATTGAGACCATCCTATTAAACAAAGCGTCGTTGGGTGCAACGGATCGAACTAAAGGAAAACTTTTTCCCGCATTGTTTCTGAAGAGCATTTCATAAGCGAGTCTTCCATCTCTTGCGCTGTATCTCGGTGGATAAGCGTTGCTTTTCTTACCTCCCCAGGCTCGGAATGGTAATCTCTTTGGACCGTTGTCTTCATCGGCGCTTCTTTTACCCAGCATGTTATAAAACACGTCCATATTATTATATGCCGATGAGTTCATTACATCTTTTGCCGAAAGCTGTTGATTGATGGCGTATAAACACTTTTTGAAAACGTAAAATTCCTGGTAGTCTAAATCCTCACCCGTGCAATCACGTTCAAAATCAAAGTCCTCATTTATTCCATTGCTCAGCCTGTTTTCGTAAATTTCGCTGTCGAGCAAATCTTTAATGTTTTCGTCGGATTCTGGTTGCAGCAGATATTTGAGTTCGCCGATATTGTGTAGGGTCTCTTTTTCTTTTGCATTTTGCTGTGGTGACTCTTTGTCGATATTACTTTTGTTGGTTTCACTGGAGATTTCTTTGGTGTTGGAAGCTGCGTCCGATGGTGGAGACGATTTTTCGGACTTGGCGGTTGCTATAGCATGGTAGCCCACGATCATCAACAGGATCCATAATCGAGCCATTCTGTAACAAAATCAGTAAAAACGTTTAGAAATTTAAAATTAAAGTAAACCTCATATTACCGACGATCATACCGCGTGTAAAGCACATTAGACGCATCTTGTACTAGAATAGTTGACTATCTGGAACACCACGTTTCGTTGGTTGCGCTTAATTAACAGTCTCTGAACGAATGAGACCAAGCCACGGAAAAATACGGCTGATCATTAACAAAAATACTTTAACAAAACAAATATGCCTCGGATACTACAGCAATATTTTTTTTCAACTTCCCGCGCAGTTGTCCTGGAAAACTAAAAAAAAATGACGCCTTCTGTTGCTAACGAAAATTGATTAAAATCAGCATTTATCCCAATTTACTTCAAAGAACTGAAATTGAACTCCATTTGAAATGTGTCTTAATGTGAACTCTGGTAGATACTGTTATTCAATCTAGACTTGTGATTTTTTTTTTTCAAGTTTTATCTCTACGAAAGAAAAGTGCATCGAGTTTGAAGATATTTTTGCATGTTTCATATCTTTCGGATTATGGTATCGGTCTCGTATCGGCTCTATGACAATGCAAAGCTTACTTTTCCACCTTTGTCTCCACCTGTTTGCTCTGTTTGAGCTTACCTGACCGGTGTTTACAGAACCCCGGGAAATGTTTTGAAATTTTCTTATTTCTACGCGCTTAAAATTGCATAATATTTTCCCCCTACGTATGCAGATATACAAGTATTTTCATCTTAGATTTTTTTTATGTATAATTTGAGCTCGCAGTATTAAAGGTAGCGGACATAGCATGTTATTAAACGAATTCTCATTTGATTGCTAAGTTAAGCAACATAAGAAATGGAAAATGCTGGTGACCATTCCGGTGGTCATAGCTCAATGATCAAAGCGTTTGATTTGCAAGCCAAATGTCGTGGGTTCGATCTCCGACAAAGGTTAAAAAAAAATGATTTTTCATCGATTTATGAGTTCTAAAATACCCCCGGTTGGTGTGAATTTGATCCATCACCCGTAAAATGCCAGTCATAGCTTATTAATTAAAATTGGTGGGAGACGAAAGTCGTCCCGTAAAGACCACCCTTTCATAGTAAATTCCTGTAATAACAAAGGATGATGCGTGAATCTCGGGCTGCTGTCTATGACATTGGCGTATCAACACTCCACATCCAGAGCTTAGTCATATGCACGTCGACCATCTGCCGGCATTTTTCTGTATGTGTTTACATAAAAAAAATGTAAGTACACCTAGTGTCACTTGTTAGATTGAGCCATATCTTAAGCACTAAATCGTCCAAACCACGGGGGTGTAGATGTAAATATCCGATCTCGTTAAAAACGCTTAGTAATAAGCCCAAATATACCTCTGATATTACACCTATATTTCTTCTACGTTCTTCAAGCTCCCAAGCTCTCGTTTTGAAAAACGTCTGGAGTTAGATCTGCATCTTGAAACAAATCATCATGGATACACATTTCACTCTTTCACTTCACAATCACCAACATTTCACACAGTACCGGCTTTACACCCTGCGGTGCCCTAGAGCATTTTTTTTCTGGCGCCCCATATTGTATACATTTAAAAAAATCTAAGCAACATTGGTTGCCCTCGGCGCCCCTAGCTTATTCGACGCCCTGGGGCACCGACCCACTTCGCCACCTCCTAAAACCGGCACTGAATTTTATAACTCGAAAGATAGTCTCGCTTGCGAAATTGTCCTGTCAAATAAATGCGCGTAGGTAATTATTTTAGTTTTTACTAGGCCGCGAAGCTCCGTGTGTGAAACCCGTTTTATACTGTGATTGATCAACTCATTTCATACATGAGAATTGCTACTGCCACGCATAGTAATAAATACTGAGTAAAAGGTTGACTGGATTATTAACTGATGACGTTGGCGGATCAACGCCTTCATGCACATTTAAAACCATCTTATAAAAGTTAAGAAATACACTATATTACTTCTTTACCCACGCTAAACGCTCAAATATAAGAAACATGCTTATAAGCTCATAATATAAATGAGGGTGGTTTTAAAAGGTCTCTTATTTTTGTACATACAAAAATCCGTTAATTTTTTATCGTTTTAAATGTTTTTAAGAACGATTTATTTTTCTACATAATCCCTACATGTCGGTGGATATGGCTTAATGGTTAAATGTTTCTCTACCTTAACGAAAGTCGTGGATTCGATTCCCGATGAGATTAAAGTAAAAAATATTTTAATCGATTTCTAAGATTTATGTACACCGGTCGATTTACACGTAAATTAAATCCCTCACTAGTATAATACCAGTTATAAAATATATTTTTAAATTAATGGTACAAAAAAGTCATCTTGTAGACATCACCTATTTATAGTGAATACTTCTTAAAAATGAGCAATGCGTTAATGCCGAGCTGTAGTATATTACTTTGGCGGATCAACACTCCATATGCAGCGTTGACACTATGTAGAATTGTAAGCATCGTAGAATCTACAGGTGTGAGTTTTCTCCGCCATTGTTTTTCGGTATTCTTACGTATTCAATTACGTTAAGTAACAAACTATAGTTTGGTGTATTTTATTAACTGTGGGTTTTTATGTTACTATTTTAACAGCTTCCAGCTTTCTTGTGAATCCTTGAAATCCTACGTACAGTTATAATTGTGATATTTTGAACAAATTGAAATAAACCGTGAAAACGAAATTTATTATTTTTCATGATTAATTTATTATTTCGAATTAAATTAACACCTTCGGCTCCAATTTTCATCTACCTGCTGATTTATTTGGCCTTTCTTCTATAACCCGTTCAGCCCGAGAAAACACTTGTAATTCTGACAGCGATGCTACTACCTGCCCAAATTCAATATTCTTTAATTAGAAAAAACAATGAAAAAGCCAGAGGAGCGATGTTTTTTTTGGGAGACAGGTACTCGAAAATTCATTCAACGACACCGTCCAAACGGAATAAATACCCGACAAATTAGCTTCATTCTAATTTAAGTATAAATGGCGATATTTTAAACAGAGGAAATAACATTTAAATTTTATTTATAAAATACAAGGTAAATTGTAAATTTAAAAATCGATCGGGATTAAAAACTTAACTTTTAATCGTTGTAAGCTTGCGATAACACAATTATGTTTTTCTTCCCTTATCCGCCAATATCTGGAAGATGTGGTCATCACTAATTGAGCACGGGGACTTAGATGGTAGCTGTTGTATCAGAGACATACTTTGACGAATTATCTTCTGTCAATACAACCTAAATGGCTACACATGTCCGACGAGCGAACAAAAATAAGAGACGAAATATTGCATAATATATCGAGGTTTTCGGCACCAGCCTGCAATGGCTTTCAAGCTGATATCGACGTGTTTAATTCTTGACTCAATGGAATGAATGTGGTGTTTACAGGGTTCGCGATTCGAATCCCATCATTGGCTGTTTATTTTTATTCGATATATTGACAAGAGAGAAATGTCACATAAGAGCCCTTTCCCACGGCAACGTCCCGTTTTTTGCGGGTTCGGTTTTTTGCAGTATCACGTTTAGTAGTATACGTGCTACTGTGGTAACATTCACATGAGCATTCGGCTTGCAGGATACCGCAAATATCCGATTCGTTCAAAATGTGCTGTACGGTTTTGCCACTTCAAACCGGACGACTGGATCCAGTAAAAAACGGTATCCAGTATAGTTACGATTTTTTACTGTATATAGTGCGTAGTAGTTAAAAAATTTGGATTCATCCTTTCTCAAATCACCCATGAGATTACGAAATGTGCCTTATCTCGATCGCAGTCTTAGGATCGGGTCTACCCAAAATCTTATTTTATTGCATTGCTTTCGGCGGCGAAAGTACCAGTATAATATCAGAAGTGTATTCACGTCCATTACGTCTGATTTTTTTTCTCCGACTGCCAATGCTATCCCGTAAAAAAACAGGATGCAAACTTCTGTGTGTGAACACAGGTATGACTTTTGGGGTATCCAGTAAAAAGTCGATCCTGCGAAACTGGACGTCCGTGGGAAAGAGCGGTAATGATGGTGTTGACTATAAATTTTTATGCGTAGCAATTGTTGTCAATAATGATTTTTCTCTAACGTCTTGATAATTAGTTTGATGGTGAAATTTAATTAAATACACATTAGACTAATTTTAGCCCACGAGTGACGCTCGTAGTTAATTACTTATTTAATGAATGTTTTAGTTATATGCAAAATTAATTAATTTGGGTTGATTGCGGGTGACCCAAACTATTAATCGATTGAAATTCCACTGTGAAGTTGTTCTAAATTCGACGATTCAAAGGGAATCGTTATAAGAAAATTAAGACGTCTTAAAACTTGACGTATTGACATGTTATTTACTAGAATGAGTCTGTTCTTATCAACAGCTAAAATATATTTAGGTAATATTGCATACTGAATAATTTCATATTGTATTAATATATAAAATTACTTTCTATGAATGTTTACAAATAAATAACTATTGCATTAAAACGTCTCTAAAGTTCCGTAAGTCCTCGGTAACAGCTGGCTAAACTTCGGATCTTATAAAAAAAAATTTTTTTTGTTCGTAGTATCAATCCGGTGTACTGGTTTGCAGCAACAGAATCTGGCATCTTGATCTCCATTCCTCTTGGTCCTCCGCAACCCTCTTCAGCTTAGCATAAAAGCTACAACTCATGTCTTCGAACACTTGCTATAAATACTCCCGTCTAGGGCGCCTTCTACAGTTTCCACCCTCAACCATCCCTTCCACAATGTCGTGAAGAAGACCATCGTGGCGCATGATGTGACCGATCTATCGGGCTCGCCTCTCTGAGATGGTTCTTATTAGATGCCTATCCTCCTTGATTATGCCGAAAACCTCATTGTTCGTGACGTGGTCTCCAAGAAATTCCGAGATTTCTTCTGTGTGACCACATCTTAAAGGTCTCTAGTCTTTTTTTTTCATTTTCAGATAAGCACCATGTCTCACAGCCGTATCATCAAGATGCTCCAAATGAATATTTTGGAAAGTTGCTTGCGGAGCTTTAAATTAATATTTTTTGACTCAGTTTAATCTTGTTCGATAATTAATATATCTACTAGAGCTGGGTTCTATGATAAATAATTTAAAAACTGTATATTTACTGCGGTCTTATTGAAAATACAGCAAATGAAACCGAATAAATTGTAACCCTTTATTGGGTTTGTTTCACGCATTACACCGCCAATGACAAACTAGGGAAATACAAATGGTCATAAAACAGTCATAAATTTATGACTAACATCTGAATATTTTGCCTTAACCTTCTTAATGTCGGGAAAATAGAAAATAGGTTTTACCGGGTCATACAATTTAGCACAAATATAATATTCGAGTGTCTGCTCACATGGGCGTAGGTTATAGTTAATGATTAATCGTTTACTTTTTAGCTATATATATGATTATGTATTTCTAACGACTACAGCTGTGCGAGAAATAAACGCAATAAGAAGTTATATCTTAATGTCAAAGGGCATTTTTCTAGAGCTAAATCACTCGCTTATGGTGGATCTTGATTTGAAGCTTGATGTATTAACACGCTGACCAATTTAATTACTTAATGTATACTATTTATGTACGAGTCATATCATATTAACCCTTTCCCTGCCACGGACGAGTTTAACTCGCCAAACTCGTTAGGTCCCGCCAGGCCACGGACGAGTTAACTCGCCAGATCATTATTAAACTACACAATTTGTGACAACCCTGTTCGTATAAATTATCACAAAATTATTTATCAATTAAGTGTGTCTATTGTAATGGAAAAGGGGAAAAACATCCAAATTTGGTAAGTTTACATTAAATAACATTATATTAAGCACTTGATGATTTTTTAAAATGAGTTTTCTGACATTGAAAACAGCTGGCCTATGGGGGTCTTTCTTGCACAATTGGTCTGGCAGGGGAAAGGTTAAGTATCATTTTGCCGTCGAAAGTTGTTGCCGTGGATCAAACCTATTTGCAGAAAGTCGTCCTTAAAATACCTGGTGTCATTTATCTACAGATAAAATTTCTTCATCGCAGTATATTTGTATTATTTTGTGTTTTTATTTTTTTTAAAGTTAAACTTACTTTGCACTTGAGACAAATTCCAGTAGCCTTGCTTATTTTATTATTTTTGAATTAAATTTAATTATGTTACGAAATTTATAAAAAAAACTTTGTACACGACCGTTGAAGAACAACTATAATATTTATGATTTGTTCAATGTTTCCGAGATCTGAAGTCCTAAGAAGCGATTAAATCTAAAGCAACAACATGAAAACGTTACATGAAAAATCGCCGCTAACACTATAGGAAAAACTGCGTTACAAATAAGAAAATGATGCATTTAAGAAGGAATTACTTTAAAATCATTGAAAAGTAACACTCAAACAAATATTGCATGATGCCTGAAAATTTACCTTAAAAATCAATATTTGTTTGAATTTTTAATGTTTTACATGTTTTCTCCAAGTTACTAATAGTTTATACTACTTTCAGTGATTGTAAGTGCGAGTATAGACACTAATTTAAAAAAGCTACTTATTTGAAATTTATTTCATATCTAGAACATATTATACATGCCCAGATTCTTGTAAATATCATTATCATCAGTATCATTATCAAATATCATCATAAGTAAAATATTAATAAATGATAAATATTATTGAGTATACTCTAAAATAGGTAGAGTGTAAGGTAATATCAGTGTTTATGTATATTTTAAAAACATTATACTTTAATACACAACTGAATTGACAGTTAGCTACAATTAAGTTAGGCACTATTATTGCATTCTTATTTAAAAATTTGTGATGCCGGTATTACCAGGCGCCAGAAAATAAAATAAAATATTTAAAATTTAAAAAAAAATTCTATATATTCATTTTGATTCAAATTTTTAGAGTTCTTAGTATATCAAAAAATTAAGGATTCATTTTAATTCACACTAAAATAACGTAATTTTTATCAATCAACACTGGAAAATTCGTCGTAAACATAGCGTATCACAACGATGGGATTACTAAAGTATGTCATCAGTTAGTCGGTGATACGACAGTCATTGTTGCCCAATTGAGGGTGTCGTCAACATAATGCTTTATGACGCTGAAGTTATTCCACGTTTTATTGACGATTGAGCGTCATGTGATGCGATGGCCCGAAGCTTAATTATCCCTGAGATTCATTGCTCACTAAGCCCATACAAACTTTAACAAAGAGACTGTGAAATGGAAAAGCGTTAGACTGTCACGAAAGCAGTACCGTGTTCGAATGCTACATAAAATAAATACATAAAAATAATTCTTTAAAAATTTTCTTGAAAATCTATTAATTGGACATGTTCAACTACGAGACACTTTTTTATATATACTCATACAGTAGAATACCGACAGATGGTGATAGTAATTTTGAAGCCTCATATGTGGAATTTTATGACGCCTACTTAAGCTGCATATGGCTAAGCGCTGCATGTAGAGTATTGATCCAACGTCATTGACTACAGCCCGAGATTTACGCATCATTCTTATTATTATACGAAATTACTATGAATGGGTGGTCTTTACGAGACAACTTTCGTCTACCATCAATTTTAATGAATAGGCTACGACTGGCATTTTACGGGTGTGGGATCAATTTCACACCAACCGGGGGTATTTTAGAGCTCAGAAATCGATTAAATTTTTTTTTTTTAATATTCGTCGGGGATCGAACCTACAACCTCTGGCTTGCAAAGCAAACGCTTTCACCATTGAGCTATACCCACCGGTGTCTGTATATTCAATTATTTTGCGCACGTATACGTTATATTTATTTAATTATTTGTTTTTTAAATTGCATGAATATTCATTAATGTCTGACATTTAAAAGGAAACATATTGAATTTAAATATTAATCGAAGTATGAAATGATTTTTGGATTAGGGATTCAAATAATCCTAATACTTTTTAAACAAATAAATATTTTCAAATATGTAACAACCAAAACGAATATAAATTCATCATCATCACCATCAGCCTGTGTCCGTCCACTGATGAACGTAGGCCTCCCGCATGAGTCTCCATCCTCTTCGATCCTCCGCCTTCCGCATCCAGGTCACTCCCGCTATTCTATATATATTTTTTATGTGTATGGATTGTTGTATAAAATAGTCGCTTAAACTATCCAAATATATTTCTTTTCATTTTCTACTCAATTGTTCAAATACAATATTAATTACGTATAAAATAACGACCATTAAAAGTTACTTACAGTCGTGTCGATTTCTCGTCGCTGTCAAATTACTAATTAAAAATTTTAATGACACTCCAATATTTCTGCATACAAACGACAATTGCGAATGAAACAAGTTGCAATTCACTAAGTTATAAATAATTTCTAAATAATTACGTCAGAGCGACAAAGAATTGTTAATAAATTTAAATTTATGACCCATTTTTGTAGCAAATTTGAAATAAAAAATATATTTATAGTAAATATATATAAAGTATAGTAAAGTAAATATAAATAATTTAAAAAAATGTAAAGCTGAAATGAAAGCCCAAGGACTTAAAGAGACGACCGTAAGGTTCATTTTAAGCTTTTGTTAGCGAATAAATATTTTTTTCCGCACATGTGTCGTTTAAATAATAGAATATGTTTTTTTGTAAATAATTGTATAAATACTATTGTATAACAAATACCCATTGCTTAGCTGAAAATTACATTGTATCGTATCTTTTGGGGAAACCTAAATAAATAGTATATTCGATAAAAACCCCAACTCTCCTGAAGACTGGAACATTTGATCAAAAGTGACGCTTAGACCCAAGCAGTGACACACGGTTATCCATTCAAGTTTAGCTTCGCCTCCAATGTTGCTTTACTTCAGTGATCTTACGAGAACGACACTTATATGCTGGACTTTACCCGCCCCACACCCGCATTACACCAGGAAAGAGGACAGTTAAGTCTTTTTGATGATCTCATTCAGATTATGATCAGTTAGCAACTGATAAGTCCAGTGAGAGTCCCCTCTGAACAATTGTGGCCACTGCACAAAAGTCATAAAAGAAAGAACCCGCGAAAGAGATTTTTCTTATATGCTATTGTCATCGGTCAAAAGTTTAATATGCTGTCTCTTTTTTTCGTCAGATACTCAGTCGCTATACAACGTTAAATTTAATTGCTCAAGACCACATCTCATTTTATGTAATTACATTTTTTTTAAGAAATTGGATATTTATCAACATGTTGCTTAGTCTGTATTATACAATAGTATGTAACAACTTGTGTATCGCGTCTTAAACAGTTCACGAAAATTAGTATGTAGATTAGGCATTTTGGTCTAAAGCATCAAGGTTTGAAAATATAATGAGATGGTAATCTAATAGAAAAATACTGAAAGAGAACACCCTTTGTAAGATATCTACGTTATACGCAACCCTTCAGAACGTTAAAGGTTAAGAACAAGATTAAAAACGAAATATGTTTAATTAATGAACTTGCCAGTTTTAAATAAAAGCATTCTTTTATTATGCAATCAATTTCGCAATTTTTCGTTGAATAAAAGTAAATTTATGTAATGTTGTTATTTGCGAGGATTGGCGGACAATAAAGCAGACCTCCACCCAGCAGCTAATGTGAGCGGTTAGATTTTTTTTATTTTTCATGTAAACCACATACAGGAGAATACCGACAGATGGTGATAGTAATTCTGAAGTCTCATCTATGGAATTCTATGACGCTTACCATGGTGTATAAGGCTAAACGCTGCATGTGGGGTGTTGATCCGCCAGCGTCATAGACTACAGTAATTTACTATGAATGGGTGGTCTTCACGGGACGACTTTCGTCTACCACCAAATTTAATTAATAGGCTATGACTGACATTTTACGGGTGATGGATCAAATTCATACCAACCGGGGGTATTTTAGAACTCAGAAATCGTTAAAAAATCTCTTTTTTTAATCTCCGTCAGGGATCGAAACCCACGACCTTTGACTCGCAAAGCAAACGCTTTGAACATTGAGCTATGACCGCCGGCATATATTTATATATATTATTTTTTCATTCCGATTACTTTTAATTCTTTACTTCAAATAAGAAATTACATAAAACTGGAATATTACGCTCTTATAATAATTATAGTACGACATACTACGTGTGTTCATTTCACATAGCGTTTTCGAACGCTATAACTGCTTTTGTAAACCCAACATATTGATTCCTTCTGCACCCCCTTACAACCGAGAGACTCATCTCACATCGGTAAGTTGTAGTCTTTCTGCATGTGCTTCGGCGTTTTTAATTACATTTTTGTTAGATTATCGGGTGATAAACCTGAAATTTCTGCGGCTTTTACCATTTTATTCTTAATGACAGCTTGACTTAATCAATGACTGTAGACGGGTAGAGCTTAATGGCCAAAGAGTTTTATGTACAAGCCATATGTCATGGGTTCGATCCCCGACGGATATTAATTATTTTTTATTGTGGTCGATTTCCGAGCTATGAAATACCCCCGGTTGGTGTGTATTTGATCCCTCACCCGTAAAATTCCAGTCAAAGCCTATCAATTAAATTGGTGGTAGATGAAAGTCGTCCCGTGAAGACCACCCATTCATATTAAATTTGTATAATAATAAAGGATGATGCGTGAATCTCGGGCTATAGTCTATGACGTTGGCCGATCAACACTCCACGCATGGTAAGCGTCATAGAATTCAACAGTTGAGATTTCAGAATTACTATCACCAAATGTCGCTATTCTCCTGTATGTGTTTACATAGAGAAAAAAAATGACTAAAGTAATTCATTAATAATATTTACGACCGAGTATTCTAAGAGTTCAAACGTATGTGAAATATATTAATTCTTAAAATCAATACTGTTAATTTTATATTGGTCAGAAAAAAAAATGTCAACCTCGAGTTACAACAAAGTTAAAAACATATACCTGTATATTTTGAAATTAAATATATAAATTTATCTATTCATTTTATTGATATTACAGCAAACACCATCTTAAATGGCATTTCTCTCATCAATAAGTCATGTCATAGAAGACGTATGCCGTAAATTTGTATGTGTATCAATTGTTGAATATTGGTATAAATCTTCAGTGACTTATAAGGATATATTTTACACTTAACCAAAGGTATATACTGAATTTATTTAATTTTCCACCTTCATTATTATTGTACGATTCGCACATATTTTTAAAATATATTAAAATCTATAATTAACATGTGTAATATACGATTTGATGAGTGTTAATCAAAGCTCGACTTACCTTAATCTACATAGAAATCCCAGCTACCCGTCTTCGAAATCCTTTGACGGGCGATGAGCTTTTCTCGAGCTTCCGTTGTTCACCTGTTGCTGCCCGTTCACGATGTTGCTGCCGTGAAACCCGCCCAGAGCTTTTATACCTCTGTGACTACACACCCCCGCATACAGCCTCCAACGGCAGCGACACGAAGAGCTTTTTTTATAACAAAAAAAAGCTGCACTTTTCTACGATTGTTATTTTCATGACTGCATAATGCCGATGCAAGCATTATTCAAAAAAATATTAAAATCTATGTTTCGAAAGCAGATTTCAAAAGTTAATTAAAACTATTTAATTTACGTATATATTTCCTTAATCTTCCTTTTCTTCTTTTTTCTTCACCTTTTTCTTCTTCTTCTGCTGCTGCTTTTTTAGAAGTAAATCCTATTTTTACTGTGATACTAATTATTTTACAGTGCTGTTTTCCTATTTTTTTTACCACAATATATGTAAATAATTTAGGCTCTCAATTATTAAACTCATTTTATACGAGGGCGATTCGTAAAATAAGTTTCCCATGGCGCTACAGTCCTGAAAAGCGCTGTTGTGGTAGATCCCGCGATTCTGTAGTGTTCCTTGGTTCCCCCACTCAAAATCCCTTCCCTAGCGAGCTGCCTGCGGAGCTCAGTCTTGACTTCGTAGCCGTACGTGATGGATCTCCCCCTCGCTTCGCCCGCCAAGAAACTTATTTTACGGATCACCCTTATATGTACTCGTATAAACACGATTCGTGTGGCATAACTGATTACTTATAATATCTTATTTAATATATTAAATTATTTTTCTACTTCTTCCCATATTCGCTCCATATCTACAAAATTAGGAGTTTCAATGCTGTATATAATTTAAATTTATAATCAATCATGCATTTTACTTTGTCACAGTATATTGTCCTGATAGTGTACATATCGTATAGAGATACACATGTAGTGAAACGCGTGCAGTCACAACAAATTATGTGTTTTGTTAATAGTTCAAATTTAATTAAATATTATTATAGCTTACATGTATAATTATCAAAATAAATGTTAACAATCATACATTTCAAGATATTTTCTAAAGATTTGGAGGCGCAAAGTAAACGATCTATATAGTGAAGCGAAAAAATCAAAACCATTAAATTTAAATGTTTATTTTTAAGTTATTTGACAAGAGGCGACAGAGTTCGAAATGAGCATATTCGTGGTTCATTTCGCGTGGCCCCCATTCCTGAAAAAATAAGGGAAAACCGCCTAAGATAGTATGGGCATGTGACACGGAGATATGAAGACCACATGGTGAAGAAAGCCCTCAACATACCAACGCTGAAAAGAAGACCTGGAAGACCACAGGCAACCTGGACTGCAACTGTAGATATGGATCTGAAAACTCTGGGCTTGACCGATAATGCAACGCAGGACAGATAGACATGGCGAATGTGTGCAAGGAGAACTGACCCCAGATGATGGGAAATGGCGAGGCTAAAGAGAGAAAGAGATTCTTAAGTTATTTGAAAAAAAAATCCCTAGAAATGACACGTGGTGTATCCTTGCTATCATCCTTCCAAAAACGAGCCACTCTAAATGTTGCTTAACCTAATTGTTCGAATGAAAACCTCTGTTCTGATCGTTGGTATTTATTTTTCATATTTTTTATTACGTTAACAGATAGACAATTAGCAATTAGTATGTTATAACATATTAGTAAATATATGAAAAAAATTAAAATCGAAATGTAAAATTAAAAATTAAAAATATGGTCTGATATCCTCCTCTCAAAGTTAGATATCGATTTACTGGGTGACAAATGCAGGATCAGGTTCACAATACAAAGAACTTGTTTTTGTTTCACAATTTTTTTCGTCACGCGTTATGGCGAATGTCCTTAGGCGCGCCTCATAACGGTCGCGAGCGAGCTCCAACTGCCGGTGCGCTCTGACATCTGGAAACGCCAATAGTCGCGGCAGACAAGCGAATTAAAGATGACAGTGGCCAACATAAAAGGACCAACTGTCATAACAAATAAAATGGCGCAAACAAACGCCGTGCAACGTTATAATATTAAAACTAACATTAGATGTGCATGTCAAGCGAGCGAACAAAAATAACAGACAAAAGATCGTTTTTCGAGGCTTTACGGCATCAGCCCAAAGGAGCTATATCAAGCTGATATCAGCTCTAACAAGGCAACGGTTATGACGAAAACATAATGCTGCCTTCTATTAAACCAGCTGGACTCTCATCATCGTGAATAATAAATTCATCGTAAATTTGGGATATCTAGTTTAGTTTAGTTACAGGCGATGAATTATATTTTAAGGAAACTTCTCGTATCGATTTCCAGAATTAGAACGTTTAAACAAAGTTTATTTTCTTACAGCCTTTGTAAATATAAGTAACTTAGCTGTAATTAAAACAAAGTTGAATTTACGAGTACTTTTCACTTACAAAAAGGTCAAAATCGTCTCGATAATTTAATGAATTGTGTTTTGTCAATTGGTAAATAAATAAATAAATAAATTAAAAAATTAAAAAGACAGTCAACACGCATATTTTGATACAGAACTCGTTTAGTATTTTTTTTATCATTAGACCACGGTGTCGTATACAATTCACGCTTATTCAGACATAAGTAATAATATTTGTCCTTTTTCCTTATCCGGTTAATTAGCTGGAGCATATGAGCGCCACGAATTACGTTGTTACGAGGAAATGAAACCATTGGTCCGCATGGGCTTAAAGAGAAGTCAGCTGTGATATACGAGGCATATTTGGGTGTGTGTTAACCAGAATTTTTAAGTAGTTCATTACACCAACACTTAAAGAGGCCAGGAATTTTCGTTCTAAAGGGCAGCTTAACTATTTTTCAGCCACATAATAAAACCTAAATCGTATTTGTAAATAAACATACGCAAAATCAAAAAAATAAATATTGACTAATTTGTATTTTAATTATTTTTGTAAAAAAAAACTTACACATAGGTGATTTATATACTGAACGATAATTTCATTATATTATTTGTATGGAGCATCTTGATTTACGGCTGTGAGACATGGTGCTTATTTGAAAGTGATAAGAAATGACTAGATCCCTTTGAGATGTGGTCATACAGAAGGCTTTTTGGAATTTCCTGGTGAGACCAAGTCACAAATAATGAGGTTCTCAGCATAATTAAGGGAGAAAGGTAGTTAGTAAGAATCATCTCAGAGATGCGTGCCCGATGGATCGGTCACATCATGCCCCACGATGGTCTTCTTCATGACATTGTGGAAGGGATGGTTGAGGGTAGAAACTGAAGATGGCGCCCTAAACGGAAGTATTTGCAGCAACTGTTTGAGGGCATGAGTTACAGCTCTTTTGCTGAGCTAAGAAAATTTGCAGAAGATCAAGAAGAGTGGAGATCGAGATGCAAGATTTTGTTTTTGCAAACCCACCGGATTGATATTACGAAAAAAAAAAATGTACGGTTCTGAAAATAACGTATATATAATATGTGTATATTTAGTGTTTTTTTATTATTATTCACTATGGGATCCATTTTGAACATTGATATGAGATATTTTATCGTATTAAAAAATATATATGTTTTTTGTGATTCGCATCACAAATTTCCACCAAATACTTTTGTCAGCTGCCATTATACTTACTGCATTTCAAGTCATAGTGTGTATACCAATCAGATTTTCTTAAAAATGTGTCGTATAATTAGCGATGACCATTTGGTCCTTTGTTCAGGTCAACCCAACCAACGATATGCGGTCTTCTCAGGCGATCACCAATCCAAACATGATCCGCTCTCTACATCACATAATTCCTGTGATCGGTTTATATATACATACTCGAGAGCGGGTCTATCATTTGGGCACGGATTGGGAAGAAATTTCTGAGGTCTCTCTACATGAGGGTGTATGGATACTATCCGTGGCTGTATCCAACTAACTTAATACAGGGTATGTTGGGGTACTTTGAGTTGAAGACAAGAAGGGATGTGTGCTTAGGTATGCATTTCTTCCGGCTGTTGCGTGGCGTGTTCGGGAATCCTGAAATTTTGATGAAGATCGGTTTATGTGTCCCCGATAAATATCTGAGAATAAGGAAGCACAGATCGTTCGATTTCTCAAGGAGCAACACTAACCTGCCAGAGAATATGCCTCTTGGGAGAGGGATCAGACTGTTTAACCAAATCGCCTGGGATGTTGATATATTTCACGTAAGGGAGGCCCAATTCAGACATGAATTCCAAGAGTTTCTTTGGAGGAATGATTTGTTGGCGTCGTCTGTTTGATGAGCATTGGGACCTTCTGTTGCTTGTCTTTATTGCTTTGGTCTTAGTACTCAATCATAAGTTTATTTTAGGATTGATTCTTATTGCACTTCAGAAATGACTTGGGTTGTTCAAATTTGTAATGTTTCTGTAAGGGAAAAAATATATATAGAATGGTCGTTGGCCTTTAATTTGTTGCCTTATGTATGCTATATCGCGAACCTTGAAAGCTAAACTTAAATTCTTATCAATGTAAATGTTAATTGACTTATTAAAAGCATCTAATTTAGTTTCATATTTTACAGTAGCTAGACGAAAATACATCGTAATTGGTTTTCGAATTTCGCAATAAACTTTTCCGATAGTTTATCTAGCAAAATAGTAAAATAGAAAAATAGCCTTCAGCTTATCCCCTATGAAATGATACCGATTGCCTTCAAAAGGTATGAGTCGATTGCCCTCCCTGTGCCATTTTCATAGTATTATCTTTTAATTATCTGACGCGTACTTCGGAATTGCTTCCAATTCGACTTTATGCAATTACTGTCATACGAAAATATTTCATTAAATTTATAATCATATAAAATATATTATAAATAGAAGTAGAGTGTTTGCATTATTCAACTAAAAATATCAAGTCAATGACGACAGTCTTGTAATTTAATTTTTGATTATTACGAGTAATTTTTTGTCCCCGGAATTTCGTTGTGGAGTCCGTCGGGAACCATGTAGGAACCAGGCTCCCAGGTGAACCTTCTGGAACAGAGATGTCTAGTGATAGATAATTGACAATGACAAATGACAAAACTGTGTGGCGGCAATTAATAACAGTCATATATAGAACGGATATGAAAAGAAGAATATTTTTTTAAATATTTTTTTTCTATCATTATTCGTTACATTTCTATAACATTTGATTACCGAGAATTTCCCCCACTCAGTTATGTCGGTTGCCACTATTATTACTTTGTACCAATACATCCCTGCACCAGAAAGTCTATATTGTAACATTTCTTCTTCGTAGTATCAATTCGGTGGATTGGTTTGCAGCAGCTGAATCTTTCATCGTTATTTAGATTTTGTCTACAATTTTTTTTTTCAATTTATTTATTTCTTCCAGAATATTTACAAACACAAATATTTTAATGCGATTCTGAAATAAGATATAATAGAAACAATTTATATATATAGGTATCTATGATTAATAACAATAATTTTAAAAAGTCCCCGGAGCCTCGCTAAACAGAAGACTCCACGAAATTACTTTGATAAATAAATTCGTTGAGCTCATGTCGAAACTGGGCTTCTCTCAAGTGGAATATATCAATATTCGAGGCGATATGGTTGAACAGTCTGATCACTCTCCCAAGAGGCATAGTCTCTGGCAGGTTAGTATTACCTCTGGGAAGAACTAACAATCTGTGCCTCCTAATCCTTAAGTAACTGGTAAGTAAGGATTTCTGAACACGCCGCACACTAGGCAAAAGAAATATAAGAAATTTATGGCAGAGCTCGGGACCTTTGAAAGACGGCAGCAGTAGTATCCGATTAATATTTTGTGTGATTTGTTAGTAACATTAATGATATCAACTGACAATACTTGGTGAAACTACTCAGAATATTTAAGGTGATCGGATGATCAGCTCACCGCTCTCGAATCCTGGACCATTTAGTGATCCTAAGGGGCGGCTAAATATATTTCAGATACAATCATTTCATTTATTAATTCCGTTTTTTGTTAAATTTCACTTCATGTCGAATTATAAATTCATATGTTATCATCTGAATATATACCATAACGAATGCTTAGCCAGAAAGAAAAAAGTTAATTATGCGCATACATAAACCATTGTATTCAAATATTTTTTACCTCGCGGCACCACTGACTGGAAAATGGAAATGTTTTTCTGCAACCAAACAAATAAACTTAAGATTTTTTTATACGTAAATAATAATTGATTATTATTTGACATCACTAGTGTATTTTTTTCATTTATAAAATTAAAAAAAAAAACGTTTCTTCGTGTTTTTAAAAACGTTTTGGTAATGTAGTCACTTAGCTATATAAAGCTATTAAACGAAGGAAAACTTTTTTTTTCATGAGGTATATTCATTCTTCTTTAGCCTCGCCATTTCCTATCATCTGAGGTCGGCTCTTCTTATGCACACTTGTCATGCCTGTCTGTCCTGCGTTTCATTCTCTGTCAAGCCCAGAGTTTTCAGATCCATGTCTACAGTTGCAGTCCAGGTTGCCTGTGGTCTTCCAGGTCTTTTTCTGAGCGTGGGTATGTTGAGGGCTTTTTCCAACATGTGGTCCTCATCTCTCCGCGTCACATGCACATACCATCTTAGGCGGTTTTCCCTTATCTTTTCAGGTATGGGGCCCACCCGAAATGAACCCCGAATATGCTCATTTCGAACTCTGTTCATGAGGTATATTCCTATTTTAAGAAAATATAATATGCTGAATTTCAGATTAAAATAGATTTAATATAATGCGTCCTTGATTTAATTCTCACATTAGAAGCTCAATTTGTATATTTAAAGCCATACAACAGAATGAACTTACTATTTATTGCTGTAATTTGTTCAGGAAAGACAAAGTAATGTTACTTACATACAATCTAATGTTTTTGTTATATTTTCATAAGGAAATCGTATAAACGTTTGAATGAAAAGTGAAAGTAATAGTATACTGACATACTTTTACATGTTTATTTTATATTTTACAGTTAAAACAGTATTTTGCTCAAAAATCAAGTGAGGCCTATCCAGTATAGATTACTCGGTTATAACGCGAGATATTGTAGGTGGTTCGATCTTCTTAAAACTATTTTTTATATTAACATAATTAATTATTTTTACTCATTCCCAAGCTTTGTAAAAGTTTAAAATAGCTATGAACACCTCCAGATGTGAGATTCATTCCTTGTCTGTAAAATTGCCTGTCATAGTACAATAATATAAAATTAACATGATAGACGAAAAAGTCGTTTTGTGAAGGCCATCTATTGACTCTATTTCTCAGTAAAAATCGTATGTGTTTTAATGCATAACTTTGGAAAATCATCATCATCATCATCAGCCTGTGTCCGTCCACTGTTGAATGTAGGCCTCCCGCATGAGTCTCCATCTTCTTCAATCCTCCGCCTTCCGCATCCAGGTCACTCCCGTTATTCTTCTTATATCGTCAGTCCATCTTGTAGGGGGTCGGCCAATGCTTCGTTTGCCAGTTCTTGGCCGCCATTCCAGTACTTTTCTTCCCCATCGACCGTCGTCCCTTCGACAGATATGTCCTGCCCATTGCCACTTGAGTGTGCTTATTCGTTGGGCAGCATCCACTACTTGAGTTCTTCCGCGTAATTCTGGCAAATCAACACTTAATATAACATATGTTGCCGTCTGTTAAATAGCAAGCGTCATTAATTCACACCATAGAATGTGTTCACCATAAAGAAGATCTCTGTATGTGTTTACTATTATAAATAATCGTTTCATTTCCATTAAGTTTTTATTTCATACGCGTAATGTATCGTGGTCTAATGACGTTGGCGTATCAACACTCAGCATACCTGTATAACAATTATTCATAAAAAAGCGTCGTAGAATCTACTAATAAGATGTCTTCTTACCGTAGCATAATTGTTTGATTTTTAAATTACAAATTATTTATTCATTCATGAAAAACGTTTAAATTCACGCAGCACACAGTTTGGCAGACATAAATATAGAATTTTCTGCGTAAAAGTAACGTTATGCTTACGTCATAGAATGCAATGTAGCGTTGTAATATGACTGTATGAAAAATTACGCAGCTTTTACTGTCGCGAAATGGGCAATTGCCGAGAATGTGAAAAGCGCTTGAGGTCTTTTTCATACCATTTTTTTTTTTATTGGCACGCATCATTTGTTTTGCGTGATTTTTCAAAATCATTTTAAATTATGTAATAAAAATAAAGCAATACTTAAGAAATTGCACGCTCATATACAACAGCGGCTTTAGAACATTTGGACCAATATAGATTTGACTATTTAGATTTTTAATCATTTGCGTCACCAAAGATTCAAATTGAAAGGAGTCTATTAGGTGTTTGAGATCTTTGAATTTGAAATTTATGAAGTAATAAAAGTATCAAAAAAGCCAGTTTTGACATTACCTTGGTTTCCAGCAAAAATAAACTAGATACACATAACCTTAGTTACTGATTTATTTTGGTTGCCGAAATTAATGCGGATATTGTACTTTTTTTTACTTAGTAATTAAATACACACATACAATTATACATCAAATTTTATACGCATCAATTCATTCGGAAAAAATATCGGCAGACGCGGGATTCGAACCTTGCAAACTTTGCTCTATACTACACACCGCGCTATCCACACGACCATTCTCCGCCTGAGCAGATACGCGAAACCCGATGTATATATATATACCATTGTTAATATCAAATAACGACCGATGTCTCTGTAGTATATATTCAGAGTATGTATATTATTATTTTTTAAGATTTAATCAGTCAACATTTATTCACAAGCTTTTTATATCATTATTAGATTATTTTTGTTTTGTTTTATAATTTAATTTGATTAAGCTTTCAGAAAGAAATTTCCGAATACAAAAATAAACTTTGAAGTCATAAATTTTCAAGTCAGTAAAACGACAAAACGCTAGAAAATTATAAATTTGTACATATTTTTAAAAAATTCAACGAAAATAGGAAATTACTAAAGTCTTTATTCCATTACCCAGAAATAGTTTCAGTGCTTTTCAGACCACTCTGAAATTCCCAACTTACTTGGTGCAGTGTGATATTTCATGAGAACATTTTATTCCCATACAAGAGATAAGTTTTCCTTCCTCCGGTATTGTTTATTTGAATTATATTCTCGTAAAAGGATCGACAAAGCAACAACACACTGAAGTAAAATAATTTTCAGGACATTTTGTGAAAATATTTTTGAAATTTCGTACATTTTTTTCCGGAATATTTTCGTGTGTTTTTGTACATCTTAAATTCGATGATTAAAAAACATTATCTCTGTATCTTTCTTTCTTCTTCTTTAAAATTTGAATTTTGTAACGATAAACTGAAATGAGGCAAAACATAAAAAATTGGTCACAAAAAATATGATGTTATCACAAAATAAACATTGAAAAATTCACTACAATTCGTGCATATGTGTAAGTTGACTGATAAGTGATGTTTTATTAAACTTTAAATTTAAAATACTTGTAAAAAAATAGTAATTACTCGAGATCGCTACAACTGGAAATTACTCTCATATGTACTGAATTCTCAATCTTGAAGATTTTCAGAAGAGAGAACATACACTTTTGTTGTCATTACATATTTGTTTTTCACTTTTACCGTTTTAATAAAATATTGTATCTACGATTTTTTTTTGTGTTTTGTATAAGCTACCATTTTAAATACTAACCATTTTGAGTCTTTTTCGTAATATCAATCCGGTAGATTGGTTTGCAGCAACAAAATCTTGCATCTCGATCTCTACTTCTCTCTATCCTCCGCAATCCTCTTCAGCTCAGCATAAGAGCTACAACTCATGTCCTCGAACACTTGCTGCGAATACTCCCGTCTAGGGCGCCCTCTACAGTTTCTACCCTCAACCATCCCTTCCACAATATCGTAAAGAAGATCATCGTGGCGCATGATGTGACCAATCCATCGGGCTCGCCTCTCTGAGATGTTTCTTATTAGTTGCCTATCTTCCTTGATTATTCTGAGAACCTCATTGTTCGTGACGTGGTTTTTTCCAAGAAATTCCGAGAATTCTTCTGTATGACCACATCTCAAAGGCCTCTAGTCTTTTTTTATCACTTTCAGATAAGCACCATGTCTCACAGCCGTACATTAAGATGCTCCAAACAAGTGCTTTGGCAAGTTACTTGCGGAGCCCTAAAGAAATATTATTTAACTCAAGAATTTTGGCTTTTTTATTGAAAGCTAGCCTTGCTTGATGTATTCGACTGTTGACTTCTCTTTTTGTTCTGCCATCCCAGGTGATCGTACTTCCAAGGTATACAAATTCTTTTGCATCTTTTAGGGGTACTCCTAGCATTATTATATTATTATGTTAAAACAAATAAATAAAAATATTTATATATTTAATGTATAAGTAATATTTTTAATATCATTTATTTGTTGAGAGGGACAAAACACCGAGTCCTTCTTGAGTAGTTAATGTAATATTCCCTCACATCTGTACTAAGACCTCCGCCTTAATTCAACTGAAGAGCAGCAAACAAAGCAAACAGTATGATAAACCTTTCATCATATTATTACTGTGTGTGTCGATCCGGCACTGGCTATTATTACGTCACGAAAATGGACGTAGAACAAATATATTTTAAATAATTGTATTATCACTATAATATATTCCTTAAAATATTTCTGGCAAATTATTCCACGCACTTAAAAATAACATTAACAATAAAAACATGCTCGTTTTAACAGTCTCCTATTTGTTCGTTATTCAAATATCAACTTAACAAACCAACTAAAACTTTTATGCATAAGGATTTTCTTCCTATACAACCTTGTATGAACGTTAAGGTTTTTTTTTACTGTACAATATTTATATAAGCCTTTTTTTCTAATAAAAAATACTTTGTTTCAGGAAAAATATTACATTAAAAAAAAACAATAATTACAGCTAATTTTTTTGTTAACCAATGATTAAGAATATTTAAATGCGTTAAAATCAAATATTATTTGTCGAAGGTCTCTTAATTTGATTGTTTAAGGTTTAAGCAAGGGATGGGGTGTTGAAAATTTGAATTTCATTTTTGCAATACTTAAAAAATATATTTGTACTCATTATTAAATCATAATCAAATTTAATATAATTAAACATATAAAACAAACACTACTTTTACTCCACCGGTTCACATGAAATTATTAAAGATTTTAGAAAAATAATCGAAAAAATCAAATAAATATTATGCACTCGTAGATATATTTCCTTATCATTTCAAATCAATACATACAATGATTCTGCTATAGGGATCACGCTTTAATTTCCTACGCACTCGTATAATTCACATTTAACTCGTATATAACACGATATATCTTCCTTTTCTCGTGTCAGCGACGTCAAATTATTGTTGGCCAGTATCTGGCAACATCGATAACCCGTGTGTTGCCCAGCATTATGTCCTGAGATGTGCAGCTTGTTGGGCTCATGGAGCAGGATATTAGGTGTGAAGTGGTCTGCAGGTCTCCACAGTCGCACAATAGTGACCTTCCCTACCTAAGCATTCCCCACCGCTCAAGGTTGTCCTTTGTTTTACCAACTCCGGTTCTTAATCTGTTCAAGGATTTCCAGGTTCGCCAGTCAAGGTTGGTGTCAGTTGGGAGGCTTTCCTTTGGAGTAATGAAATCCTCTGATGCAATTTGTTGCCAGAGCTAGGTCTCTAATTTTCAGGGCCGGATGTGAGAGGTTGTGTGAATCTCAGAAAGCTGCTTCGTGACTGCACTCTGGGTGTTGGGGGTATCTGATTATACAAGCAGTGGGACAGTTGGTTGATTGCCTTACGCATTTCTTCGGCGTATATGACTTTGCGTCTTATGTTTGGTGGTGCGATACCAGCCCAGGGATATTTTTTTTAAATGGGTGTTGGTTTGAGGCAGGCTGTGATAACTCTGCATGCATCATTCAGGGCAGTAGCGATATATGATGTTAATACAGCGAATCTTGTTAATTATTGCTCTGCTCATTATACGTACGTAATATGAATACGTTTCATGAATTGTAAATCTAAAGTAATACAATGTAATTGTCATTTTCCAATTACGAGTAAAAATTTTAATTCACAAAGCTCGGAACATTATGTTAATACAATTCTTCTTGTAGAAAACTGCACTGCACATCATAAATACCATGAATAAGTTCCATTCAAAGTGAATATAGTGACCACAATGGTTTTCCAGATTCTCAGGTGGATTAGTATAAATATTTATGTCTATACACGGTCCATCCATCGCCTTGGCGGGGGTGAGGCGACCTCAAAGCATTATCCTGCTTTTAGGCGATGTTCCCCGAATAGTAAAAACCTTTCTTACCTGTAGATACACCTAGAGGTAATTCATTTTTGTGACCTTTCTTCAAACACTCTACAATCTATATGAGCATATAAATGTTGTATTGCAAAAATCTATATTTAAAATCCTGTTTTTTACTAATAATTTATTTGATGCATAGTTTATATCAATAAACACATATGTACCTAGAGCGTAAAAACTTAAAAACTGAATTTTTAGACGTTTTGAAATTACGAGTGTTATCCGTAAAATGAGGCTCCCAGTGATTTTTCACAGTGTAATTCCATGAATGCGTACATTTTTGGAAAGTTCAGACTTTTACCTTTTTTTTTCTACATAGTCGCCACTGAGGTCAATGCATTTTTGCATGTGGTATACGAGCTTTTGAATGCCCGAGTCAAAAAAATCTGCCGCCGAGCCACGCATATACCTGAGAACCGCTTCCTCCAGCTCTTCTCTATCGTCGAAATGCGTATCACCCAGGTGTTTCTTCTTGTCGGGAAAGAGATGGTAGTCACTTGGGGCCAAGTCCTGGCTGTAAGGTGGGTGTTTGACGCGTTTGCGTAAAAATAATTGAATTTTCACGATAAGCTGTTCTTTGAGTGGAAAATAAGTAAACGAATGCAACGCTTTTATACACGTAGGTCGTAATTACCTCAAATGTTTTAAAAATTACGAAGTTTTGAAATTAACTTTTGCACTTTTACTTGTTCCTAAACTTTCATTGAAAAGTGACGTACGTAGCTTAACCTCTAAAGATATATATTTGTGGCTTAATCAATCAGTTAATACACACAAAAATTAAAAACATTGATCTACGTAATGACATAAAAAAATATTGTGAGAATATAAAATTGTGCGTTTTATAGTTGTAATCAATCTTTCACAATACACCCTCGTATATAATAAATATCCTACATTGCATGTTCTCATTTTAACTACGCAATGTTCTTCTTCTACAGCTATTCCTTATATTCCTCAAGTATCATAGAGATCATAAGGAGGTACTTCATAAAACTTGCATCTGTAAAGCAGACATAAGTAGGCACATATTATGATAGTATAATGAAAGTAATTGGCTCATATCATCTAAACCAGTGTTCTTCAACCTTTTAGCTTCCTCGTACGGTATAACCAGGGCCGGTTTTAGAGGGTGGCGCAGTGGATTGGTGGCCCAGGGCGTCGAATGAGCTAGGGGCGCTGAGAGCAATCTATCTCATATCCATATATATTTTAAATACATATAATATGGAGCGCCAGAAAAAAAATGCCCTAGGGCGCCGCAGGGTCAAGAGCCGGCACTGGGTATAACAGGGTGGCTGGATGCTGTATTTGAAATAATGTGTTACGTTTTTGTAAGGTTTTTGGATGTTGAAGTTTTTTTTTTTTTTTTTTTATTTAATCAAATATAATAGGATACATTTAAGATTTAATTGACAGTATTAATATTTTTTTATTGTTGTTTTTTTTTTTTGGAATTCGCTTTCCACGCCACTTAAAGGTAGATCTTGTGTGTGACGTGGGATTCATCCTTGATTCAAGTGTTGCATATATACATTTTTTAGAATATAAAATAATATCATTAAAATCTATTCATATGGTAAGTTGTAATTGTGTTTTCAAAATTTTGTACTAATTGGTTGAGATCTTTGATCGAGTCATGTATGAGTTCTTTTATTTGAATTTTATTGTTAATATTGTTGCATGTAAAGTCATTCGTTGGTAAGCATTAATTTTGAAATTGTAAATGATGTAGGTATACTTTATATTATTAACCTCGATAGTAAATACATTACATAAATTGTAGATGATGTAGGTATGCTTTAAATTATTAACCTCGATAGTAAATACAGTACAGGAATTGTAAATGATGTAGGTATACTTTGAATAATTAACCTCGATAATAATTACAGAATTCAACCGAAATCAATCCGGCTGTTTGCGATTTTAAGCATTTTCTCTCTGATCATGCACTGGTGGCTATTGCGGTTGTGGTTAGTGGGTAAATTTGTTTTTTGAAATTTGTTTGAATTGGTACAATTGATGCAAATTGGTGTCTCTTTAATTTTACAGTTTATGTGGTTGTGATTTTGTGAACAGTGCAAGCAGGTTGGTGGTTGATCCTTGGCCAGACATCGTAGTGCTGTGTGTCCAAATTTTTGACAATGGTAACATTGCATTAGTGGGTTGCAGTCCTCAATGTTGACTCTGTTGTATCCTATGTTAATTTTTTTCTTTCTATCAGATGTCTTCTAATCGAAGGAGTTGTCTGTATGATATAGTTTGTGGTATCCCACTCTTTTCCATCGTTGCTTTTCTTGATTTTAATTTCTTTGATTAATTTAATTTTAGTCTCGTCCTCTTCATTTAGTCCGTTTTGGTTGACTATGTTACTGATTAATTCTTCTTCAGTAATGCCTTTTGTAGTCTCTTAATAATTAAGTTTGGTTGTTTCTTTTTAATTTCTTCAGCGGTAACCTCGTCTCCGATTCTCTTATTTATTTCATTGCACAGTAAATTAGCTTCCTCTTTTGTTGCGCAGATTATTAGACTCTTTTTTTCTCCGATTTTTTGAAACTTATTATTCCCATTTTCATTTTGTTTAGGTTCACATTTTTTGCTATTTTAGTTTTAACTATTTCAGCACTAGCATTCTTTTTGACTCTATTATGATTGCGTGTTTTTGAGTCTTGTTTCGTTGTAAATTTAGTTGGTTCTTTTGGTGAACTCTTTGTGATTGTTGCATAAGATATGTTCGATTTAGAGATAATTTCTTCAATCTTTTTCATTTGTTTCTTGTTGTTATTAATTAATTCGTTTTGTAAATCAATTATTTTTCCTTGTAAGTCAATTTTTGATTTTTGTAATTTCTTCAATTTCTTGAATATTTTTTCCAGTTGAATTTTTAATTTATTATCTTTTGCTGAGGTGATCTTATTGATCAGCTCTTTAGTATTAATTATTAATTCTTCCATCTCCATCGCATTCTATCTTGATTCATTTGATCACACTTTGATGTTCACTAGAAATTATTATAAATCAGTTTTTTTTATTATTATTATTGTTGCACACACGCCACTACTCCGAATTTATTGGAGCCACTGTAAAGCACGTCTGCACTCTGTAATGGTCGAACGACGAATCCAAGTTATTTATTTGTTTCTTGAAGTGATCCAGATTGTATGAAGAAAGAAACATGTATGCTGAAATATCATTTTTAGGCGTACCATTGGCGTTTAGGAATGAATTCTGAAAATGGCCTGCTCTTAGTCGACATACATCAACTGTATTTGGGTTCAACCAGTGCGAAATGAAGATGTCGACTCAACTGTAGGGATTGTTTCTTTAATTTCAGAGGAGTAGCTGCCGTGTTAATTGCTATTGAAAAGACCAAGTGATCGAACCTTACATCTGTGTTTCAATGATTGAAGGCAGACGTAAATGCGCTATTATTTCGTCTTCGCTTATATTTTGTCCTTAAACCATAGGTTGAACAACAATGATCTAAACACGTGTTCCATAAAATTATTTCGTACGTAGAATATGTTTTCTCCTTCATGCAAAATGAGCCACTTCAAAAACACATACTATTTCCATATTCGCTCCCTAGTTGGAGCATACGGTCGTTATTTTTTCCTGTATTTTTATATGTTGAAGGGTAATGATACAAATATGGATTTGCATGAATCCCTAACGTTTGGCTGTAAAGAGGGAACTGTCATATCTGAGAAATATTTTTTCATATTTCTAATAAATGATTTATTTAATTTTTATTTCAGTTCCCAATCCATTTGCTGACGAGAATCGCTGAAATATGGTAATTTAATTTAAATTTTAAAAAAACCTTCACTTGAATCCGATTTTTTTCGATCGATAATTCTGTGTGAAATTCTTCTTTTAAAAACATGTAGAAAAAATCTGACTATTTTTTTTTTAATTTAAATAGTTTAACTTTAAATTACGTTCAATTATCATTATAAATAATATCGTGTATTTTCAGACCAAATTTGAAATTGTCACTTGAAGGAATCAACGATTTTAAAAATCGTCAATCCTGAGAAGGCGGTTGATATATCGGCTAGAAGATATTCGTCACACACTGCTCAACTCGAAAGCCACAATTCCATTTGCCAAAAATAGTCCCCCTTCAAACTTTAATCAGTTTCACACATGAATTTACAATTGACATTATTTTTTATTTCTTATTCTAGAAACTGAAGTTCCTGGGAGATGGAGAATGTCCTGAATGGGTGCTGGGAGGACTCCATGCTATTGGTCAGCTCAGCGCTCCTAGAGCTAGAACTCTGTGTATGACTGTAGCAGAGCATCTCGCTGGAGAACCTCTTCAGGTAGTATTTGAAGCAATTTACCATACATGATGATATACCCAGTGCCGGTTTTAGGGTGTGGCGCAGTGGGTCGGTGGCCTAGGGCGTCGAATGAGCTAGGGGCGCCGAGGGAAATCTTTCTCATATATATATATATACTTTAAATACATACAACATGGGGCGCCAGAAAAAAATTGCCCTTTGGCGCTGCAGGGTCTAAAGATGGCACTGGATATACCAGACTTTTCAAGCTCATCAAGCTAATAATAAAAAATTATAGTAAAAAGAAACGTTTTCAATAGTTTGGAGTCTTTGTCGCCTATAGGCGCAAACTCTTGTATATTTCTCATAAAAAGCATGCTTTTTTTAATAGGTATTTTTCATGCATTTTAATATTAAACCTTATAACAATTTTATAATTAGTATAGTGACACATATCATGAACAAATAATTATTAAATATAACTTCTTTCAATATAAAAATCAATGACATAATGATATTTTTTAAATTTAGTTTATAAAAGGTTATCTTTGTAGAACACTGCAACTTTGTTGGCTTGCCATATTAGAGAATGGAGTCTTAAAACTGTTATAAATTTGTCCTGATGAAGGAGAGTTGTCTCCGAAAGTGATTGACTAATAAAAATTACATCTCAGTTGTTTTACAAAGTGTGTTATGTTATTCTTTACCAAAAGTTGTTTGGAAAAAGGTTTCATACAAAAGTGACAGATGGACACTAAAATGGTTGACGTATATTAGTTTAAAAATATTTTTATTAAAATAAATTACATATAACACAATATTGTTATTAATTTCTTCATTCGTTTATATTTTTTTGAATAAATATTTTATTATTATCTTGGCAAGTAACTGCAAATGATGAAGATGGTAATTCGATTACCTGTATATACCAGGAAAGATACAAGTATATTTATATATACTTATCAGTAAACTTAGGAATGTATTTTACATCACCAAATACTTTTATTAACTCTATCATTACGGCTCGGTTTGAATACAAATTATACTGTCAATTATAAATCTAGTATTTGAAGCATTAACGTACTTATCTGGTCTATTTTCATATATCACATTGATTCTTGTATTCGTTACCTATCAGATGATGCATAAGAAACTATTCTAAGAAAGTAGCAAAATGATATATCACGTCAACCGATGTCAACGGTCGAGGAATCTTATGACTACATATGCCGACAACCGATGCGAAAGGGTTAAATGAATTTTATTTTATTTCAGGAGCAGAAAATCAAAAGCATCCTTGCTGATGTAAAACTTGGTAAGTGAATCCTTGAATGAAAAATTTACATGCAATGTATAATATATACAGGTATGTACAAAATATAAATTAGGTGTTCAAACATACTGATAGATGCTATTTAATATTTGAAATGGATCTCAAAGTGAATGTTAAAATATATAATTAACTTTAAATTAATGTAATACTCGTAATACGTACAATTTAATAGCAAATATGACATTTCTCTAATCAATATCGTCTGTGTCCCGGCATCTGTTGTTCATTTTTCTTCGATACTTATGAAGAAAATATTATATTTATATATATAAGATATTTGCTATGAATTTGTTTGTCTTGACATCAGCATGATATAGCCCTTGCTGACTAGTACCGAAAACCTCGATTTACAATCTTTCGTCTCTTATTTCTGTGCGCTTGTCCGTACATGTATGTATCGACATATTGGCATTTTAGACAAGTCCGGTCACGGTGTGACGTTAGTTATATAGACTGCCGCTTGTGGCGCTGGGCCCATCACGAGCGTGCTCAATTGTGGGTCGACCGTCAGCCCGGCATGTTATTCCCGCCTGGGCCGGAAGTTTGTAAAGTTTATCTTGAATATATATGTGCTTCTGAAAAAAGTCTGTGTGTTGTTAATCTGCTCCTCATCCTGCCACCACGTGACTCAATAACAACCTTTTAAATAGAAGAGGATGTTAGTGTGTATCATAATATATTTATTTGTTCATAATCGATTTAGGTATTCAATTTAAATAAAAAAATAAAATATATATATTTATTTTTTTCTTCAAATAATAATACACATACTGATCTATACCGAATAAATGAATGTCATTTATTCACTCAATTTGAGTAAATTTTATCAAATAATAAGAGAATAATTTTCAGTGAATATTAATACATTTTTTTTTTAATTTTCAGATTCTGCTGACGACATCAAGATGGTGGTGGGAAGTTTGATGTTTGCGTTAACTAGCGCTGCCAAGTGGGGCGCTGAAGCTGCTGAACTGGACCATGGACTCCGGGGAGCTGGGCTGGCCTGGGAGATCACCAGAGCCCTGAGAGCTGCCTTCGATCAGCACGGAGCAGATATCATGGGTGCCATGCGCAAGAAGTCGCTTACCTGTTAGTCTCTGATTATATTATTCATAAAAACAGCATATTAAACTCTTACGTCCAACCTGTAATCAATGGAGCACAGGCGTAAGATTGGTTCACTTAGTCATTTCTACCGTTATTACCACGGTCGCTGCTCTTCGGAACTTTAAGAACTAATTCCTCCTGCACCCACCCACAACCGACAATCTCATCTTACACTTGCCGAACATCAATACACGGTTAATGTGTGTCGACCAAGAACTGGCAGTTTCCAAAGTTCTTTCCGTAATGCCACCGGTAAGCTTTGGAATGCTCTTCCAGCGGATGTGTTTCCTCCTTCCTACAATTTGGATCTCTTCAAGAAACAGATAAATGTACACTTGCAATCTCCCCAACTCACACACAAACACGAACACAACACACGTTTTTCGCATGCAGCATCCAGCCTCCCTGGCTGAGCGTCATAGAGTGTACTGGTCTTGACCGACTGTGCTCTCCTGCATGCGATTACATAAAAAAAAGCACAGCTAAAAATATATTTACACTCGCATACAAACACATTCTTTGACTTAAGGTAACCAATTTTAAACTCTTGAAATGAGTCGAGTGCTGAGGCTTCCAAAGTCACTTCAATCATTTTAAAAGAAAGTAGCTAATCTGAGTTGGTTACCTTAAGTAATATGTATGTATATCGGTCTTATGTGTATAATGACTCTGCATACGGATATTCTTCTAAATATTTGAAAAATTAAAAAAATATAAAAAAAAAAAATTATGAATACATACATTTTAACAAATAATAATGATTATGATGATTATCGTGTTGACAGTCATGTTGTAACAAATAAATTAAATATATTTATTTTTTTAAATCAAATATTGGTCTAGCCAGGAGTATGTTTTCATTATTATATTAAGTTATTATTAATTTTATACCTTAATTTATTAATTTATAGGTAAAGTAAGGCCCCGCTTAACGCGGGGGATACGTTCCTAAGTAGAGCGTAATGCGAAACAGCGCTAAACGAGGCTAACTTAACATGTGAATAATGGGGTTAGGTATTCAATTTAATAGTTAAGTTTTTTTAATAAAAATAAAACCAAACATTTATTTCTTACAAAAATAAAAACAATATAAACGAATATACTTATAAAAACAAATAAAATTCTAAGTCAGTTAGATCATTTAGTCTATTCTGTGTTTTCAATATTTTTGCCTTTTTGTCATGAAGGCATCTAATGTAGTTTGCGTTTTCCTTTTGCGTTCCACAATATTATAAGAGATAAATAAAACAAACATTTGTATGAACATATTATGAATTATAATATTTAGAAAAAATCAGGAATTTCAATTAATTTTGAAGAGTCCTAAAAAGATTAGCATTTTAAAATGATTTTAATAAAAAACAAACAAAAATATTAAACTTTTCTCATAAATCAATATTGTATTTCATGCTCTGTGTATTTTTGTTAGAAACTCTTTGGTGTGCTGAGAAGTATTAGGGGTATGCTTCTTTACTAATAATATGTATATTTTATTTTCAGTGGCGAAGCTCAATAATGTTTCTACAGAACCGACGCCAGATGGTGCTATCGACTGTATTCAATTGAATATAGACAATGAAGATGTCTGTAAAGGAGTCCGCACTGAACATAAGTTGATGATTCAAAAAAATGACATTCCAGAACTCTTAAGTGAGCTGAAGAAAGCAAGAGACATTATGGAATCATATAAAATACCGAAATAATATGATTATTACAATAGCATAAAAATACATTTACTATTCCACTTTGTAAAATATATTTTTAACCTGCTCGCATCGGTAACCGATATATGCCATGTAAGATTTCACTACCGTTGACATTGGTAGCCGTGATCTATCGTTTTGCTACTTTCTTTAGAATAGTTTTGTATGCATCATCTGACAGCTAAAAGATACAAGAACTAATGTGATATATAAAAAAAAACATATAAGTACATTTATGCTTCAAATACTAGTTTTATAATTGACAGTATAATTTGTATTCCACCGAGCTGTAATGAGAGGGTTAATATCTTGCAAAGGCTTATTTATATTAAATATAAATTTAATAAATTTTAATATAATACATTAAATCCTCTTATGTATTCTTACTCCTGAAGCCTATGCTTAGTATATACTTGATAGAAATGTGAACACAGAGGGAACGGGTACTGATTTATGCCAATTTGTGTAACCATTTATATACTCATGGATATATGGATGAAAAAGATTCAATTTTAATACAAAAATAAAGTTATATATATATTTATATATCTATATATATACGGTAAGTATTTGTAGATTACGGTATTTATGTAATGTAAAATAAATTAACTATTAATAAACAGATTTTGTACATTAGGAAAATATTTTAATCCAATAAATATATGCAATAAGTTTCTCAATGCATTTTAATTTTGTTCACAAAACACCTTAAACAAATTTTTGATTTATTGCTTATTTTCGTTTTACTTACATTTAAATGTTTTTAATAATATTTTCATTTTAATCTGTACTAGACCACTTCCTGCCCTTCCCAGCATTATATTTAACCCTTTCGCATTGGTTGTCGGCATATGCCGTTTTGCTACTTTCAGTACTCATTGTGACATATACGGTAGAAAATTGGAAGTCCAGTCATTCCCTTTATCAACCTACATATATTCTTTACAAGAATCTGTAAAGCATGTAAATAAATATCGTTAGGCTTCGTCACAGGAGTGATTTTTTTGTAAACCACATGTGTCAATGCCACCACATGTATGGCGTTACATAATGAACGTTTGTTAAATATAATAGTTGTATATGCATCATCTGATAGCTAATGAATACAAGAACCAATGTCATAAAAATAGGTCAGATAAATACATTTATGCTTCAAATACTAGTTTTAATAAAAAAAAATGGTTTGCAAAATTCACGCCGTATTGACAGTATAATTTGTATTCCACCGAGCCGTAACGAAAGGGTTAAATATTTTTTTTTTTATGTGCTAGTCACTCAATCAATATGATTTGCATGATTGCTCAACTATTAAAGATAAAGTAATTGTTTCCTGTGTATTTTGTAGAAGTGAAATGTTACAAAAACAAAAGACAGACTACACTTGACTCATTTTTGCATTGAATTAAATTGTATGTACCTACCCATTTATTATTTTAAATAGGATTTTTTTTCTTTCTTAAAAGTTTATATTTAGTCTTCAATTTTTAAAAAAAATCAAAAGCTATTTTTAAAATCGCTGTATTATCGATAATTCTTGACAATACGTAGTAGCTAATTATTTCAATATGGTAGCAAGAGATCTCACTGTACGCTCAAAATATTGAATTTCTTAAAATAGTCAAAATACATTGGATATTAAGTGTTAAAGTGGAGCGTCTTTAGACGCGATTTTTGTATGGACGGCCTCCCGTAGACGGAATTTTAGAGCGTCTATAGACGCTTGTGGCATAGAACCGGTACCGGTAATATGGTAATAACATTATAATGAATAAACCTTGTGATACATACAAGCAATATAGGACAATTAGATACTTGTGACCCTTATGATAGCCTCAGATTTGGTCAAACTCAATGATTTGGGATTCCAGCTTTCTAGGCCTCTCCATCTTCTTGGATTTCCTCTTAAACATGCGTTACCTGAACACCTGGTAATCACTGCCATTTTTTAGGAATACCTTCCTGAACAACTACTTAGTTCTGATGATCTCTTGATGTCGGTCTTTATCAAGAATATCATCAGGATAACGCGCGTAATTTACGAGACAGAAATGAAATACTGTTAAATATATATTTAGTTTCCTTCGTTAAGTCTAAGATTTTGTGTGATTCGTAGGGTACCCCAAGCAGTGATTTTTAAAATATATTATGGTAGCAAAAAGCACCCTGCCTGACGAGATATAGTCCTAGCATGGTCTTTAGGAATTGTACTCTCAGTATCACGGCACAAACGGTCTAGAACTACCTGCCGGAAAGTATAAGAGAACTGAAAACGGAGGCAGATTCTACACCCACTTTTTTACTTAGAGAGCCAAAGAAACGCTCTTGGAATTGCAATTTTGTCATAACAAAGCGCTATATAAGTTGTTCAAGTTTTTTTGCACCTTCTTCGTGTGATGTACCAAGCGCTACTGACACCTTTTCTCGCGGGCCAAACGTCACTCGACAGTTCATGTCGCGGCATGTCAGGAAGGGCTTCCAAGAGACGGTATTGGCACTGCATATATTTATTTATTTATTACACAGAACCGAAGTTCCAAGGTACAATTAATAAGAAACATATGAGTATACATAAATATACAATACATACAAAAGATAATAAAATATAAAAATAACACAAAAGAAGAAGAAGATGACACGTGTCAAAGATCATAGAGTACTAGGAGAAAAATACCATCGACAAAAGAGGAAAAGGATGTAAAAAAAGGATCGAGGTGTGCTGTAGGCCATTTAGAAGCGCCATTGGCGTTGTACCAAATTGAGTGCTTGAAGCTCCACAAGCATCAACTGGGATCAAAAACAATGGATGGCTACGATCTACGTATATAAAGTAATGAATCATGGAAAAAAAGCTTCCTTGGCAGTATGAGGGGTTCTAAATTTGTATATATGCATATCAAAAAAGCTGGAATATTTAAGAATGAAATACAAATGTCAGCTTATGTATGATACTTTAATCACAGCAGTATAATGTAATGTACTGTATCCAGCGGCAGCTAATTACCTCGGGGTACGAGCCCGCACATGCTCGCAGCGCACCAAAGCTTATAACCACAATGATTTTCGATTAAGCGTTGTCTAAAACTCGCGGGGGCACATCCTAATTGCGTTTTGATACCCAATCAACGGTGCGAATGTACGGCCGGGGAGGCACGTGCTCGGTAAGCGGAATATGAAGCAGTCCGCGGGACTCTCATACATAATATATGATTCGCTTTTATTCTATAAAGCCGGCACGCGCTGCCCCTGCGCTGACTACTGTTTAATGATACTTTTGTTCTATGGCAGTTCGCATATGGACGCCCAGGGGTAGCTCACATTCGTAAAAATCAATAAATAATTAAAAAAATAATACGTCAATCACAAGCTACGATAAAAACATCGGCTGAAATCGAAAAGAGATAACAAAAGTATATTTTTTTATTTTTATGTAAACACATACAGGAAAATACCGATAGATGGTGATAGTAATTCTGAAGTCTCATCTGTGGAATTCAATGACGCTCAGCATGGTGTATATGGCTAAACGCTGCATGTGGAGTGTTGATCCGACAACGTCATAGACTACAGCCCGAGATTCACGCATCATTCTTTATTATTACAGGAATTTACTATGAATGGGTGGTCTTCACGGGACGACATTCGTCTACCGCCAATTTTAATTATTAGGCTATGACTGACATTTTACGGGTGATGGATCAAATTCACACCAACCGGGGGTATTTTAGAGCTCAGAAATCGATTTGAAAATCCTTATTTTCAAATCTCCGTCGGGTATCGAACCCATGACCTTTGGCTTGCAAAGCAAACGCTTTGAGCATTGAGCTATGACTATATATTAATATTGTTATCAGCTTGATATAGCTCCTTTAGGCTGATGCCGTAAGGCCTCGAAAGACGATATTTTGTCTCTTATTTATGTTCGCTCGCTTGACATGCACATCTAATATCGTTAGTTTTAATTATAGAATATTACGTAGGCGTTTGCATACGCCAGTTTATTTGTTTTGATAGTTTCTCCATTTCATGTTAGTGCAACTGTCATCTTTAATTTCCTTTTTTGCCGCTCCTGTATTGGGGCGCTAGATGTCACAGTGTCGGCAGTTGTCAATGGACTCATGCCCCGGCCGGCGACGTCGTGCCGGTCGGGCGTAGAAATCAAGTCTTTATAATAAACGCGAATTGTGCTTCGAAAACAAGTTATTTATATTGTCAATCTGCTCCTGCATCGAATTCTGAGAGGAGGATATCAATATTAAAGAGTTTTTTCTAGGGAGCGGATATAGAAGATGAAAATCAATAAATAAAAATGTCTAATAAACAATGTGTTGTGTCTCGATTAGTTCATGGGTTTGTCGTCCCTGTGCGCTGCCTCCTGCCATAATGTACATAGCTGATATTTCCGCTCTTATAATAATAATAATACTCTAATATCATATGCATTATCTGGTAGAGAGATGGGGCAATAAAAACCTCATTATCACCAATATCCCGGCACACGTGTCTCCCGCGCGGCAAACTTCCCGCCGGCCGCCATCTTGGTCATTTTGGCGCCAACTTGCTTGAGAGAGAGAGCGGAGTGAAGTTTTTGCGGTCGGCGACAGTCCGGCCAACTGCAAACTGTATAAAACCAAATGTCACCGAAACACACTCCCACACTCGGGGGGCGAAATTTGTGAACTTGCTCAAGTTCTGGAGACTGGTCGGCGGCTAGACGCGCCACTTTCGGACGCGCTGGGGAGACGTCCAATTTGGAGATACGTCTTTACATTAGGTATTTATTAATATGTAGATGAACCTTAACATGTCTACTTGGTATACAAGTAACTTAACATACTGTGAGAACAAAAGACAATTGGTACTCTCGTCAAGAGGGACCCATGACTTTTACGGGTCAATAGATACATATATGTACAGAAAAAAGCCATTTTGGGCTTAAAAAAATTTTTTTTTGGTACAAATAACTTTAATCTTTTCGTTATGGCTCGGTGGAATACAAATTATACTGTCAATACGGCTTGAATTTTTCAAACCATTTTTTTTTCTTAAAACTAGTATTTGATGTATAAATGTACTTACCTGACCTATTTTCATATATCACATCGGTTCTTCTATCCTTTAGCTATCAGATGATGCATAAAAACTATTATATTTAACAAACGTTCATTACGTAACTCCATACATGTGGTGGCATAGACACATGTGGTTTACAGAACAATCGCTCCTGTGACGAAACCTAACGATATTTATTTACATGCTTTACGGATTCTTGTAAATAATACATGTAGGTTGATAAACGGAATGACTGCACTGCCAATTTCCTACCGTAGATGTCACAATGAGTACTGAAAGTAGCAAAACGAAATATCAAGTCAACCGACGTCAACGGTTGGGGAATCTTTGACGGCATATGCCGACAACCGATGCGAAAGGGTTAAGCCCCTCAAGCACTAGTCGACTGTTGTGATACTGTACATAAATGTACTTCTCAAATCTTCTAAATTCAGCTCACTCACAACGATGTGGAGATAATGTAGGATCATCATATTTCTGAAACTTTATATCGGCAATTTGCCCCTTAAAGTAGATGTAGTAATAAGTAAGTAACCGATCGACTTCTCAATATTTTATATACTTTGCAAATTTGAAGCACCAAATGTTATGTATTCGACAACCGTCAAAGGCTTAAAAAAATCTGGTAAAATCATTTTATAGCTCCATAAATAACCTCAGTAGGTGTTAAATTGATCCCACACCTGTAAAATGCTAGTCATAGCTTGTTTATCAAAAACTGGTAGCATACTCAAGTCGTACCTTGAACACTACATATGTGAATTCATGTGTGAAAAATTGTATCAAGCCTGAAACCCAAGCTGTAGTCTAATGATGTTAATGAAGCAAGACTACAAATGCAGTACTAAGCCATCCTTAAAATGACAATATCTCCATCATAGTCTGTATTTTCTTGCGTATTTTGTACAAAAAATGTATGTGTCCATAGGTATTTACGTGATCAAGGTTTTTTTTGCTTTACTTTTTAACAAAATATGAATAAATCTTTTCTCAAATCCTTTTATCCACTTATCAATTCAGCAACAATGAATGCGTCATGTAAAACACGATTCGGACATCGAAAAGACGCGTCTTAGATCCCTCTTTTCTAAATTCGATTACCGCTCCTGCCCGGGGGAACGCTGTAGCAAGGAATGAAGCAATCCGCATACAGATCTATATCTCCCCGCAAACAAACCAGGATAACTGAAAATTGTTATTTCAACATTATACCTCCCGCCCGGCGTTATTATGTGAAATAAACCAATAAATGTTGGGGAATGAAAATACAGATTTCTGTTTTATCTTCTTTATCCGGCTGCCCCCGCCCCCCTTCTGTTTTCAAATTCAATTTTTGCTATCATCCGACGGGAATCCCCCGCGGCCAGGCTTTGTGTATTGAAATACGAATCGAATATCAATCGGGTCGAAGGGTCACAGACAAAATGCGTTAAGTCCGATTTTTCTGCCATTCTGTAGAATCCATTTCCCAACCTTACCATTTCCTTATCCATTCCCACGTATTTTGTTGTTAGCAACGTCATAGGTGTGTTAGTTATAGACATCGTCACTTGAGCGCTGGGCGACAGTTTTAGCACCGACGAGCGGACAGTTGTGTGCTGACGGCCGAGAAGATCGCATTACGGCTGGCGGCATGTCATTCCACCTAGCCGGAAGCTTGTAAAGTTTTTACGTAAATATATGTCAATGTTCTTCTGAAAAAGTCTTTGTTTGCTGGCCTGCTCCTCTACAAATAATCGCGGTATAGAAACTTAGTCATATTCGTTACATATCTGGAACATAAAGTCACGTTTAATTATCGCCTAACAGTTCTCTCAGTTGCCATTGTACATGCATCGATGTCTGCCATTCTTCAGAATCCATTTCCGAACCTTAACATTTCCTTATCCATTCCCACGTATTTTGTGGTAAGCAACGTGTTACCAAAGATAGCAATTCGAGACGCTGTAGTATACTAACTTCGCAGCCTTAGACTGAGGTCTATTTGGCATCTAACTGATGCACCTAGAATCACGGGAAGGCCTTCAGCCACTCTCTAACAAGTAGCTTCTTGCGTGCGCCCAGTAACGGGTCCCCATCTGGGTCTCCAAAAACAGGACGGGACAGGGAGGGTTTTCACCAAGCGATTACGTTCAATTGCCTTATTTTACTTTACTTTTATTATAAGTGCAGTTCTCGTTAAATCACCAAAGATGAGCAATATTGCACGCGAACAAAAACTTAGATGGGCTACTGTCTGCATGTCGTTGATAAGATTGAGTCACTCCTTTAGACTAATTGGTCCAAAACTCCGAAAAGTAAGGGTTATCATTCAATCTTCATATAACCTCCAATCGACTAATCACCTTTAATATGCCTCGAATAATACCACGTCGTCTCATCAAAGACCCGAGCTGCCGCCCTGAATGATATCGGGAATCATATTTGTTCCACAGGTCTAATTTTGGGTACAGTTCTATTTTCGGAACGAATATAGAAAAATTAAGAAAAAAAAAGTTTGTTTTCTTTTGACTTATTTTTCTTCTACTCGCACATACTTTTCTTATACTCTCTCCAAAATTGCATCCGGCTATTAGCTTTCTCTTCGACCAGCTGCCTTGCCATTTTTTATGTGGACTTATGAAAACAAACACTCTCTCTATAAAAGTTAACCTGCCTGGGATATGTTTTTCAGATTCTGCAGGAGAACATAAATTTTACCTGGCATTTCTTTAAGCGTCCGGGCTCTCACCATCATACATATAAATTATATGATGTAATGTATTCGGCAAAGCTGCAGAAGGCAGAAATGATATGGAAAAAGGCGACCATCATAACAGCTGACAATAAGACAGCAGTTCGTGAGGGTTTAATTCTCTTAAGTTAGGGAAGCATACATGGAAATAATTATGATACGATGCTGAATATTATTTATTTACCTTGTTTTTACACGGATCACGTAAGATAGCGTGATCCATGTAAAAACAAAGTGTAAAAAACCAAAAGCTTATGTGGAAAACATCTGAAAAGATTTATTTGTTTAAAGTAGGCTAAAATTTACAAATGCCAATCCAAAGTCACTGAAAAGAGGTTGAGAGATTTTTAATGTGTTTATTTAATTGTAAAATTTTGTAATTTGTTCTTTATACGGTTTTGTCGTCAACCACTGGCCTTTGGTCAGTTCTGCCCGGGGCGCTATCTGGCGGTCACTTTGTAAATCTTTCACAGTTCGGTAAAGTTATCGGAAACCTTCCCGGGACGTGATTCGTTCGGAAAAGGCTTTCAAGTGCGTGGAGCGGAGAATTTCCCCTACTTGCAAATTATTGCTATTTCTTTGTTGTTCTTTATTGTCCTTGCGTTTTCGCGAGAACGAATCTCTACCTATGATAATACGGCTTTGATGTTTTCGATTGTGCGATTCCTCTTTGATTTTTTGTGGAAATGTATAATTGATCGCGATTTCTTTGCGATGCTTTCCTCAAATGTTTTTTTATGAATCAGGCATAATGTTATTTTACAATATATTTTTATGTTTTTTACTGATAGTACACTTTAAACAAACATTCTGGAATATTTAATTTAAAATATATTTTATTATTTTTGCTTTTTAGTATTTAGGCACCATTTATAAGTTATCAATGACAATACATATAAGTGAAATATATTGACATAATATATCAGTAATGTGTTTCGTAATGTTGTGTACTATATATTTTGTCCACAATGGCAGTTCAACACAATGTTCAAAGCGTTTGCTTTGCAAGCCAAGGGTTGAGGGTTCGATCTCCGACGAAAATTTAAAAAATAAGTTTGTAATCGATTTCTGAGCTCTAAATTACCCCCGGTTGGTGTGAATTTGATCCCTCACCCGTGAAATGCCAGTCATAGCCTATTAATTAAAATTGGTGGTAGACGAAAGTCGTCCCGTGAAGACCACTCATTCATAATTCCTGTAATAATAAGGATGATGCGTGAATCTCGGGCTGTAGTCTATGACGTTGGCGGATCAACACTCCACATGCAGCGCTTAGGTACCATTGTAAGCGTCATAGATTTCCACAGATGAGACTTCAGAATTACTATCACATCTGTCGGTATTCTCCGGTATGTGTTGACATAAAAAAACAATGGAATTTAATAACAAAAATAAAATAACATTATTCTCATCCCTTTTATTTGAATACAACAATGTAAGTATGTAGTTGTCTGACAAACATGACATTATAAAATAATTTGCGTTTTGTGTCTAGATTTATATTCGTAAATATTATGAGTAAGGAGGCATGTTGACGGAGGTGTGAGTGGATGGCTTGCATGCTTTAATAAGGAAGCGTTGCACTTCTCTATGGGCGCTCGTTCGCGGCAGTCCAAATACAATGGTCCCGGTTGAAGGGGCACTGGATGCGCCTTCACGTGGCCATCCGCCGGGGATCCGGTGCTCCACTCACTGAGTAGCAGTTGTTAAAAGGTATTTATTACCTTGTTTTTTCTTTTTATATGTATGAAATTCAAATTTATATTGCTCTGGTGGCTGAATAAATAAAATTAATATTATTATTATCATATATATTGTTATGTTAGTATTAATTATACAATTGTATTTTTTTAAAATGGGTTATTCCTTGAACGTATTCATAATTTGCATTTGTGAATGTATAATATACTCATATAACAAGATAGAGCGAAGAACTGACGAGATCAGAAAAATAGTGGGTGGTGGCTGGATGAGAAAGGCTCAGGATCGAGATAGAGAGAGACTCATGCGAAAGGCCTATGTTATTTTTTTTATGTAATCGTTTGCAGGAGAGCACAGCTAGTCAAGACCAGTGCACTCTGTGACGCTCAGCCAGGGAGGCTGGACGCTGCATACGGGAAACGTGTGTTGTGTTCGTGTTTTTGTGTGGGTTGGGGAGATTGCAAGTGTATATTTATCTGTTTCTCGAAGAGATCCAGATTGTAGGAAGGAGGAAACACAGACGCTGGAAGAGCATTCCAAAGCTTTCCGGTGGCATTAAGAAAGGAACTTTAGAAACTGCCAGTTCTTGGTCGACACACATTAACCGTGTATGGATGTTCGGCAAGTGTAAGACGAGTTTGTCGTTTGTGGGTGGGTTCAGGAGGAATTAGTTCTTTAAGTTCCGAAGAGCAGCGACCGTGGTAATAACGGTAGAAAAGACTAAGTGAACCAATCTCACGCCTGTTTTCCATTGATTGCAGGTTAGACGTAATAGTGTCATTGTTTATCAAACGGATTGCTCTTCTTTGAACTGAGTCAATTAAGTTAAGAAGGTATTTTGGGGCTCCAATCCAAAGATGACTGATAGGTCGGATTTGTCCTTTCTATAGAATAAGAAGTTGTTTATCGTTGAAATACCGACGTGATCTAAACAATATAATACACCTACTTTTTTGGAAGCGGGACCAGCTTTATACTTAATTGCCTGATATTTGACATAACTGTGTCAACAACAGTGAACGGACACAGGCTGATTATGCTGACGAGACAGAGAAAAAGTTCTTCATTTTATTGTTTCCTCTATTAAAACCGAGAGACATATTTCAAAGTAAGACCCAAGTAAACTCTAGTTTGTTTAGAAATTAATATCTTCGAAATACCGAAAATATAACAATGTACATACGTAACAAATAATATGTAAATATATATTAAGAATACGTGTGATGCGATATAATATCGTTGACAGCTGTTGTTCGGTCAGACTTTTGCTGGACATTTGTGTTTCACCTTTTTTAAATATATTTGAAAAATATTCCATGCGAGGATTGGTTCACACACACACGTGTGCAGGTCACGTCTGTGAATGTGTGTTCAGTAACGCGCACATGCACACTTTCTGCCGGCACCTGCTCCTGAAGAAGGTTCACTTTGCATTGAGATCTGAGAGCTTTGGCGATGTGTAAAGACTTTTCGGATAAAGAAAGTTCACGGTATATATATCTTAATAAAGTACACTTTAAGCACTAATTTCAAATTTATTAAAAAATCAAAATTTTTTTTTGCTGGATTTGTAGGGCGCAAGTTTGAAGAGGATGGAGACTCATGTGGGAGACCTACGTTCAAATGGCTGATGATGATTTTTACTTAGTGTTCATATAGATTACGTTATGAAAATTAATCGCAAAAATAATACCGCTGCTTGTTATACACTGCATACTACTTCAGTTAATTTGCGGTTGCAAAATAGATGTAATTGCTTGCAAGCAAAGGACTGAAAGTGTGCAGTGTACGCGAAGCCGCATTCAAATTTCAGTTTCTCACTAGATCTATGTTAAAATAAAGTACGATTGGAATATTTAAAAATGGCCTCAAATTGAACGCTTAGTATATGATTATATGTTATTATTTTATTATTTAATCATTTTTTAAGTAAGATTTTTGTAAATATTACTAATACTTAAGACGTAATCAACAATTGGTACACAAACAAGTACATGTATAGAACAAGTATCGTATTAACTGTCATTTCTTTCAACAACTAATCAATTATTAAATAAATAAAAATTAAATAAATAAAAATATATAAATATAATGAGGAAGTATGGATTCGAATGGCAAAAATAATACCCATATATTTTTCGATTGGACTCAAAATCAGCCAATGATTTTGACGTTTGAAACAGGACGATCCGAGCATTGGAAAAGTCAGGCTATTCATTCAATCATATTTAAGACTTTCTGATTAACATATCGCGAAATATTCTTTAGATAAAAAGCTCCATCTTTTCAAGTCTTCTTGCTCTTTCCTTCAGGAATCATACCTGTATAGTGTATATGTATATAGATTGACCATATATGATTCCCAGCGGTGCGTAGACGTCTTGAGCCAAGGCATGAACAATAGCAGCTAACAAAACTGTCTAGTGATTAAATGCTTAGCTTATAGATAGATAAAAAGTGGAAATGGAAATAGAAAAAAAATGCTGAATATTTATTTTATTTTCGACATGTTCGGTCTCAATATTCGAGGCGCGTTTTCCGTAAAAGTGCCGGTGGAAATGTATTATTTTTGTTTTGTATAAATGTCGATGGTCAAGCAATTTCGCCATCCGGGATATGAAATGTATTCCCTGGAACCGCAAAACTTCTCCCAGCGCCGCATGCATTACCTTCAGGATAAGAGATGCGCCCAAAACGCTATACACGAGAATGCAAACTTTAGCCACAGTCTGAAGAAAAATATCCAAACGTAAGCTTATATCTAGAGACTCGTATATTAAGCATTTTGCAATTTGCATTTTGTGTTTAAATTCGGAATCTTCTTCGAAGTATCAATCCGGTGGATTGGTTTGCAGCAACAAAATCTTGCATCTCGATCTCCACTCTTCTTGATCTGCAATCCTCTTCAGCTCAGCATAAGAGCTACATCTCATGTTCTCGAACATTTGCTGCAAATACTCGTATACGTCTAGGGTGCCCTCTACAGTTTCTACCCTCAACCATCCATTCCACAATGTTGTAAAGAAGACCATCGTGGTAAATGTGATTGATCCGTTGGGCTCGCCTCTCTGAGATGGGTTTTTACTAGGTGCCTATCTTCTTTGATTATGCTGAGAACCTCATTGTTCGTGACATGTGTATTGAAATTTAAAAAATCTACTTAAGTAAAAAATAGTAACATTTCTAAGTTATGAGAACGATTAATGATATCCATTGCTTTCTTTGCATTTGCTGATGATTTTAAAAGCTATCACGAATATATAATGCCGTAAATCAGTGACATTCGAACTCTCCATAGCATTTAATATGTTTCTTATGTTAAAGTGCCAACTAAGAGATTACGTCTATTATCCACTCGAGCTTAAAATAAATATCAATTATAAACGTCAACCAGTCATTCGTATTTTTTCATTACTCAACAAAATAAAAAGGGTTCGAAAAATTACATTACTGAAAGTCGCTAATAAATTTCCAAGTCTCCATACAAAATTAAAACTTTTTGTTTGGCATTCCGTAAATCTTTTATAATTTTTATCAGCTGAATGTCTGGTAAATACATAAAGCGCTTAGTTGCCATGCGAGCTGTCCTGGGCTTGATTATCAGTTAAATGTCCATATTTTTTCATTTATATCATGTAATTAAGTTCAAAAGTCATGTTTTGTATAAACAGTATCGGCTTTAGACCCCGCGGCGCCTTAGGGTTTTTTTTCTAGCGCCTCAAATTGATTATGTTTATAAAAACAGAAAAGAAAGATTAGTTACCTTCGGCGCCCCTAGCTTATTCGACGCCCTGGGGGACTGACCCACTTCGCCACCCCCTAAAACTGGTACTGTGTTCAAACAGCAGTTTTCGTTCAATCATACATGTTAAGTACTATCATGGATGCAAATAAAATTAAGGTGGGTCACTTTGTGAAAAAATGCGATCGATTTTACGCAGATGTTTTTGGTGGTTACCTTTTTAAATGAAAATGCAGCATTTCCGATATTTTTTTGTTTACTATCAAAAATATAAAAGAGGCTGTTTAAGTAAATATCGGTTCTATATGGAGAAGATGTATTGACTAAACGCTATTGCTAAAACTGTTGTACAAAACACGATAAAGACATTTTGATGTAAAGGCGCAACACGTTTTAAAAAGCTAGTTGAAGCTGATGAAGAAATAATGAGTGTAATAATTGATGTACAACGGCAATTAAAGACTTTGAGATCGCTGAGAGATTAAATATATTGAATCAGAACATCCATGATCATTTGAAACACGTAGTTTAAGAATATCCATCATTTTGTTTGTTTTTCGAAAACAAAATGAATTTACTAATAACAATTAATGTATGTAAAAAAAATGTTTTCAAATATATACGTGTATATCGTGAATATGAGTCTAACATCCATATGCATAAACGTTTTTTGAGGTTACCAACTTAAGAATTTTGAAGTCGGTCACAAGTACGAATTATCGAACAATACCACACATTCGCCTTCTTAGCGTAATTTTGGCAAAATATAAAACAGTGGATATTCAATGCATCTTTGGTGTTACCCCGCAAGTGTTTATATAATACAAAAAGCTAATTCTTTTATTTTTATATCGCCGTATTTCAAGTGTCTGAAAGGCTTACTTAACGTTATTCAATTATTTAATGCATTTTTTTTAGTTTTTAGAGGTTTGGCACTATATCCAGCACTTATCGCTGGAAATTAAGACTTATGGTACCCGAAAAGGGGCAAAAAAGGAAAGAATGAAGATATAAACTCCGCTCCTCTTAATGGGTGTCTGCGATGGGGACGATGTGGGGGAGGGGGAAGGAGTGGGAGATGTTTTTTCCCCATTTAGAACTCGGTGATAATTGACTTAAATTTATAGTTTGGTCATTTTCTTGTCGCATATTGTTAGGTTGGGATGTAAAGCGAGCTTGGTGGGGGTAACACAGTGCCCAACTAGTAACAATAAATAAAAAATAACTTCAAGTAGAAGTATTTAATGCACACAGCCTAACTTTTTCAGTTCAACTTTATACTAAGTGATCACATGGATATTTGGAGGTATTTGATTATGTGACATGTTTATGTTAGTAATGATTGAGTCAAGTGGCCAAACGCTCCTTATGCTGTAGGCATCGGGAGCGTCGGTCTAATTAAACAATCCCATTAAAAATACTGTTTTTTTTAAATAAAACAATAACATGAAGTATGCCTGGAATATTATAACTGTTTTGTCTTCAAGTCTTCAGGATTTTTCTTTAGAGGCTGTTAGGAACCATTAATGTTTTCTGGTACAGAGATGTACTGTGTCAATGACACCTAATGAACTTGTGTGGCGGCAAATTAATGTCACTATATTCTCTCCGTATGGAAGGAATGGCTTATAAAAATATAAAATGTGCTTAGACACATAAAAAAAAGATAATTTTCTTCCTTTACCTTAACTTATTGTGCTCCTTGAGGGCTCCATTGATATATTTGGTTTGGGCACATATATTTTTAATTTTGTTACATAAATACGAAGATGATTCTGAGATCCAAACATCTCACATCCGCCACTGAAATTTTGACACTACAGTTCCTTTTTGATTTAAAATTATTTAACCCTTTTGCATCGGTTGTTGGCGTATGCCGTCATAAGATTCCCCGACCGTTAACATTGGTTGACGTGATAGTTTTTTATGCGTCATCTCACGACTAAAGGATACCAGAACCGATGTGATATATGAAAATTTACCAGATAAGTACATTTATGCTTCAAATACTAGTTTAATTTGTATTCAAACCGAGTCGTAATAAAAGGGCTAAAGAAAAATATCTCTATGAGTTCAAATAAAACCAAATCTCGGTCCTCCGCAACCCTCTTCAGCACAGCATAAGAGCTACAACTCATGTCCTCGAACACTTGCTGCAAATACTCCCGCCTTTATGAGTCTTTATAGACGATATATACTTTTCTTTTAACCGATTTGGTCCTGTTTTCAGTAAGGATGCTCCTCTATTTTCTCCGCACCCTTTCAGCTGAAACGTCTGAAACTCCCCTCCCCTTTCGCCCACCTAATGTGTCACTTAAAACACTTTGTTATCGAGCCAAGAGAATGGCCACTTTACGCAGAATGAGCTCAAACTCCCCTCAGTTCCCCACTCGAAATATTTCAGGTTTTTCAGGAATTGAGCTAGTTACGATTTTTATTCTATAAAATAATGTAAATTATACATCGTGATATTAGCTTGATATAGCTCTTTTAGGCTGATGCCGTAAAACCTCGAAAAACGATCTTTTGTTCGCTAGATTGACATCCACATCTAATAATGTTAGTTTTAATATTATAATATTATACGGCGTTTGCAAACGCCATTTTATTGCTATTATGACAGTTGCTCCATTTCATTTTGGTGCAACTGTCTGAATTTAATAGTGTTAATACATCTCTTAAATAAACAGATATTCAATAAGTATGTCTTTGGAATTATTTATTCTTATTTTTAATGAAGGATAGTAATTAGCCATAAAACAAAATTTCAAAATACGTTACATGCGAGTATCTCTGCAGAAGGTTAGTAAGTATCAAAGTCATTTACTGGTAATAATAATTATTATATAAATTAATTTTTTTAGACCAATTATGAAGTACTATACAGCTCAGTTATCTCTTGATAAGTGATGGATTAAAGAACGCTACGAGTTAGTCGAAACTGCAGTCTCCTAAACAGATAACATATCTTACGTGATCCATGTAAAAAAATGGTAAATAAATAAATCTTTATTATTTTTAATGGATACCATAGTGAATGCTGAAAACATTGATAAAAACTGTTTTTTTTAATTTTTTTAAATAAACAGTGGATTACTTAGAAAGTTCTTACAACACAATGATTTTCATTAGTATAAAAAACAGTTATAATCAGTCGTAGAACAAAGTCTAAAAACAGCTAAGACATTACTGCAGTAGAGTAGTACGTAAAAATACCATTAAAATAAGCAGAGATTTACTAAGAATCTCTTCAAAACCCATTATTTTCAATGGCATAAAAGTAAGATTATATTAAACTGTTAAACGAAATCTCACAAGCGTCTAACATATCTCTGCAGTGGAGTAGAACATACTCAAAGTACTAAATCCAATGCGTGTAAGTCTATCCACCACAAAGGCAGCAGCGGCAGTAGTTTCAGTACATTACTCGCGAATCCTCCGGCCAACTGGCTAGTTGGGGACCTAAGTGAGACAAACGGGCACTCAGGGGCCCGACCGCACGGGGGCCTAACAAAAACAGGCGACACCCTCGTTACGCGCCTTTCTTCTAATGACATTTAAATCATTACGGAACTTTCTCCGCTTTCTCTCTCTCCCACACTCTCTCTCTCTCTCTCTCTTCTTCCCTTTATTTCTAGACACTGAAAAGGGTAGAGAGGCAATGACTTACCATTGTTTACGCGGCGACACGCCACCCCGACAGAGACGTACATCTCTTGCAAAATACGACGCAATCGATTTCAATCTAATCTTAATTTCTCGCTGTACAATATGTTTCAATCGATGGGTGTTTTGTCACGCATGCGTTCCTATACCGTGCAACCGATTGCAATGAAACTTAGAGAAGATTTTTTAATTTACTACACATAACTGAAGTTCCGAGATACAAAATGAGAAACAGATCATACATAAATATACAATACATACAAAATATAATGAAATATAAAAATAACATAAAAGAAGATGAAGATGACATGTATCAAAGATCATAGCGATCTAGGAGAACAATACCATCGACAAAAGAGGAAAACGATGAAAGAAAAGGATCGAGGTGTGCTGGTAGGCCATTTAGGAGCGCCATTGCCGTTGTACCAAATTGAGTGCTTGAACAGAAATAAGCGTGGAAAGATTGTATATCGAGGTTTTCGGTACCAGTCATCAAGGGCTATATCATGCTGATGTCAGTGTACTCTTGTTACTTGTTATAGCCCTGAATGCAAAGATGACTTGCAACTATTATTGATTGTCTTATGAGCTGACAAAACTATTTAATTCCAATTTGTGGCCAACCTATTTCTTCAGTTAGGATGCAAGACTTTCTAAAGTAGATAATAAAATAAATCAATAATAATATAAATAATAATATAGATTAAAAAGAAGAAGATGAAAAAGAAAAAAATATATAATTTAAGTGCATAAAATATGAAAATTCTAATTTAAGTAAATAGCATTTAAGGCGCAGTTGTGCAAATTGTCCTAGATGGGACAGAAAGGGAACACCACCATTGCGAAATTCAATGACTTTTTTTTTCATAACGTGTAGCATGTCATTCATGCGAAATGTAAAAAACGTAATATCAGAAAGATAGCTAGCGTCTAATGGAAGTTCAATAGCAAATAAACTCGTACTTAAGAATCTTCTTTAAGGTATTTATTTTTTGTGTTGAACGGTGGAAATAATTGTGAATTATTATTTTACAAGTATAATATAATGATACGGAGCATCTTGGGTATGCTAAGGTTTGCGGGAGGTGGGTGCCAAAAATGTTGACCGAAAATCCACAAACGAGCTCATCGCAAAATTTGGATGGGGTATTGTCAAACACCCACCCTACAGCCTGCACTTAACCCCAAGTGACTACCATCTTTTCTCTAACACGAAGAAACACCTGGGTGAAACGCATTTCGGCGATAGAGAAGACCTGGAAGAAGCGGTTCTCAGGTATCTGCAAGGCTTGCCAGCAGATTTTATTTACTCGAGCATTCAAAAGCTCGTATACCGCATGCAAAAATGCATTGACCTCAGTGGCGACTATGTAGAAAAATAGGTAAAATTCTGAAACTTCCAAAAACGTACGCATTCATGGAATTAAACATGTTTTACACTGTGAAAATAACTGGAAACCTTATTCTACGGATGACCCTCGCACAAGTATAATGATCCGTGAATGTCATTCTCAAGTAAAAAATATTGTTAATATTTCATAGATATTTTGAAAATTTATAAGGCTTTTGAGGAAAAGCTTTAGTCACGCCTCTGAAGGTTTTCATGTAGACGGGTGGTTAGGCATCTCGATAGTACGGCCAGTAGCTTCATTATCGTGCGTAATAAGGGCGTTTTAGCGGAATGAAGACGCAAACTAGTTTATAGTGCTGGTTGGGACCGGTGATAAATTACGTGAAATATATCCTTATGTATATTAATTACAGAGGAGATTACGTTTGAAGGATTTTTGTCCACTGGGGGCGGGATTAGCGACCGTGAGGATGAAGTGTACGATTAAGAGTGTTGTGAGATATTTTGATTTAAAACATACATTTGGACGTTACCTGCGATGAATTAAACGAAAACAACGTGACACTTAAATGCCACTTAATCCTCGACGGAGTTGTACGGACAAGTTGTAGGAGCGTTAGAACTATTTTCGTAATTATTTGAATTTACGTAATTTAATCAATTGTAATTTGAAATCGCTGATATCGAAATTTTCTCACCTCATTTCTAGGCTTATTTTATATCTATATTTTACTTTTTTTTTTTTTACTTAATTTGTTTTAATATCCGATAGTATACAGGTTTCACTATAAAACGAACATTACGTTTGCAAATCACAAAAAGTATTTATTCATCAATTGTTTTATAATATCATACTTATTTATGGACTTCAACCGCACCATGTATAAAATGAAATAAAAATGAAATACAAGTATGGCAAATGATTTTTAAAGACTATATGTTTATGTGGAGTGAAAATGTAAGAGTAATATTCTTATAATTTTAAATCAATTTATATTCAAAAAATTAACAAATTAAAAATATTTAGTTTTGATTCACATTTATTATAAACGATTACATGTTTCGGCCTCCCTGGAGACGATCTTAAATAATGGTCTTAATGGTTTCCAGGGAGGCTGAAACATGTAATCGCTTAAAATAAATGTGAATCAAAACTAAATATTTTTAATTTATTAATTTTTTAATAAAAAATAATTTGAAATATTATTTATGCAGTTTCACCAAGTATTGTCAGTTGATAACCTTAATGTTAGTAAAATTATTATTAATATTAAATAGATAAGAATTATATACCTTCTGTAACGTGGATCACACTGCAATGTAAAATATATGTATAAAGCACTGTTTCTCTTGATGAAAGACTGCAGTTTCGGGATCTATGGAAGCTTTATCAGCTTAATATAGATAAACTTTATGAAGGTTGAGTGATATGATGGTCTAAAAGTAAAAAATGTAACATTAATATTTCAAATGGAGAAAAAAATCAGAATACTAAAAAAACAAATGAACCAAGCTATCATCAAAACATTTTTCCCACGAAACAATTGAAAGTCATTCAAAAATTTAAATAATATTGAAATAAACGTTATCAAACCCAAAACGATTCGTTCTGATAAAAATATATGAGCCATTAGATCACAATTTAAGGCTCCGATGTGCTATGCTTGGTTTTTTTATGCAAATTACCCATCATTATAATATATGTAGACTCCTATTAGGAGTGTAAAACTTGCTTACTGATAGCATTGGGGTTCATGTAAAATAGGAGCCGATTACATTTATTGTGTATGTCGCTGTTTAGATAAGAACAATAATGCTTGTTCCCTTTGCTGTGGGGTCTTTTATAGATCGTTTATAATTTAATTTTATGCGAAATTGGATGCAAAACATAACGCACTGCTTCGGCTAAATTTGGGGTTGATTAGCGATAAAGGGATTTAACTTTTTGTGGCATTTAATAAAAGTGTCCATTATAACTCGTTAGCCGAATTTTATGATAAATAATAGTACGCACGGAAGTACACTATCACAAAGCAAAACTTATTACTTTACAAGAATTAAATCATTTTAATTTTTGTTGAAAATGTATAACATTGTTCAATTTTATGAACAAAGTTCAAATAATAATGTATTGCAATATCAATCTTCCCAAAATTTAAATCTATTACTAAAATCTAATACTTTTACTAAATATAAACTCTAATTATGAAAGCTTAAAAAAAATATTTACAACTCCATTATTCCAATCTAGAAAAACTGTAGAGTTTCTTCATTCTTTAAGGATTTTTTTCATTATATATATTTTTCTATTTGATAGAGTCCCGTAGAGGAATGGAGATCGAGATGCAAGATTCTGTTGCTGCAAACCAATCCACCGGATTGATACTACGTAGAAGAAGAGTCCCGTAGCTGTATTTGAAACACAAATTCATTCTCCTTCGAGGTGCAATTTTCAACCCTAGGATTTAGGAATCCCTTATTGTTGTTTTACGTTCTGGATATACCAGTTCTTGTAGTACTTGTAGTCTCCAATTTTTTATCATTGCTTTTGGTTACTTAAAAAAAACGTATTAATTCAGTTCTACTGAAATAGCGCATTTAAATAGGCCACCAGCACAACTCGATCAGTTTTTCACATCCTGTTACATTTTCATCAATGGCATTGGTTTCCTGGGTGACTCTAAACTTTGATAAAGCATTTTTTAAAATTTATGTTTTTTTCTTTTATGTACTTTTGTTTTTTATTTCAATTTTTATGTTTGTTAAATAAATACACTCACAAACTACACGAATCACTTGTTTTTTGTATGAGATGATCTGCTGTGTGAAAAAATAAACTCCACATTCCTATAATTGTGTTATTAAAAAAAATTACGTCAGTATGCACGTTGAAACTGATGAAGCTTTTATTGAGAGTGAATATACGGTCTTCTACCAAGTGATCAAACAGTACTAAAACAAGGTACGAAATAATTATTTATTTAATATTGAAATGCATCTTAAAGTGAATGCTAAAGTATAAAAAAACATTGAAGCACACTGAAAGGATTAACCATCAATTAACGCTCATTTACATGAAATTATTGACGGCTGATAAAGCTTCGTGGCGGGAGTTTGTGATTACCATATACTCCAACTTGGAAGCAGAAATGTAATGATGAAAATGATGTCGAGTTTTCGCAGTGCCGGTTCTAGACCCTGCGGCGCCCTAGGACATTTTTTTCTGGCGCTCCATTGTTTGTATTTTAAAAAATATGAAGAAAGATTTATCTCGGTGCCTTTAGCTCATTCGACGCCCTGGGCCTCCGCCCCACTGTGCCACACTCTTAAACCAGCACTGAGTTTTCGTTTTGGCTAAGTCAATGAAATATATGAGAATGTATTGTAACCGCATCAGTCAATTCGCAAACTTTACAACACAATACTAAACAAATCCGTATCTAATTTAAGCGGTCATCTGATCGAATCGCGCCCAGTTTCTCGTGCAATATTGTGAAATCTCCAGTCCGATCTGCGTGCAGTTTCACGGGGGTGCGTGCCACGTGCAGGTCGCGTGCAGAGTGCGTGCCGGGCACGTGCAAGGGCTTCACTTGCGTGCGACGCACGCGTGTAACGCGATAACATTAGGACTTCTAAACAGTGTAAACACGGTCGCTAACTAGAGTTTGAATGACATATTGGATGGGAAAAAAGGGGTCGATGACTTTACTAATTGTGCTAAGATTACAGGAACAAAGAGAAATTTGTTGTATTTTGGTATGAAGCAGCAGAATTTTAACTAAGTTTATATTATTGCAATTCCATTTCTTGTCCAACTACAAGCATTAAGCGCAGATCTTACTTGAATTGAATTGAAGTTGACCGTCTGTAAATACCATTTTTCGTTAGTTTGAGTAACATCTTAGTACAAAATGTTCTAATCTTCTAGCGAGGCGGGATAGAAATCTAATCTTTAGAAAGTAATGAAAAAATGGTCAAATACGACTCCGATAATCTAAGACAAATCAAATAACTCATGAAAAAGGTGACTTTAAGGAGGGCAAAGATAGTGGCAGTTGTTATATTATACCTGTATATATAAATATAAGATATGTATGGCAGCAATTCGTGGCAACTATATACTCCACCTGAGGAGCGAATACAGATGAATTGATAAGAATAAATAACTAACTGAAAAAATTAAAAGTTTTTTTACATATTCTGACATATTACGTGTATAATGCTTGATAAACTAAAGACATAAGATCGCAGTTTAATGGTCTAAAATAGGAGGTTAGGTATAAAGAGAAATACCAGTTTTTTCTTAACTGAACCAATCATAGTCTACAGGTTGCTGCACTGTTTTATTATATTAAATTCTTGTTGTGTTATATTTTCCTCATATTGTAAAGAAAAAAAATATTCAAAAGAAATACTTATTGATATCCTCCTCTTCCATTTAGGACATCGATTTACTTGATGAAGGATGCAGGATCAGGTTTACACTATAAACACTTGTTTCACATATTATTTGTTTATTGTCACAAACGTCGCCCGCCACAGCGAACGCACAGGATGCGCGCACTGTGACGGGCGCGAGTCAAACTTCAACTGTCAGCCCACGGCGCGATCTCACATCTCCACGGTACCAACTGCCAATATGACAGTCCTACCAACCAACAATAGGCCAACTGTCATAACAAACAAAATGGCGCATGCAAGCGCCTTGCAACATTATATAATTAAAATAAACATTCGATGTAGATGTCAGGCAAGCGGACAAAAATAATAGACAAAAGATCGCTTGTCGAGGCTTTACGGCATCGGCCTTAAGGAGCTATATCAAGCTGATATCACTATGTTAGAGCTTACAGAAAATTTTTAACTACATAAAGTCACTTAAAGTGGGTTCAAGCTATTAGTTATATATTTGTGACAAATATGTGAAAAAGTTCAAAATCTATAAAGGATATATCTATTTTGGTAAATACTGAGGGATGATGTTATATTTTCTTTTGTAAGCAATATTGAATTAATTGTTAAAATTTGTATAAGAAAATAAAGAAACTTGTTTAATGAATTCGTTTTGTGTGTTTTCAAAACATGATAAATTATTTGTGTTTTCTTTCGAATAGATTTGAATATCATCGTTCCCAAAAAGCTCCGTAAAAACCTGAAACGCTAACGATGAAAAATGAATTTCCACGATTCGATCTTCGGATTAAATATAGCGAGCGACCAAATGAGATTCGATGGGCGACGGTTCGATGGCAATAAATGCGCTCATTAATCAAAAGAGTCAAGAAAACTTTATTTTCGCGCGGGGCCGAAAGCTTAATTGAATTATGAAAGGATTTTTAAAAGTCATTCTTTATTTTTCAGTGGACTAGTACATTTGCCTTTCCTGCTGATTGGACTGCCTTTTGTAAGGGGCTGAATCGGGCAGACATTATTCCAATATTCAATACCAAATTAGTTAATAATAATGAAATGATAATAATATTTATTTATACAGCTACTGGTGCCATAATCAAAATTATACAAAAATAATTCCAAGCAAAAACAGAAAAATAAAAATTAAACAGAACAGAAAGAAAATATAAATCGGCATGTACACATAAACCATATTATTATTGTACTACTCAGTGAGTGGAGCACCGGATCCCCTCTGGATGGCCACGTGACGGCGCATCCAGTGCCCCTTCAACCGTGAGTCTCACCTATCCGCCCACACAGCGACCATTGCGTTGGGACTGCCGCGAACACGCGCCCACAGAGAAGCGCAACGCTTCTTTATTATGGCATGGAAGCCATCCACTCGCCCCTTCGTCAACATGCCTACATGTTAATGAAATTAAAAATACAGTCAATCCTCGAAATACACGAAAGACAGGACCGTGTTTTACGATACCGTGGTATACGGGGTATTAATCTGATAAATATGAAAAAAATGTGTTCGGTTCCTTTTCGCTGAAAATCAAAACTGAAAAATCTAAGCATAAATGAAAAAAAAATCTAATAAATATATAGAATTATTATTTCGAGTTAACTCTTTAATTTAAAATTTAACAATAAAGTTAAGTCATTTATCTAACCACACAACTTAAAATGCGTTAGTTGTAATTATAAAATTATGTGAACGTTTATTTTGGGTATACGAAATGAATTGCCTTTTTTGCTGATTTCACAGATAACTTTAAATTATGGTTGTTCATCCGCCAAAAGCAATAAACTACATCCTGACATCACGTATCCTTCATTTTAAAGGGACTGACTGTGAATGACTGATTATCAATGAACGACTTTTGAGTCTTAGACTCTCTTAGACACAATGGAGGATTGAAATTATTTATTTAATTTGAATATTATTTTATCTTGTATTTTGATATTTTTGTTTATGTACACTTATCTCAATACCTTTTCTGTTTCCGAGTATACTTATTGTATTTATATATGCAGTAAGTAATGCTTGAGACAAAGGAAAAGAAATGCTTTAAAAAATTGTAAACTTTCAAGTTTTGTAAAGCATATGAGCTGTTGTGGACCGTCAGTTTGTATCATTATATGTCTCATGTTTAAAATAATCATAATGTCCAACCAATATAAATAAAAATATATTTTAATTCCCCATCCTGCCCATGGAAATTGAACTTTTTTACGATTAACGACTTGGAAAACGAATGACGAAGTAAACGCCAAAGCTTCATACTTTGTGTACAAAGATCCTATAACATCGATAGACTCCACTCAGCAAACGCTTGCTAATTGAATTTTTATAAAAATGCTCGCCTACCTATCAATATATAGCAAGTTAATGCTGAATACAGAATTGGAATTATAGCGACTTGCAAATATACTTCTATTACTGAAAATAAAATATATATTTGATTTAATATTTAATTCTTATAATCTGCAATTCGTTGTATAACTGCAGAACAAGCAATTTTTAATAACATGTGCAATGTACACTAACATCCCCTCTCTTTAAAAGGTAGTTATTCAGTCGTCAGTGATGGCAGGATGAGGAGCAGATTAACAACATAAATACTTTATCTGAAGCACATTGACATATGTATTTCGATAACTTTACAAACTTCTGGCCCGGACCTACTCACAGCATTCAGGCTGGGCCAACAATAATGCGATCTCGCCGACGTCGGCACACGACTGAGTGGTCATCTATATAACTAACGTCACACCCGTGACCGGACTTGTCCAAATGCCAATATGGTGACACATACATGTACGACAAGCAAACAGAAATAAGAGACAAAAGATTGTATATCGAGGTTTTCGGTACCAGTCAGCAACGGTTATATCATGATGATGAAACACCAAAGGAGTTTGATACAGATCTTTATGAAATTTAATCTAATGTGAGATTTATTTTACCAATTAATCAAGGAAAACCGGTGGACGTTTTTTTGTTTTGTATTCTATTGTCTGTTATTTTATCGAACTTATATTTTAATTTCCATATGTGGTTTTCTCAGCTTAAATCAATAACATAAAATGAAAGCAAATCAATACTAATTTGTAAAAATAAATTCACATCTAAATGTTTTCTACAAGGAAATATTTGTAAGTAAATGTTTACTGTCGAAAATAGTAAATATTTCAAATGATAAATACATTCTTTATTTTGGCAATTTTAAAAAAATAAACTATTTCAAACATTAAAGTTATTTTAATTACTTTTCTTGAATATTTCAATGCTTCATTGTAGGCAGCATATACTGTATTATACATAATGACAGAATAGTCTTAAATCATCCAACGGTTATAATGTAATTTTTCTAATATTCTCTGGCATTGCATACTAATTCACCTGCATTCTGAGACTTCTCTTGCAGCCCGGGTATCCACCCTCTGTCCTAAGAGGGTAAGAAACAGGGTTTCCACATAGTATAAAAAATCTCATGCGGGAGGCCTACGTTCAACAGTGGACGGACAGGCTGATGATGATGATGATAAAAAATCAAGAACGAGAAATCAGCTATATTTATGGATATAAAATTTTAGTTTCCCTTTATGAACAGTAATTTCATACAGTAATCAGAATAAATACTGAGTTTTAAAAATAATATTGCATTTAAACAGAAAAGTGTTACTGAATACATTTAATTTGGAAGTATCTACAGATTTTTTAAAATTGTAATGAATGACAACTCTGCACAATGGTGCTATTTTATTTTTTATTTTATATAATGTTGCATGGCAAAAAAATGGATTTAACCCTTTTATTACGGCTCGGTTTGAATACAAATTATACTGTCAATTATAAAACTAGTATTTGAAGCATAAATGAACTTATCTGCTCTATTTTCATATATCACTTGGTGCTTGTATCAGATGATGCATAAAAAACTATTCTAAGAAAGTAGCAAAACGATATATCCTGTCAACCAATGTCAACGGTCGAGGAATCTTATGACGGCATATGCCGACAACGATGCGAAAGGGTTAAAATGTATTATAAATTATGGATTTGATGAAACAAAATGATAATTATATAATCTGAGTAAGTGCTTTATGTTATAAAAAGGTTGTCAAAAATTACCAGGAACCAAATAGAGTACTGCGTCAATTTTCGGTAAAATAACTGGTAACCGGATAGTGAATTTTTTCGATTATTTGGAAGCCCTGGTGGTACATCAGGGGGAGATACCTCCTCGTGGTGACACGTGTTCCTTCCCTCCCCGCCCGAATATAGCAGGAAAATATCTTACGATTGGGTCGGCTAATTTATATCCAATAACGGAATGAAACGAAGGAAAAACTTCATATTTTATTTTAGGGAAATATTATTGCTAAGGTATGATCGAGTTATATAATCCGACGTACGGTGAGTCCAATTGGCAGATTTAGTATATATTTTTTTAAATAAACGTATGCAGGAAAACGTAAAAAGTGAGTCGACACACTTACAGATGGCATACAAGATGTTTTTGACGTTTGTATAACACTAGTTTCTTGAAAAGGGATGCTATGAACATTTTGGACCGTGTATCTTCGACGTGATTTGACATAATAATTAAATGTAGAAACTTTTGATAGCTGGTAATAATTATACACACGAATAAAAATATATATAAATAATTAGTTGCGTGGACTATCCACTTAAATTGAATACAAAAATAGTTATGCAAAGAAAATATGTAAATTCAACAGTGTATTTCATTTGCGCCTTGCTAACTGCGCGTGTTTTCTTGACGGTTTCTTTAATGCAGTTCAACAACTAGCGTAGAGATGAGTCATAGAATCCAACAGGTTCAGGCCTCTACTGAATAACGCTGAAAAGCCTTCTCAAATTGTATCTAATATTGAGCACATAACTATGCCTCTTGGGAGAGGGATCAGACTGTTTAAACAAATCGCCTCGGATGTTGATATATTTCACGTAAGGGAGGCCCAATTCAGACATGAACTTCACGAGTTTCTTTGGAGGAATAATTTGTTGGCGTCGTCTGTTTGATGATCATTGGGACCTTCTGTTGCTTGTCTTTATTACTTTGTTAATAAGTACCTTTATTTGTATTTAATGCATTTTTTTATTTTAGGTTTAATCCTTATTGTTCTTGAGAAATGAATTGAGTTGTTCAAATTTGTAATAAAATAAAATAACGTATTCAGCGTCTTGAAAAGGGCTATTAAATAGGCAGTCTGATATGAAGAAAAATAAAGAAACCTTAAACATAATTTTGAGTAATAGAAATTTGTCAAAATAATCAAATTGTTAAGAAAATTTGACATTTGAATTTGGTGCGATTTGCGGCCGGGTCGCTCTTTGTCCGTCCCCACCGAGCCTCGATCCGGCCCCCGCCGATCCGACCGATTCGATGCCCGATTAATAAAAACTGTGATTTTATGAGCGAGCACTTTGTAATTTTATTAAGTTTCGCGGGGTGGCGCTGCAAACTCTCCGGAATGACTTGCATATTGTTTTTTCGCCGACGTCTCTTTTGATTTATCGGAGGGCGGCCCTCTCGCGCGCATTAGCGCAAGTTTTTTTAATTAAGTTTTACGTGTTTATGTGAGCGCCAACTACTTGATACGCGCATTAGTGTTGTACTCGCTGGCCGGTGCCTGCCCTCTTCTCAATCGGAAATAAGTGTCGCCTGAGCACGGCTTTTAATACAACAGTCATATAAAAACATTGCTTATACAGTTTGTTTTACACTGTTTCTTAAATAATTAAATAGTAATAATTTCTATATTATATTAACATCCTCCTCTCTCTCAAAAGGTGTGTTAATTCCGTCGCGTGAGGGCAGGATGTGCAGCAGATCAGCAAACAAAGACTTTATTTACGAAGAACATTGATTATATTTACGTTAAAACTTTACAAGCTTCTGGCCAAGTGCGATTACTTGCCGCTGTGCAATGCCACCTTCTCGATCGTCACATAACTGACGCGCTTGTCGGCGCCTAGACTTCTACGCTAATGCCTGACAGCGATACACCGGGGTCGGTAGAGGCACTGGGAGGCAATTTTTAGCGGGTATGGTCCTCCCTATGACGAGGAATGAGTCCCGCACAGGCCATCGGGCGCCTTTTCTCAAGGCGCGACGCGTACAGACAAGGTACGGGCGTCCTTTTCAGGGCGTTGTTGGGTATCGTGAATAAATCATTTGAAGCCTTCCAGTATAATCAAAGAAAAAAAATAACTTCTGCGGCCCGTGGTCGGTCGCCAGCGCCGTCGGTGGCAAACTATATAACTAGTCCCAATATGGCGGACTTATAAATGTATGACAAGCGACAAAATAAGAGACATAAGATTGTTTATCGAGGTCTTTGGTACCAGTTAGCAAGGGATAAATCGTACTGATGTCAATATATATAATTCGTCACGGAAATAACAGGGTTAGATCTTGTCTGCCCAGAGGTGGGCGACGTCGATGGCGTTACTCTCGGCCATCATTAGGTCTTCCTGGGTGCAGCTAAGTTTCTATATTAATACACATACAAATCTACATCAATTTTATCTCTTATCAATCTGTGGTGAAAAAGAAACGGCAGACGCTGGGGGTACGTGTGTATCAATTTATAAAATATTGATATTGATTAAATATCTATAAAGGAGTATTGAAAAACATTCTTATAAAAATTAAAATAATCCGAATATTTATATTTTCAGATATAAATAGAAGAATTTTTAGAATTTTATCCAACAATATATTTGTAGACGACATGTTTCGACCACGTCGAATGGCCATTTTCAAGTCAATTAGTATATATAAAGCAAAAGCTTTTGCTTTATATAGAGCCAACTAAATCATCAATTCTGAAGAGGACCCCTGCAATGGCGGTCGACATATTGGTCAAAAGAAATTTGCCACACACGGCTACACCCAAAATGCCACAATAGTTTTAATTTGTTAATTTTTTCACCATAATTTAATTGTTTTATTAAGTTATTGTATTTAACATACAAAGCTCACTCTCTCTCTTCACTAAAAAAATATCAAGGACCACAACCAACTAGCAAGCAACTATAAAATGAACTACAAAATTACCAAAATAAATTGAAAATAATGGCACAGAATTAATAAATAATAATAATAAAATAAAATATTAAAGAAAAAAAAGAATCGTAAAAATTAAGAGGTTAATTTAAGCCATGTATGTATTTGCACATTCTATTCGCACTCCTTTGATGTAATATTTTGCTTTGGGAAAACCCCAAATCTGTATTTTAGTCCAGTATTATTATTTAAGTATTAGATAACCTAATCATACCAGCCTTTGATTATAAAGGTAGTAGGTTCATTAAAAAAAAACTGTTCAAAATCCGAGTTTTTATCTCTTGTATTTGTGAACAAGTATCAGGAGCGCATAACAAGGAGAACAGTACAAAGGCAAGTAAGTATCCGCTGAGTTTACTACTCGTATTACCACATACGAGTATATCCTAGTCATAACCCAAACTAACTAATTCATTCTGACTATGATGGTTTATTCATTAATATTTGTTATACAATTAAGTTGTCACCTCCTGTATTTGTGGGTAAAGTATCAGGAGCGCAGAGCACGGAGAACGGTACAGAGGCAAGTAAGTGCCTGCAGAGTTATTAGTATTACAGTAGTACGATTCAATATCGTGAAATGTGCTCGGGGCGATAAATTTTAAAACAGCATTTTCATTTCGGGTAATGCCGCTTTCTTAGCAAACTACGAGGAACAACACATACCTTAACAAGGAAAAATGAAAAATCACACAACTTATCTTATTGTTTTGGTATTTTTATAATTATTATATACATTATTAATACACATAGACGAGAATACTTGAGAGCGACTGCAGTCGTTACAAAACGCAGCGGCACGACTAGTTTTAAACGCGCCCACATTCTGTCACATTACTTCAATACTACACCGACTGCATTGGTTGAGAATTTCATCTAGAATCCAGTACAAATTATGCCTCTTAGCTTACAAGGCACTCAACGGAACTGCACCGGGCTATTTGACAGAACTTATCAAGCCTTCAGAAATAAGCGCGCGTGGAGAGACACTCAGATCGGCTAGAGCAAATTAAAGCACCCTGCAGCTGACGGGAGGTAGTCCTAGCACGGTATTTGGCAATCGGGCTTTCAGATACGCGGCACCAATAGCCTGGAACTCGCTACCGGAAAGCATAAGAGAGTTTAAAGCGGAGGCATCCTTCAGAAGCAGACTCAAGACCCACCTTTTTACTCAGGGAGGCAAAGAAGCGCTTTTGGAATGATCATTCGGTCATAAAAGAGCGCTATACAAATACTAATATAATAATAATACTTTTTGACAATGTTGGAGGAATCTCATTTATTAATACTAGAACGCGTTTTTTTTAAAGACAACTAAGTGCTGTATTCAGAGTGGTTATCTGCTAATATAATTACACTAACCTCCGGCATAATATAATTGTGTAGTTTCATCATGAATTGGTGGTTAATGATCTTAACTTTCTTCTTGGTAGTATAAATCCAGTGGATTCGTTTGCTGCTACAAAATATTGCATCTCGATCTTCTGCAACCCTCTTTAGCTCAGCATAAGAGCTGCAACTCATGTCCTCTAATACTCGCCGCAAATAATCCCGTCTAGGGCGCCGTCTGCAGTTTCTACCCTCAAACATCCCTTCCACAATGTCGTGAAAAAGACCATCGTGGCGTATGATGTGATCAATCCATCCAGCTCGCCTCTTTGAGTTGGTTCTTACTAGGTAAGACAAAATCTCAAAGGCCTCTAGTATTTTACTAACATTTGCAGTCACCTTGTCCCATAGCCGTACATCAAGATATTCTGTACATATTTTTGGCAAGTTGAGCCTTAAATTTATCAATTAATTAATCATTTTGAAAAAATACGCTTCCCAAAGAATCGAACTCACGACATCTTGCATGGTAAGTGTGAGCTTATAAATATCGATGTTTACACATTTTCAATCTCTTTATTTTTGTGAAATCTCCTTCCGATTCGGGGCTTATAAACACTTTATTTATTTATATACCTTTATTTTTAATTTGGGATCTACTATGAAAATTTAATGATAAGGTAGATTTTTCATTATACTCAATTATTCAATATATCTTCCGTATTTAAATAAGTTGATTGTTGTAAGATGATTTTAACGAAGTCATAAACGACTTCAGGCGATACATTCATCGTTCGGTGCGGATTTAAATATCAATTTTACTGTCTACTAACGATGCAAATAATTTCAAAGTAAACCTCGCCTCGTTTAATTTTTATTTCCTGAGATCCTCTCTTTACGACCAATAACTCCGCTTCTTTGCGCCGTTACAACGGGGCATTCCTCATTTAATATATTCAATAAAAATTTATATCAAATCTCGCAGCATCCGAACCCGGTCTCCCCTCGCGCTTTTTACGATTATGTAGTTTACCCGTAACGATTGAAAGCTGCAGCTTTTTCTGAGCTTTTTCCTAAGAGAGCTTTCTCGCTAAGTGGACGCGTAAAAATACAAAATAAGCCGTTTCTTTTCTTCGATATCGATACTGCGCCCGGCAATTTGCAAATAAGGCGACATTAGCGCGATTTATTCAAAGGCTGGGGGAAACTTTTGCAGCCAGAGTCACGTTTTTTAATGTACAAACGCCGTGAAGAAATGTATTGCAGTCGGGAAAACTAGCGAAATAAATCTGCTCATTTCGCTCGTTCAGCCAAACTTTAAAAATTAACAACGTAAAAGTAGCTAAATAATCTAAGAGTAGATCAAGGCACAGGTGGTAATTTTCAAAGTTTTTTAATTTATTTATTTATTTATTTTCAAGCAAATAATGAGACAATTACGCAAGTGAAACATTCAAGTGACTCTCTTTCTCTATTTCTATTTGGTAAATCTTTTCTAAAAATGATCATGTGGCCACCACAGAAACAACACCAGAAAACTCAGCTGACAGTTTATTTTGCAATGACTCTGACTGTTCCTTATACTCGATATTCTTAGATAAACAAAATCTTCTGGATACATTATGTATTTGATTGTAGGTTCACTTCGAACAAAGATTCCATGTATTAACCCTTTCATTACGGCTCGGTTTGAATACAAATTATACTGTAGCAAAACGATGTATCACGTTAACCAATGTCAACGGTTGGGGGATCTTATGACGGCATATGCCGACAACCGATGCGAAAGGGTTAAAGACAAAAGAAAATAAATACATAGATTTCTATCATCAAAATTAAATTTCAATTATAGTCAAAGAAAACAAAATGACTAAATTTATGATATTCTGTGACAACATTTTGAAAAGTAAAATTCAACAAACGAGTTTGTCATGAGAATATTATGGGGTCCAAAAATGAATCCAACTCAATACTATTTTCTGCCATTTTTTTTTCTCATTGACCATCTCTGCATCCTAGGACTTTAAAACAAAAACGTGTAAAATAGTACCTTAATAATATTTGACTTTTTGTGGTTTGACCTGTCTTTTAAAACCAAATGACGTTGGCCTTGGAGCGCTGGGAATTCATAAAATCTTTAACAATAAGCAAAGTAGCATACACTAAAATGTGCCTTAAATACATCAATTTCCGTCTTTTTCCCGTATAAGATATCTGAAGTTATCATATGCTCCAGACACGTAGCGGTTATGAGAAAAACCATAAATCTTGCTTGAATACTGGACATCTCAAATAATTCCAGTAGTAGCCATTAACCAACTTATATGGTTTCCGTATCCACCGTATGACCTTATGACATTTTTCATATGTTCCGCGACGCGTCGTAAAGTCGCTCAACCTGCGCCGTGTTTTTGTGGGCATTCGATATTTTTTTACGATTCCAAAGTGTGTATAGACTTCCTCTTATTGTTGGCAACTTTAACTGCCGGCCCGCCATCTTGGAGTGGGGGATTATGATTTTGTTGTTCCACGTAAGCCTCCTGCGTAAATAAAGCCTTCAAAACCAAGCCCCTACTCTTATGAACAATAAATGCCTTCAAATCATCATCATCAACATTCTATATCCGCTCCCCTATACAGCCAGGCTTACCTTGTCATTTCTAATAAATTCAAACTATTGTACTAGACTTTTTCCGGCTCATATCTGTATCACACTAGGTTAGAGTAAGATATCTTTAATGATGAATTCATTATTATTATCAAAAGTAAGCGAGTAACAAGTCCAGCGGGGATCAATTTTATATAATTGTGGGTCTGCATGGACGTGCTAAAAAGGTAAATAAGTGGAGGATATTAGTATAGAAAACGCGGGTTATAAAACGATGGCATCATTTAGGAATAATTTTTGCACTTTTAGGACTTCTGAGAAATGTAAATATTCGTAGGTATTATGCAATTTCTGTAACCAAGGCTTTAGGGAAGATGTAGTATACAAGGCATATTTGTGCATCCATTTAACATGAATTTCAAGAAAATTTACTTGTTTTTTATTGTATTTTTTGATAATAAGATATTTCTGAAGAAATCTTAATTCAAAAAGCCAGTTTGTTAACAGTATGCTATTTATTTATATATTGACTAGATTTTCGCCTAATTACAGAGCTAATGTGTCTAAGGTTGAAGGCTGGTTTTTCAATACACAAAATAGCGTTTAATAAGCACAACTCCACTTATAAAGTAATTCAATGTTACCCTTGTACAATGTACATATATAATCAACTATTTTTTTTCAGTAATTGCATAAAGTTAATAACTGTATTTTTATCAAGAGTATTATCTTATTATTTTGAAATTGTTTTTCTTTTTTGATTTTCTGTAAGCCGATTTCAGCAAATATTAGGTCATTTTAAATGTGCGATATCACCTGCAATCTACTCTCCATAATATTGTCATTGTAATTACAATTAGGTACTGATAATATGTACATATTTAAATTAACAAGAGTCTCGCTAAATTAAGTCTAATCAAACAATAGGCTCTCGCTAGCTTCTCTAAGATTTCTTCACCCAACCGATTGACCTACATCTCAGCCATACTGTTAAGTACATGCAATATTAATCACGTCGTAAATTATTACAGTAAAGTAAACCATAATACTGAAGATGCCTCGTTAAACGGCATTAAACAAGAATGTTGTGATTTTGCTTTAATGTTTTCACACCGGTTATTGATTACAAGGCATTTGAATGAATAATTTCACATAAATTTTGTATGACGAGTATTTATTTATCATCATCATCATCAGCCTGTGTCCGTCCACTGTTGAACGTAGGCCTCCCGCATGAGTCTCCATCCTCTTCGATCCTCCGCCTTCCGCATCCAGGTCACTCCCACTATTCTTTTTTTCTTCCCCATCGACCGTCGTCTCTTCGACAGATAGTGCCTATTCGTTGCGCATCCACACTTGAGTTCTTCTGCATTTCGTTTCGGATTCTATCTTTTAGCGACACTCCGAGCATGGATCTCCATAGCACGCTGGGTGACTTTTATTTTATGGGTAAGACTTGCTGTCAGATTCCATTGGTTAAACGCCTTAGTTTTAAGGCATTGCGGAATTTTCGCTTTAAAAATGTACTTTAGTTTTCCAAATGCTGCCCATCCCAGTTGTATGCGCCTGTCGATTTCTTTTGAGAAGTTATTTCGCCCTAGTTGTATTACTTGTCCCAGATAGGTATAGTCGTTTACAACCTCTATTTCTGTTCCTCCAATGGAAATAGGATCGAAGGTCTGTGAAATATGACTATTAATCATGGCTTTTGTTTTATCCATATTCATTTTGATACCAATTTTGTTCGACGCTTCATTGAGGTCGTAGAGCATGTCTTGGAGCTTGTCAGGTGATTCGGCTATTAGCACTATGTCATCTGCAAATCGGAGGTGAGAAATGTACTCTCCGTTAATATTTATTCCACATTTTGTCCAGGATAGCAGTTTTCAATTTATTTATACCAATATAGAATACATACTTTCAATCAGTGCCGGTTTTAGGGGGTGGCAAAGTGGGTCGGTGCCCCAGGGCGTCAAATAAGCTAGGGGCCTGGGAAGCTGTCTTAGATTTTTTTAAATATAAACAATGTGAGTCGCTAGAAAAATATGCCCCAGGGCGCCGCAGGGTCTAAATCCAGTACTGCTTGCAATATATCCTGAAACTGAATTCGTATACGCTTTTTAGTTAGAGTATGTTATGTTCGTCATAGATTACCGCAATCTTTTCTTTATTTTGGGCATAAAGAAAAAAAAGCCTTAACTAACATTAATACATATTTACGATTCAAACAAATGGTACACTTCATCAAAATATTGGTTACTGTTTAACTGATTAATATGACAAGAAGTAGCAGCTTATGATTACTAAAAAATTTGACTCAAAATCAAAAGTATACATGCTTAGAAGAGAATCCCAATGACAAGAGAATTATACATTTTTTTTTTAATTAAAAAAATACACTTTTAAATTACAAATTAAAGGCATGAACGTATACTAAAAAAATCTTATATACGGTATTTGGATAGTAATCATTGTAAAGCCATCTCGTAGTATTAAATTATATAAATTTACGTAATATGAAAATAATTTTCTAATTTGAAATTACGAAACGTTTAACAATGTCTTGAATAATTAGGCTGCCACTTCTTTTTCGAGCGCCCAGTCTAGTTCTGTAAACCGTCAGAAACTATATATGAATACATGCGAAGCTCTAAGTGCAGTAATGATTAGCAGTAATTGATGTCATATTCTTACATACAGAGCAATTACTTATAGTATATAAAAAGTCATGAAAATCATTCAAATGCTTTTTGTAAGTGATTTTCTTCTACGCAAGCTATACTAGGGGGTTCCGAATCGCCCCATTATACCGCGGAAGATCGCGCAAGGGAGGCCGGTGGCTGATTCGAAGACATTTGGTTTTTTATTCCCGATTCCAATACATGGCATAATATTTTTGGCCGGGACCGTAAAACGTTCCCGGCCTCACCTGGCAGGTGGGCTGGTCATAAACTTTTATTCCTTTCATTTGTTTTAATGCTCATGTCTTTGGAATGTATGTATTCAAATGTCTCTTCCTCTGGATGCTCCCCTGATACCGCAGCGCCCCAAAAGTAAAGCATAAAAATCTTTATTTGCAAGTCTGAATAAATTATTGAAATCCAAGTCGACTTTGGCCCCATACAAATGACGGGTTATTTGATATTAAAATATTTAATACAGAGCATCAAGAAGTTCATATATTTTTCAAAGATTATTCGTAGAAAGATCTCATCTGTAGATTATATACTGCTTCCCAATCTGAAGCTGATTTAGTGCTGCTTATCCTTCGTAGTATCAATCCGGTGGATTAGTTTGCAGCAACAGAATCTTGCATCTCGATCTACACTCTTCTCGGTACTCGTGTAATCCTCTTTAGTTCAACATAAGAGCTACAACTCATGTCCTCGAACACTTGTTGCAAATACAACCGTTTCAACGATCAACCATCCATTCCACAATGTCGTGAAGAAGACCATCGTTGCGCAAGGTGTGACCGATTCATCGGGCTCGCCTCTCCGAGATGGTTCTTACTAGGTGCCTGTCTTCCTTGATTATGCTGAGAGCTTCATTGTTCGTGACGTGGTCTCTACTGGAAATTCCGAGAATTCTTCTGTACGACCACATCTCAAAGGCCTCTAGTCTTTTTTTATCGCTCTCAGATAAGCACCATGTCTCACAGCCTTCGTCAATATGCTCCAAACAAATGTTTTAGCAAGTTGCTTGCGGAGCTTTAAATTATAATATTTTTTAGCGCTGTTTGTAAAATATTATTTCGTCCATCTGTTTCTAGAATACACTTATTTTAGAAAGATAGAGCAGATACTCGTTGATACCTCTACAATATTCTAAAAACTGTTTTTAGGTGTTCAAAAGTAAGTTACTAAAAACATTTCTTTAAATATTTGTCTGCCTTATTATTTAAGTGTATCTCAACCGCTTTTGGTCTATTCTACCTTTCGCCATTTTAAGAAAGTCATTTAAATCCGATAACAGTTTGATGTACAAGATCGAAATGCCTCTTTTTCGTATCCGAAACATTTGATGACAAAAATATGTTCTTTTCAAAAATAATTATAATAGCACCTAACCTAACTACCAAAATATGAATGCGCACAAAAATAAATTAGTATTATTTAGATCCATTTAAGTAAGTTTAACATATATACAGGTATATTTAATAAATTTTAATATCTAATATGCGATAAATGGGGAAACGTATCGTAATAAATGAACCATAATATTAATAGGGATGACGGGCTATGAACTGATAAGCATTAATTGCGTTCAATAGAAAAACATCTACTTTAATTAGTACAAATGGAAAAAAATACTCAGGCAAAGTTTAAAGGTGAATATTGAGCTGATAGCTAAGGTATTAAATAAAACGAATTCTCCATACACAGTACCACTTTTAGACCTTGCGCCGCCCTAGGGCATTTTTTGCTGGCGCCCCATATTGCATGCATTAAAAAAATCTAAGCAAGATTGGTTGCACTCGGCGCCCCTAGCTTATTCGTCGCCCCGGGGCACCGACCCACTTCGCCACCCCCTAAAACCGGCACTGTCCACACACGGCTCAACATAAATTCTTTAACTTACGTGAATCTATAGCCCGTATTTACGTCTTCTAAAGTCCTTTAAATTTGTCACAATATTAGTGTGAATAAATATTATTTTGTAAGGTAATATATTTTAGATGATTTTTTATGAGTCTACTATCAAATCACAGATTAACCTGGATTACTACTGTTCATCTCAAACAGGTAAGAGTCACATTTCATATTTCAGTGGGCTTCTTAATATTTAAATGCATTTTATTTTTCGTTGCCCGCAGCTGATGCATCTCTGACAGATTATAACAAAGAAACATCCTAATAAAAAGTGAATTATTGTTAGCACGTGAAAAAGATCAGACGTTAAAGATCACCATAAAATCTCTCATCCATACACATCAGAGAACCAGAACCCAGAATATTTACAAGACAAGTACCATTAAAATGTATAATAAAGATTGCAACAGCGGTTATTTTTGTATACCTTTACATGATTTTATGAAGTGGAAAAAAAATGGTTTCGAATAAGTAAATTAATATTTAATGTTCAAATATTTTTATAAACAAAAATACCTTTAAACTAACTTGAAAAAAAAAGCGCTAGATATCAGTAGGATATACTTTTAATTAAAAAAATATATAATTGTAAGGAATCATAGATTCATCATGTAAAAAATAATATGATAATTTTTAAAAATTCAATGTCCCTCTCGGTTCACTAGAGGCAGTAACCTGCTACATGTAAGGACATCCAAAACCAACTACGGTCTCTATTCTCCTATGTTGAGAATATGTGAACTGGTTAACTCCTCTAGTGACTTGGACTTTTTCGGGCAGGACCTTCTGGCATTTTGCAGATGCCTCTACAATGTGCGAGTTGTCTGATTTATTTACTCATGTTCATGTTTTGTCCAAATTCATTGTCTTAGCTTTAAATATTTATTCTGTATTACCATTTTCTTGATTGTATTTTCTAATTTGAGACTGTATGTATTGTCCTAGGCCGTTAATATTTTAAAAACAAAAATAATAATAATAATAATGAGAAATAAATGTAATTATTTTTAGAATATTCATTTAAGAAAATAATGAAAATGAAAATAAAATTATAATAATGCAGTTTCACCAAGAATCCTTCCTTAGTCAATAAACAAATAATATATGGGTAACATTACATGAAGAAGAAGAATGGGGACGATCCAGGCGCTGTAGGGCGGCACTTTGTTTTGATCGAGTAGAACTTTGACACCTAGATATTTTGTATAGAGTTAAAGGATGCTCAGTGTTCCCAAGGCGGAAAGCGATCTCTTTCTGCAGCCCACTGTTTTCAGTGACATGTACGCCGAGATATCTAAAATTCTCAACCCTATCCATGTTCTGAGGCTCCATCAAGAGGTGAAGAAGGCCTGATTAGGACACGTTAAATATAAATAATAAACGAAGCTGATGTGGGATGAGGCGAGGACTATGGCGGCTCTCCGAGTTTTGTGGTGACTGTTCGTGTCATGTTATATACTCCTGCTAGGGAGCGGATATGGTATGATGATGACGATTACATTACATAAAATTCAATTTAAAAAAACATAACAAAATGTCATTCAACATATATTTCGTAAGCAACTACTACTTTTTACCATAAAAATAATATTAAAGTGTATTCTTATGATGATTAATAATGATTAAATGTTTTTAAATTTAATGCACTCTACGATATTATCAAATGTCCTACACCAGTTAAAAATTGTTAATGTTCAATCGAGAGTGATGAAATCTCACTCGAGTTGTCACTCACTTAACTCGAGTTAAGCAAGCGGCCACATTTTCTGCAGCAAGCGTCATAGAGCCCATCGACATTAGGCGCATTTAACTTAATAAGTTGATCTGATCACGCAAAGTGCAGAGCTCAATGACAGACGCTAAGTTGACTTGCTGCTAAGTTATTGACAACCTTTTTACATTAAGCCAAATATATTTTTAAATTTAATATTCCAAGATTTTTTTAAGTGATACAAAAAGTGACTAATTTGACCACTATGAAAGTAATTAGCAGAAAATAATTAAATTATATCAATAAATTTAATCAAAGTAGCGTATAAGATGTAGGTAGTTTTGTTATTTCTAGACTATTTGCGAGAATTTATTATTATTTAGATTGCGTTTTATAATTTTTAATATGTTTGGTTGGTAGTTATATCTTTTGGAGTATTATATTTATAAGACCACTTTTTGGGACAAGTTATCCCACTAGAATTAAATAATTTCTCGTAAAAATCGACAGGCGTGTGCAAAACTGGGATGGGCAGCATTTGGAAAACTAATTGCGTAATGTCTTACAACTAAGGCGTTAAACCAATGCATCCTCCCTTTGTTAACTTATGGAGCAGAGACGTTGAATCTAACAGCAAAACTTACCCATAAAATAATGGTCAAACAGCGTGACATGGAGAGATTCATGTTCGGTGTCTCTAAAAGGTAGGATCCGAAACGAGTATATCCGACGAAAAATTCAAGTAGTGAAGGTTACCCAACGAATAGGTACACTCAATGGGCGGGATAAAACTGTCGAAAAGACGACGGTCGATGGGGAAGGTTATTAAGTGTTAAAGTGACGACCAAGAATTGACAAACAAAGCTGGCAAGGCTTGCTTGTGAAAAAGTCCTATTAATTCTACGCAGTGCTTTTTGAATTGTATATTTTCAAATATTGACAGTGAAGGCATATTTGAACGTTTGATAATCAGCTTTTAAAACGAAGGCCTCAAGATTGTTTAATTTTAAAAAGTAGGAAAACACAAAAATATTAAATTAAAAGCTTTTTTTTTTAACCAAATCCGCTCCATATTTGGAGCATATGGACATCATCAATTGGCATTTGTACAGTTATGGAATCTCACATTGTTTATATCTTGTCCCAGAACACCTGTATACCCAGAAGTCTACATGGGAGTATCGATGGTTCCCGAGAGCATCCAAGGCAAGAGTCTGCGAACTAGCAAAGACTGTGAAACGCCCTGGAATTTTTTTATCCTTAAGTGGTGCCTCAACCCTACCGGAGGCATGTATAGAATTTTAATAATCAAATTCCTAAAAAATCCAGCTCGGTCGGGTTCCGAATCGACGGCGTTTGAATGACAAAAAAACGCTCTTACCACTGGACTATGCCGCCCGGCGGCATTATATGTTTATAGATGCTTTCATTCATTGGTCTAACTATCCAAAACGAGGATGGGAGAAGCTCAAAGCTGCGTAAAAAATGGATATTACCAACTTATGCTATTCTCTAGCTTCTATAGCGCATTTGACACGTTTACATGTAAGGATGTCCAACAATACAGTTATCTTGGTTGCTTCTGAATGGTTTAACTGTCCTTTTTTTAACCCTAAGCCATTGTTTAACGGAGATGACGCTGCGTCCTCCATGGTATGCTACTTATTATTTATACTATTGATTGTTGTTATAAAATTATTATGTATTGACATCAGCATGATGTAGTCCTTGCTGACTGGTACCGAAAACCTCAATGTACAATCTTTTGTCTGTTATTTATAGTCGCTTGTCGTGCTTTTATGTGAGCCAAGTTGTCATTTTGGACGGGTTCGCTAACGGGTGTGTCAGTTGGAAACACCGCCGCTCGTGGTGCGGGCGAGAGCCGTTATGTGTTGACGACCGATAAGGTCGCATTACGGCCGGCATGTCATTTCGCCTGGCCGGAAGCTTGTAAAGTCTATCATAAATATAGTAAATGTGCTTCTAAAAGGAAGTCTGTGTTATCAATCTGCTCCTAATCCTGCCATCACGCGACAGAGTAACACCTTTTTGAGAAAGAGGAGGATGTTTGTATCTATGTTAGAATGAGTCAGATTAAGTATTGCAAAATCCACCCAATCCTGCTGGAATAAAAATATTATTATTTTTAAAAGTTGAGAAAAATGAGCTTAAAAACAGTTTTTTCCATGGTTGTCGACTGCTACCTACAATAGGCCCCTTGCACTTCTGCACAATGGAAGACGAGTCCCCTCATACAAATTTAATATTGTAAATATACAAAGTTAAATAGGGAGAAATAATTCGATTTGTTCCCTTTAGGGGGCGCCGAGTTTAGCGAGGATTAGAGCCGACCGGTTCAGGGTTTCTTGCATTACGCATTTGGCTTAAGGGCTTCCCGCGATGAAGGGGCGGCAGATTCTTTTTGAAATGACGCGTTATAAAAAATAAACCTTTTAAAATACAGTTTTTTTTTCTATAACACTTTCTTTAACCAACGTCTACAGAGTTGTATTGTAGGCGTTGATTTTTTCGAACAAGATAGTCTCAACCCTTTCATTACGGCTCGGTTTGAATACAAATTATACTGTCAATTATAAAACTAGTATTTGAAGCATAAATGTACTTATCTGGTCTATTTTCATATATAACATTTGTTCTTGTATCCTTTGGCGATCAGATGATGCATAAAAAACTATTCTAAGCAAGTAGCAAAACGATATATCGTCAACCGATGTCAACGGTCGGGGAATCTTATGACGGCATATGCCGACAACCGATGCAAAAGGGTTAAGCTACATTGGACGTGGAGTAACAATTGCAAAAATAATAATAATAAGCTTTTATTCCTGCAGGATTGGGTGGGTTGTGCAATACCCAATCTGCCATATTTTGCATTGGTCACTGCATATTACTTTTTGCGAGTCGTTGGTTGGGTTAAACGTCAGCCTTAGAATAAAATATTTCATGCTTTGGGGCATTCGCCTTATCATCTGATATGCTTTTAAATTATGAATCAAAATCACCTAGATATGACGGGATATAGTGGTATTTAAGACGCGTCAGGTGATCTATATATATAGATCACCTTTTCGAGGCTCCTGCTATGTAAGGATCCAAGTGATAAAAAAAACATTCAGAAATTAATTTATACATTTCACATCAATATGGCTCTATTATTTGGGCTCCCCATGAGTATAAATATGACCTCATGTTGGAGAGAGTTCAGAAGAAATTTTTGAGGTTTCTTTACATGAGGATGTATGGATATTTTCCGTGGTTGTACCCATCTAACTTTATACAGGGTATCTTGGGATACAATAGGTTGAGAACTAGAAGAAATGTGTGCTTGAGTACGCATTTCTTTTGGCTAGTGCGCGGCGTGTACAGAAATCCTGATAATTTGTTGGAAATCGGTTTGTTTATCCCTGACAATTATTTAAGGTTAAGGAGGCACTGATTGTTTGTTCTTCCTAGGAGTAATACTAACCTGCCAGAGACTATACCTCTTGGGACAGTGATCAGACTGTTCAACCATGTCGCCTTGAATATTGATGTATTCCACTTGAGAGAAGCTCAGTTTCGACATGAACTCCAAGAATTTATTTATTTATCAAAGTAATTTCGTGGAGTCTTCTGTTAAGCGACTGTGGGACTTTTTAATAATTGTTGTAAATAATCATAAAAACCTTTATATACAGATAGAAGAACCAATGTCATACTAGTTTTAATGAAAAAATTCACGTCGTATTGACAGTACAATTTGTATATATAAAGGGTTAAAGGTGATTTAACGTAAAATAACAACATATTATAGAATGGACTGCTATATAAAAAATCGCCATGTACACAATTGTAAAAATCTATGTTACTAACAAAAATTTTATACATTACAGTAAGGTTTGAATACATATATTTATTCAGTGGTGTAATTGTAAGTAAGATATGTATCAAAAATACAATTCTTAAAATTAAATAAGAAATTTAAATATATAATAAATAAAACATCGCATTTTCTTTTTCAGTGTGTCTACAGGACCTTTCTCGTCTGGTTCTGAAAATTCACTGAGCTCACGCCGACAGAGCGGCGTGTGCACGTGGCTTCGGTGGGCGTGGCCTGACTTCTGGCCCCACCTCCTCCTCGCGGGCCAATCAACACGGTTCCATTTTTAAATCCGCCCAATCAAATTCGCATCAATCCGCGTCACCTATCAACCGTGGGCCGCATTGGTGGCGCAACGGGTCTTGATTGAACTGGAAAATTATATGAATAAAATTGAGTTTTTTTTTTCAAATATTTTTTTTTGCCGTCGTGAAAAAGTGGCAGCCGCTCGGACAGTTTTGATAATGCAATTAAAATTTTAAAAAGTTTAACGGCTCAAGTTTTTTTCAAACGTATAAAACGTTTTATTGCGGGATTAATAATACCTTGTCTCATATCATTCGGTTTGATATCTATTCTAATAAAAAAGTTGCTTCTCATAAAAATATTTATAAACTTCTCGTATTATATGCACTTTAAATAATGCCTCTAAGAAGTTGCAGGTATTTTTTTGTCTTAGTAATTAATAGTATTTCCCAGTAATGTAAAATAGTAATTTAATATGATTCATATTGACATAATAAATATAAAACTAAACTGATCATCATGATCCTTTAATCGCGCATTATTTGCGTCAAAAACTTTTTTTATCGTTTTTGAATATTTTTGTGTATATAATAAAATGTATCATTTTACGCCATATTGGTTCCATATTTGGATCATATAGCCATCACAACATACCACATTAGGGACCCATAGCTGTCGGCAGAACAACTCCTCATACTTTAAGTTCTATCAAAAACGTTTCACCTATGTGTACTGCCCAAGAACTGGCAAACGGAGCATTGGCCAACCCCCTGCACGATGGACTGACGACATCAGAAACATAGCAGGAGTAGCCTGGACGCGAAAGGCGTTGAATTGAAAAGCATTGAGACTCGGACACAGGCTGATGATTATATTTACTGCATTTGATAATTGCAGAAAATACAGATTATACAGGTATTTAGGTTCTCTTGTGACAACAACGCACTAAAGGAACATATAGTCCCCACAATCTATATAAATTTCTCAAATTTTTGAAATATGTAAAAGCATGCTATGCTAAAAATATAATTTGCACTTCTCTAAAAACGACAAAGGATTAATCCGACAAAACAATAAATGAGGATTTTTCTCTAAGCCATTAGAAGTATTTTTGCAACTTAAGGATTCTAAATTTGATTTCATTTTAGACTTAATATTGGCATTGAGCAGACTATAGGTATTTTGCAAAGGATCATTATGATAATGTGTTTCTAACTGGATGCAAACAAACATATATATCTCAAAAGACATAAATATATTTCTATAACGAGTAAATAATTTAAAAATATGAATTCTTATTATCTTATTCTTTGCCACATGTATACGCAAACTAGTAACATAACAGAACAGAACATGGTCACCATAAATAGCAGGCATATCATTTCTGTAAGCTTTTAAAATCTTCAATTTTTGACCCAGGTTATCTTTTTCTCATTTTGTTCTTGCCTGACAACTACATAATTTGACGCCAAAATATATTTTTCCATGTATAATGTAACTATATACAGACTGTATAAAGAATTATTTATCGGGCGACGTTATTGACGAATAAACGAGTAATATGTGAAACAGAAACAAGTGTCTGTATTGTAACCTATCCTGCATCCCTCATCCAGTAAACTGATAATTAAAACCTATTATTTTTCATATAAAAACCTATTTTTTTAACTTAACTAACCTCTGAATATTGATGGACTTTGGAATACTCTTCCAGCATCTTCGTATCCTCGTTTAAACAATCCGAATCTTTTACAAAAAATTATTAATAAACACTATTAATTTCTTAAACTACATTAGTAGTTACTTTAGTACATTTTTTCAGCCGGCGGGTGTAGCTCAATGGTCAAAGCGTTTGCTTTGCAAGTAAACATTGATTTTTATCAATTTCTGAGCTATAAAATACCCCGTTTGGTGTGAATTTGATCCCTCACCCGTTAAATGCTCTCTGTTCGTATTCATAATCGTATAACCAATAATATATTGAAAATAAAGTAATTACTAAGTACATACGATTAATAAACTGCATACACATTTAGTTTAGTAAGTACATCTATAAAGCTGAATAAAAAAATGTATTTATATTTGTACATTGCGTAATATTTTGTTGTTATCGCATTATGGTGTGCTGTGATATATCATTATCTACGCCCCTTAACAAAAACACGGTAAGTACTTGGGAACAGTTATATCTAGAACGCACTCTACGCGCAGTAATTGGTTCAATAGGTAGAGCGCAGTGGCGTGCGTAGAATATTTTTTTTAAACCGAATAATATTTTTTTATCCCATTTTATTGTAATATTGTAGAATTACGAATACAAATAAAAATATATCATGTAATTACACTTTTTACAAAATATTTACATTTGGCATCTATGAATTTTAACGTTCATTGAGGATATTCAATATTATTCTTGATTCATAGTTTTTTTTTTAATATTTTATGTAGTACTCATATATAAGTAAAGTTATTAGATGACAACTAATTTGTATGAGCGATTGGTAGAATATTTATATACAATATATTATTTTTACATTTTTCGTAATTAAATTGATTTATGTGTGCTTACTAAATTAAAATTTACACAATTATATAACATAAAGATAGCATATTTTAGTCTTTAATAAACTGACTTAATATAGTTAAACTACTTAAATCTAAAATAAAACATACTCCAAAAAAATTACAAATTAATAATGTTTAGTTTTGATACACAATTAAATTTAATGATTACATGTTTCGGCCTCCCTGGAGACCATCTTCAATAATTTTAAAATAATAATTTCGCAGTTACACCAAGTATTATCAGTTGATAATCTTAATGATACTTCAAATGATCTGAACTAATATTGAAATATTAAATTAATCCGTTTCTTTTTGTTATACATTTCAAAATTTTTGTAATGATTGTCTTTGTAATAAACAAAATATTATAAACAAAATACAATACAATTTATCGGTAGATATATCTTTACTATGTACTGTGAAAAATTAGTTTTAATATATTTTTAAAATATTAATAAAACAACATAAATGTGCTAATTCATTACGTTTCTTTCATGTTTATTGTTTTTTTTTTTGTATTATTAAAAGCAAGTAAATTTTATCGTATATACTTATTTAATAGTATAGTCAATACATAAGTAGGGATACATGGATAAAGAAAAATATTACATATTTTTAATGCGATGTTCCGAAAATTTCCGAATTGACGAAACCGATTAAAAACTAAATGAGCGAAGCAGCGAACGGTCATAAAAAATAATCCTTCATAAAATTCAGTTTTCGGCACAAAGAGAAGAGGCGAGAACTCCCTTAACCCTTCGCCTTCAAACCGCACGGACGTGAACACATTGTGGTTATTTATTATTCAACAACAATGTACTTAAAAAAAGAAGTTAACTTAATTATATATAGCCCGACACATTTGCGAGCTTTAAGTTCGCGCGAGACGCAATACAGAGCTTTTCGCTGTCTGGCTGAAAGCAATCAGGACTAGAGTGAGTGGGACGGTTGGATTTTAAGGCTTCGTCGGGCTTAGGCCACGCCTGCTACTGTGTTGTTAGTATGGGCGGAGCATTCGGTTTGAATCGCTTGGTTCAGTTTACACCTTCATCTGTTCGAAACGAGCTGGGCGGTAGATTCGTGAAGAGCCTTTTTTTGTATTGCCTTGAGAGGTGGTCGGTTCAGACACTCGGCGTGCCCATTCAGACACTGACCGTCACGCTGAAAACACCGCTTAGTCCGCGCTCCCTAAATTCAATAACAAACACGATAAAATAAAAAAAAACGCTGATACATATAAATAAAACAATTATGAACATTATTACTAAGTGACATCGCTTAAAGTCAATTTATTTATGAACATACTTTAATACAGAGGAACAAAATAAAATTGCATATTATTATATTTGAACGGTTTATTTGAGTGTCATTTCAAAATATTTAATCAATATAATATAGTGTTTTAAATGCAGTGAAGTGAAGACTTTCATCAAATTATTTTTATAATATCTAGTCATTTAAAAATAATATTATAAAACAAATACTTGATTGATTTAATAAAAAACAAACTGACATTGTAAGCTTACAAATAAAAATGACATTTGGTGATATTTTTTTAAAGTGATTTTATTATTTTGAACATTGACAGTAAGACATTGTTTGTTGTGCTGAATTGACTATCTTATCTTTGAACTTAAGGGTACATTGAAGTATTATTTTGTGTTTTTTTTTTCTTTCGCGATCGTCATGAGTGAAAGATCATCGGCTCGTTGCAGAAGTTAGAGTCTTGCAAGCAGACAAGATATCGGACGAACGGGATCACGAGGTCGGGGTGGGGGGAGGAGCTTTGGGCAACAGCTGGATGTGCAGCGAAGCCCTTTTGGGGCCCTGGAGGGGCGGAGGCGGAGGCCCTAGAGCCTGGCGCCCTCCAGAAGGCTCCGAAGGAACGCCTTCACCACCGCCTTCGCTACCACCGCACCACCTCGGTTTAAATTTCTTACAACCGGGTCCACCTCTAGCAGCGCTTCACTCAATGACAGAGATGCGCAATGAGATGCGAAACGAGATGCGGAATACAAGTCCTCCTTCGTCTTCGCATCATCATCACAGCAATCCTGCTCCGAGTCCGAACAATCCTCATGGGATTGATACGATATTATCAAGGCCGGCGCTTGGTCCTCGAGGGTTGAGCTTAGCTGCTGCAGCAGCTAATGTGGCGCAGTACTTCCAGCATCAGGCCAAACAAGGACAAATGGACGCTCTTGCTCAAAGAGGACTCTACTGGCCAGGATTTCAAGGGCTGCTCACAAACCCTCTGGCGTGGAGAGATAGACTAAGTACAAGTAAGCCCTTATACTTTAAAATTCAGTTATTTGTAATCTTGCAGCATGCATTAGTTACATTATTCGCATGTATAAGATTACTGTTGATATTATTTTCATTTTGTTACAAAAACACCTGCATTATTTTGCTTACATTACACAAATTATGATACGAGCATTGTAGTAATGAAAGTAAGCTACTAATGTCAAAAAAATTAATTGATTAACATCACTAAGGTCAACGTTATATTATACTTTATTTAATATATTATGTATGTGATATTTAATCATATAAAGTTTCACGCTTATTAAAAATAATGAATGTAATTTAGTCAATTTATTATAAATACATCAATGCACTGAAATGATGAAGAACATTTTTTTTTATGTAAGCACATACAGGAGAATACCGACAGATGGTGATAGAAATTTTTGAAGTTTCATCTGTGGAATTCTATGACGCTTACCATGGTGCATATGGCTAAACGCTGCATGTGGAGTGTTGATCCGCCAACGTCATAGACTACAGCCCGAGATTCACCCATCATCCTTTATTATTACAGGAATCTACTATGAATGGGTGGTCTTCACGGGACGACTTTCGTCTGCCACCAATTTTAATTGATAGGCTATAACTGTCATTTTACGGGTGATGGATCAAATTCACACCAACCGGAGGTATTTTAGAGCTCATATATCGATTAAAAATCCTTTTTATTTTAATCTCCGTCGGGGATCGAACCCACGACCTTTGGTTTGCAAAGCAAACTCTTTACTATTGAGCTATGACCGCCGGCAGAAAACTGAAAAATAATAACTTTTTGGCAAATTTTAATTCCAGTCTTAACAAGACACATGAATATTTTTAATTTATTATTTTTTATTTTATTTTATTTAACATAATAATTGTATATTATAATATTTAAAAAAGATATGTAATAATCCGTTTTCAGTATATCTATCTGTTAAAAATGAATTGAATTGTAGATTTAGGGAGGGATAATGTCATAGTTTTCCGACGGGAAAAGACAACTTAACAATCAAACTAATAACAAAATATTTTATTATCATTGCCTGCTTATAAATATTATTTTATAATATTATTTATTTAATTTTACTTACACATCATTAAATAAAAACATTACTCAATACGCCACACTCTGTATTATAACAATGAAATTATTTTCTATTACAATTGTTTTATGTAATAAAATATTTATCTTTGTATTCATATATTTACAATCAATTAATATTATGTACAATTATTCAAATTTTTATCAAATGTTTTATAATATTATTTATTTTTTCGCAAAATATGAATATTGCATAGGTAGATAAATAATAAGCCTAATTATTTAGTAGATGTACTAATAAAGCGGTTTTTTAAATTGCTTTACATTTATGATTCATTTCGTAAGAGTATCCGTCGGCTTACAACGGGCACCGGGAGGTGCAACTAAAACAATTATAATGAAATTGCCTCTTACATTTGGAGCATATAGCCTGTGCAGATTCATACCAATGATCTACACCAGTAGAAAACCGTTGAGTTCAATTAATCAGTAATTGAAGATGTAGTAATATTTTTCTTGTGTACCTCTAAGACGGCATGTATCTAGTAATGCTACTGACCGAATATATAACAAAACAATCAAAGTCAAAAGTCTATAAACTTATCAAAGAATAATATTTTTGCCGGCAGGTATAGCTCAATGTTCAAGGCGTTTGCTTTGCAAGGCAATGGTCGTGGGTTCGATCCTCGACGGAGATTAAAAAAAAGGATTTTTAATCAATTTCTGAGCTCTTAAATATCTCGGTTGGTGTGGATTTGATCCCTTACTCGTGAAATGCCAGTCATAGCTTATCAATCAAAATTTGTGGTAGACGAAAGTCGTCCCGTAAAGACCACCCATTGATAGTAAATTCCTGTAATAATAAGAATGATGCTTGAATCTAGGGCTGTAGTGTATGACATTGGCGGATTAACACTCCAGATGCAGCGCTTAGCCATATACAGCATGGTAAACGTCATAGAATTCCACAGATGAGACTTCGCAATTAATTTCACCATCTTTCGGTATTCTCCTGTATGCGCTTACATAAAAAAATATATTCTAATAATCTTTCAGCATATTATAATATGATTACGAGTTTTAAAATAAATAGTTCTTTACATATAGTAAGGATAATTTTTAGATAAATAATGATCTATTAAAGTATTATTAAATGCATTATGAGTAAAACAATACGTTATACATAAATAAAATATCATATATAAATTATATTTTTTTATAACATATTTTTTTAAAGAATTATACATCTTAAACGGCATATAGCAGAGATTTGAAATCTAGTTTTTTTTGTTTTCTACTATTTTTGTGAAATGTGATTTTTTAGTAGCATTTAATATTGAATTGGTATTAAAGTTGGTTTTAATATTACACAAATAATCATTATTTTAAAATAAGCATTCTTATTATCTTCGATATTTTAAAAAATATTTAAATATAAACAATAAAGAAGTCGTTTTTTATGATAAATACTCACAATGATTATGACCATTCCACAAATTGTCCGTGAAAATACAACCGGTGGAACATTGAAACGCGTAACTACGTGGTAGAATAGTACCTCTAATCAGTGATGACGATGATGAACAGACCTCTTTTTTCCGATTCAATGACGATTGCCATTTTTAAGACTGATAAACATTGAATCTAGTGTCTTTATCCACCTATTCCTCAATACGAAGGCCAAATATTGACTGTCGTTTCACCGTAGGTGGGTAAGTAAGTAGCCTCGGAAAGATTTTCGACTACCATTTAGTTAATCAATATATTTTGTTAATAATTAATTGGGCTTAAAGTCAGCGAGAGAGACAAAGATTTCTCTAAAAATTCTATAACCGTTCCAAAACAAAGCATTATCCTCATTAAGTTAACATGTAAAATAAAAGATTATTATATATGTTAAATCACACCAACCGACAATGTATCATAAAACAAAGTCGCTTTTCTTTAAGCCTCGGGTTTCGGCAATACTGAAAGGTAGCCAGGGATGATATTCAAAATGTACGCGTATTATACTTACGAGAAGGGGAGGATCATGTTAGCTTTCTTAACTTTATGATGACTTTTTCTTTCTGCGATGCTCCGCTGAGCACTTATTACATACAATTCTCGGCGGCTCTCTAGAATAAGATCTCTCCAGTCAAATCTCCTCAAAGATTAAGCAGCTTTAGATTGTGAAGAAATTATTTAGATAGTAAGCTTAAAGTGAATTTAGTTGATTCAATCAGACATTCTTAAACTTATTTGGAGCTCAATTTGTAAAAGGATTTGAACCTGGATGCTTGTGTTACAGTTAAACTATCTCAAGCTCTCGGTACACCCATTTATTTATGCCATTATTAAGGTTGCATGGTTATGGTCACCGCGATGCGACGGACTGCAAAGGGTCACGCGGGGGCGCAGATTGTGGTGTTTTGCCAGGACGTGAGGCGGGTGAGTTTCAGTTTGCCAGGACGCGGGTGGGGTGGGTTTGCCAGGATGGGGGGTGGGTTGGGAGGCGGCCGGCCGGGATCAGTAATTGTGTCGACAGCTGGCCCTGGCGTTATTAACTTGCCAAATCAAACAAAACACTCGCGGGTAACACACACGGTCGCTGTCCGGCTCGTGCACGCGCCTCGCCCCTCCGCGGATATCGGAAGTCAACATCAACAGTGCGCACGGACTGATCGTGTATAATCATACACAATCATTGAGTTGTTTATGTTGCAGCGTGTCCAGTATTGAAGCAATGATGATGCCAAGTATTCGAATGCCACTCATTACATTGTTAGATATTACTGAAATGCACTATTTTGCAACACTCAACGATTGCGGACTCCGAAAATGTTAGCTCGATCAATATTAAAGAAGTTACAATCCCAAAAAAAATGGAGCTTCTTCTTCTTCTTTGTGTCAGCGACGTCATATATTTTTTCCCCAGTATCTGAACACATCGATAGCTCGTGTGTTGCCCAACATTAGGTCCTGAGATGTGCAGCTTGTTGGGCACATGGAGCAGGATCTAAGGTGTGAGGCGATCTGCAGGTTTCCACAGTCACACAATAGCGACTCTCCCTGCCAAACCATTCCCCACCGCTCGAGGTTATCCTTTGTTCTACCAACTCCGGTTCTTATGTTCTCTGGGGAGCATGAAAAGAACCTCCACGCGGTGCCTTCTGGAAACGGAATTTCGGACTTCCTCCTCCGGCCAATCTTTTCAACCCAGCGACAACAAAAGAAACTTGAACTATAAGCATGGTAACATACGTATATTCTGATACTCGAAAATATTTAAGCTTTGTAAGCATATGAAATCATCAATAAAAGTATTACTTTTACCTGTAAAATCAATTACTTTTTAAACTTTATGACACTGTCTATAATGCCTCCTTAAGAAGATGAAAGTGTTCTTATATTTAATTATAAATAAATATTGTACTATTGATTTAAATTAAAATTATAAAAATACGTCGTTTTTCACCGATGACCAAGAGGAAAGTCACCTTTTGATTGGATGCCTTTTATCATTTGATATTTATATTGATTTATTCGTCACCCCACACTTAAAATTTAAATTCTTAACTCATTATCTATTATTCTAATCCAGGAGATAGACGAAGGTCGTTCAGTAAACACTACCCATTATTAGAGTCACTAAAAATGGATGATGCAACCGGATGTCTACAATTTTATTTTCTCTACTTATTGATGTGAGCTATTTTGTTTGGTATCAAATTATTAATTATTGGTATAGATAAATTATCTATGAAGGATAAGAGTATTTAAGAAATATTGTTATGTAATAAAAATAATCCAAAATATAATTAAACTTTACATATTAATACAAAATGTTACTTGATCCATTTTCAAACAATGTTTAAATTCTAAAACGTAATTTAAATAATAAATCTGTCATCATTGTTTTTGTTATTTAATTTGTAATATGTAATAATAGAAAATCAAAAGCATTTTAATTGAAAATTAAACATTTGCCATAGTGATCGTTTTCAGTACAACAGTGTTTCATTAAGCTACGCCATACATCATGTTCATACAAATAAGAGAAACCAGTTCTATAGCAAACGGTGAAGGACTATTATAGAGGTACAAAAGAAAGCCTTGCACCAGTAACTTCCTGTACTAATAACATAATATTAGTACCGGAAAAGCACCGGAATGACGCATTTTCCGATGGAATTTATTACGCAGCCAACTCAATCAACCTTTACGACGCCCAATCTAATTCTATTAGAGGCAAGCGAACACGTCGGTACATTTTATTTGCTGTATTATTATAGAAAATATTATTTTTATTAATTTTCTCTTGCATTTTGCTTAAGTTTTCTTTGTTATAAATGATACAGCAACGGTTCTCAAACCCTGCCTGGTAGCAAAATTTAGACATTCTGTGCTAGAAATGCAGAACTGTGTGAATGCAATTTTTAGAGGAATAAAAGTATTTTTAGCTGATGTTTTTTTAAAAGCATTCGAATTTAAGAAGACGAGAATGTTTTTCTGCTCATCAAATATTTGAAGAGAAAAAAATTTGGAGGTAAAACTTTTTTCCTATATGCATTGGTGGCAAAAGAAGCACATGTTTTTTACTCAGAATATTTATACTTTAGCAAATAAACTTTGGAAGAGTTTCAAAATGATGGTGAATGAAGTCAAAAAATTTCGAATCCATTGTGGAAAAGGTTCTGGATAGAGAGTAAGAGAAAGATAGTTTTTTTTATATAAACACATTAAGTAGGTCACTAAAAAAGGTTACGATCACTGTTGCTCTGATATTTTAGAATAATTTTTTACAACATTCTCAACAATAAAAATGCGCATTTCATGTACTTGTTTCACGTTTCTTGTACATTGACGTTTTCACCAAAAATAAGAATTTACAAATATCCAAACTTCTTTAATGTAACGTTTAAAGCTTTGGAATTATCTTTAAGCATCTTTGTTTCTTTTCTCATCCAATATGTTTCTCTTCTTAAAAGATTTAAATATTAATTTTAATTTAATTTAATTTATTAATCATCTACATAATATATTCAGTATGTAACTTGTAAATATTGTTATTTAATAATAATTTAATAATATGTAAGTAGCAGTATACATCTTTCCAAACATAATACAAACATCACTGCATGTGAATTCAGCATTCAGTTATATAACTGAAATCTAATAAATTCCAATATTGCTATACAACTAACGTTTAGTTCTGTCTTATAAATGTTTTCATGTATAATCTACATATACAATAAAAATCCTGACATATGCGTCGGCATATTGTATACTTCATAAAAAATAATTAAATGCCACAATAATATCGGATAAGACTCGCAAATTAACACCATATCATAAACTGAAACACGTTGACATATAATTTAGCCATCTGGTCGATCTACGAGTACATAGTTACAATGTACATATTCGTCGCTTGAACACTGGCAGTATTGGGACTGATAAGGTCTACTATCACATACAGTGTTCCGTAGTGTGCAGTAATGTCATACAAATGTTGTTTATCTACTTGAAATTATGTTCCTCGAACGCCTCAGAGTTATGTTATACCAGTGGTGAACAAATGTGTACATATTTTGTATATTTTCATAGCATTCAAGATACATATGAAAAATGGCTAAAATATACGAATACTATAAAGAGAGCAAGAGTAGCACGTCAGCCCCTGAAATTGAAAATTGTGGTATTTAAATATAAATTAAAAGAGTTCGTTTAATAATGAACTGATGACATACGAGGGTTATCCGTAAAATAAGGTTCCCATGGCGCTACAGTTCTGAAAAGCGCTGTTATGGTGGATCCCGCGATTCTGTAGTGTACCTTGGTTTCCTATGCTATGCGCATAGGAAACCAATATTAGCTATGCGAAATCTATGGATACAAGTGTATGAGCGGACTAGTAATTATAAAAGCACTAGAATAACTTGGTATTATTGAAAAAAAAGTTTTTGATCACACAATTGCCACCTTTTGAAACATTTAACCATTTATTTGTTAGTGAAATCTATAATTATTATTAGAGCCATAATATAATGATTATGAACTAGATTTATGATCTCTAAAATACCACCGGTTGGTGTGAATTGGATCCCTCACCCGTAAAACACCAGTCATAGCTTATTCATCTACATTGGTGGTAGACGAAAGTCGTCCCGTGAAGACCACCCATCTAAAGCGAATTCCTGTAATAATAAGAATGATGCGTGAATGTTGGGCCGTAGTCTGAAGTTGGCGGATCAACACTCCACATGCAGTGCTTAGCCATATGAATCATGGTAAGCGTAATAGAAGTCCACAGATTCTCATCTGTGGACTTCTATTACGCTTACCATGATACCACTGAGGTCTCCCTCAGAATCACTTTCAGTCGGTATTCTTCTGTATTTGTTTACATAAAAAAGATAAGAGAGCATAAGCAAAAGCTTTAATTTGTAGTATTCGTTGAAACTTAAAAAAAACTCTCATTGCCTATTCAATTGTGTTGATTAAATCCTACCCAAAACAGGAAAATCAAAATATGCTTCTATAAAATTGTATTAAGTGAAAAAATGTGATCTGGTTCGTTTGCCTATGGTTTTGAATGGCTGTAGTAAATGATTCCAATTAAGTTATAATACCTTATGTCGGTACTTGATGGTTTATTGCCTTTACGGGAGAGTCCACGCTGTATCGCGTTATCACGTTAATAATACGTCCGTCAAACACGTGAAATATAATTACGGGTTCAGCATGTGATTAGAATAATTCTTTATCAGTATTTTAAATGACGTGTTGATAGTGTCGCGAGGATGGGTGAGCTCATTTAGATTACAATGAGTAATTATAGTAAAGGGAGAAGTCAACACTTGATGAATATATAATTGAGATTGTGGGACATAATTAAAAATATATATATATATTGTCAAATACATTTTTTAATTGATGAAAACAATTCATGTTTATTAAATTAAACAAGTTATTTCATCGTTGCAGTTGCTTTGCAAGAGTATATTTGAACATATATATTAAGATACTCAAAAGCTTTAGATAGTGACGTAAAGGGTCCGCCATCTAACGTTTTTTTCAACTAGTGTTTATTTCGTGAATAGTAACACTTAGCTCATGTCTGATTTGACAAATAATTAGTTATATCCTTCCGCTGAACGAACATGGTTGTGTATACGCTTGAACAACGCTGGAAAATATTGCGACATTACTTTGAAAGTCAGGCTATTGTGCGCCATCTAACGTTTTTTTTTCAACTAGTGCTTATTTCGTGAATGGTAACACTTGGCTCATGTCTGATTTGACAGATAATTAGTTTTATCCTTCCGCTTAACGAATATGGTTGTGTATACGCTTGAACAACGCTGAAAAATATTGCAAAATTACTTTGAAAATCAGGCCATTTTTCTTCAAAAATGAGCAAGGAGTGGCCGTTACAGTCAATGGCGATCGTTATCGGGCTATTTTTGTTCACAAAAATTGAAGAAGAGGATATTGGCAACATTCCTTTTCAACAGAATGGCGCTACGTGCCACACAGCCGAAGCTAGACTCAATGTTTTGCGCCCCATTTTCAAAAAAAAAAGTTATTTGGCGGACCCTTTATAAATCACTAAAAGTAGGGGCATGCATGACAGGGTCTCTTTTAAATCTGTGCAAAATATTTAAAACTCGCAGTTATATTCTATCAGGTAAAAGTTAGACCTATATAGCAATCATCTCCTTCTTCTTCACGTCAAATTTATTTCGTCGATTATATGACAACATCGATGTGCTGTCTGTTGCAAAACATATGGTTCTGTTATGAGCAGTTAGTCGGGCAAATGGGTCAGAATCTTAGATATGATGCAGTACGGAGGTCTTCGCAGTTGTACAGCAGTGACTTTCATTGTTGTAGCACTCCCAATTCATGTACACTGAAGATTATATGGCATTCTTTCAACTTCGATCATCAGAATGTTTGGTGATTTCCATGTCCATCAGTGAAGCTTTCTGCCTTTAAAGAGGCTCTACCTTATAATAGCGAAATCCTCCAGAGAAACCATCGGTCATCTAAAGAGCTAATACAAAAAGAGATAATTTAAAGTTTTTGCCAGCAAAACAATTGGTTTTACAGAAAAAGAATTCAATTCTGAAGACATCGCTTGCATGAGCTTATGTCTCTTTATTAATCAAGAACATTGATCGATCATCGTATCAGGCTTTACTATTCGTAATTAATTAATACCGTGTTTCAATTTATTATTAAATATGATACTATATTGTAACATAAATACATACATTGCTTGCGCATCATGTTGATAGCCTACTTATCCTATTAATTGTGTCCTCGCCGTGTAATTTGCGATTATCACAATAAAGCCCATCCAGATAAGGATGGAGATTATTAAAACAGTCCCCGGCGTCGCACCCCCGGTCTGTAACAGGCTGATTAATATCGGTAATATGGAAGATATGCCAATTACACCATATGGCCGTGTTTGTCAAATCGTTTACCAATAATTTCAATATGGCGCACGGAGATAAGGATACATACCTCGTCCTCCTAACACCACGTACCATATCTTTCCAGGTATACACCGGTAAAATATACTAACTCGACAATAATACAAAACCAATAAATATATTGCACATGAAATTGACCATTGGGGTAGAAATCTCAGAAAAAGTAAAATATTTTGATATATGGCTTATATTTGAATAAAAAATAATAATATACACACTCTGAAAATATACTATAGAGACAACTATCGTTATGTGATGGTAACAATGGTATAAATTCAACTTATTCCGCGCAACAGTTCGGGCAGAAGATGGTCGAGTGGTCTAGGGTAATGAACATGAGCAATGGTTGGTTCCAAGGCTCGCTGGTTCGCATCCCGCTAATCTGAAATCCACACAACCTCTCACATCCGGCCCTGAAAATGAGAGACTCCAACTCTGGCAACAAATCGCACCAGAGGATTTCATTACTCCAAAGGAAGGCCTCCCAACTGGCAAGAGCCTTGACTGGCGGACCTGGAAATCCCTAAACAGATTAAGAACCGGAGTTGGTAGAACAAAGGACAACCTCGAGCGGTGGGGAATGCTTCGGCAGGGAGAGACACTATTGTGCGACTGTGGAGACCTGCAGACCGCCTCACATCTACGATGCTGCTCCATGTGCCCAACAAGTTGCACATCTCAGGACCTAATGCTGGGCAACACACGAGCTATCGAAGTTGCCAGATATTGGGAAAAAATTATTTGACGTCGCTGACACGAAGAAGAAGATCCCGCTAATGCCAATATTTTTTCTGAAAGAACTGATGCGCGTAAAAGAATTTGATGTATAGTAATGTGTATTTAGTTACTTAAAATATTTTGAGCTTTTCATATTAAAGTCAGCCTCGCATCCAAAAAATTTTTCGCGGCGTTCTTTATAGACCACTTTGGTAGTCGTATTTCATCAACAAAATTTTTCTTTTGTATGAACGATAAATCCGTGCTACTCTTGAATACGGCAGTCACCTTTGGGTTGGAGCTTTAAAATATCTTTAGATTTAGTCGACTCAATTCATGCCAATGTGGATATATACAAATGCCTAAAACGAATACTACTTATTTTTCATACTTTTATTAGATACCAAAACAGACGGCATAGTTTCATGATAAACCATTGCACTGAGGTACTCGTATTTGTTACCTGTGTATGTTTATTGATCAGGTAACGTATAACTGATGCAGATAATGTAATCAAGTGTAATTAATTACCATAAGGATTTATAGATAACTAATAAATTTATTTGTTAAGGCGTTTATTGAATGTATTATATTTAGTTTTTAAATTAAATAAATAAAATTGAATCGTATCTTAATTCAATTAAATATTTTTTAAGCTTATATCGAATTTTCCAGTGAATTTCAACCGATTGGCACTTAAAGTATCTTAAATTTAAGTTGAGATATTTTAGAGAAGGCAATAAGCTACATATTAAAATTATTTTATGAATATTAATTAGAGCTTAAAACATTTAGTTTTTATCATCAATTTTGCTTCTTAATTTGTGTTGCCTTTGAAAATAAAACACATGCCCTTTAATTTTTTGTGTTTTGACTATCATAACTGTGCTCAAATAAAGAAGGTTTTTTTTTCTACAACTCTTTTAAAATAAAATAATAATTATTTTCAAGCCCCAAACTGGCGAAACTTTAGTAAAATATTTTATCATGTTATAGATGATGAATGCCGTAATTTGATGTCATCGGCAGATCAACACTCACATTATTTGAGTATCCATAGGAACATTAATTAATTTTTAAGTTGATAGACGTCATAAATCACTATCACCTTTTTATGGTGTTTTTTTGAATGTCTTCTTCGTAGTATCAATCCGGTGGATTGGTTTGCAGCAACAGTATCTTGCATCTTGATCTCTACTTCTATCGATCATCCGCAACCCTCTTCAGCCCAACATAAGAGCTACAACTCACGTCCTCGAACACTTCCTGCAAATACTCCCGTCTAGGGCACTCTCTACAGTTTCTACCCTCAACCATCGCCTCCACAATGTCGTGAAGAAAACCATCGTGGCACATGATGTGACCGATCCATCGGGCTCGCCTCTCTGAGATGGTTCTTACTTTAAATGTATAGATACAAAAAAAAAGGATTGCTTAAATTTTAAAATACTTTTTACTTAAACGTTTTATTATAACCAAAAATATTATATGATAATACTGATAGCAAAATCAATAATAAGCTAGCTAATAATAATGTTCTTATCATGATATATACTGAAAATCTATTATAACGTAGATGGATCCTCGGTACGTTGTAGTTTGTGGGGTTCTGGTGAGAGATGTGATGATGACCAAGGACATTAAGCCCATCTGGCGCAAGGTTTTTGCCTTCTCTTGCATCGACCCGGACCTTCAAGAGCCGACCTCCAGCAACCCCAACATTGATGACTATAATGCGCAGATTAAATACGATACAAAAACCTTCACTATATACAAATACAGATTAGTAATTATTTTTTAATACACTGGTAGATAAAGTATGTTCATTATCTATTAACATCCTCCTCTCTCTCAAAAAGGTTGTTATTCCATCACGTGATGGCAGGATTAGGAGCAGATTAATAACACAGACGTTTTCAGAAGAATAATGACATATATTTATGATAAAACTTTACAAGGTTGTGGGCCGGACCTAGTCTCAGCAGTAGGCCGAGCCACAATACAACACGCTCTCGCTGAAGGGCGGGACCTAACTGCGGCTGTCTATATAACTTGTCCCAAATGACGGATACATAAATGTATGACAAGTAAACAGAAATAGGAGACGAAAAATTGCATATCGAGGTTTTCGGTACCAGTCAGCAAGGACTGCATTATGCTGATGTCACTAAGATCATCTGGATAATCATCCATTCACTATTTTTTTTTTGGCAAAACACTCACTCAAATACGTCTCAAATACTTTGAAATCATCGCTTCAAGGCCGTCTTAAGGGCCGTTGGGAACTATATAAGTTTTCATGTTAACCTTTAGGTGCAAATATGTCTCGTGACAAAGCATAGACGATGAGAATTGATGTTACGACCATGTGGCGGCAATTTGTGGCTCCACATATAAATAGGACATGTGATGATTAAATCAATATATTTATGAAGCAGTAATAAAATATGTTCCATAACAATACTTACACATAAAATCACTGAACTTAAATATATTAACTATTGTTCATAAAAGTTTATTAATATTTGATAAAAAATTAGTAGATAAAATTGTAATTATTTTTATTGTTCTTCTTCGTATTTCCTCGTTTCGGATTCTATCTATTAGCGACACTCTGAGCATGGATCTCTCCATTTTATGGGTAAGACTTGCTGTTAGATTCTACGTCTCTGGGCAATACGTTAATACACGGAGGATGCGTTGGATAAACGCTTCAGACTTAAAACATTGCGGAAAATTTGCTTTAAAAGTGCACTTTAGTTTTACAAACGCTGCCCATCCCAGTTGTGTACGCCTGTAGATTTATTTTGAGAAGTTACTTCGACACCAGTTGTATTTCTGGTCTCAGATAGGTATAGTCGTTTACAACCTCTGTTTGTGTACCTCCAATAGAAATAGGGCTAAAAGTCTGGGAAATATGACTATTTACTTTATTAATGAATTATTCCATTAATATTTTATATGTCCTTATAAATAGATTAATAATAACGAAATACAATCTATTCATACAAATATTCCAGATAATTTTCTTTATGTAGCGTTCAGCAGCCCTAGTTAGGCGTCATAAATTTCGACTATATAAATGATATAATACTTTCTTGTGTTAGTCTCAATGTTAAAGAAACGCTAGTTTATATTTTTTAAATATTTAGATTTTATGCAATATGCTTTTACTTAAATCAAAAATTAAATAAAAATGTTTTCAGCTAGTTTGCAAAGTGTCGTAATTTTGAGTCAAAGACGAAATCCTTCACCATTCGTCTCACGCCCTTAACCTCTTCTTTTCGCTCCCCTGCGCCATTTCGCCCCCGCGCCATTCCGTCCCCACGCCATCTACGCCATCTACGCCATCTACACCATCTACACGTGTCTCTACTATTCTCCTCTCGAGCGCCCCGCGACTATTTACGCGTAATGTTTACATATGTATGTTCTACGCTCGACTACGCTCTACGCCGCGTAGACCACTTCTTATCAAACTAGAATTGAATAAAATTCACACAAAAATATCCACATCAAACGATTTTTGCGAGATAATATTAAAATGAAAGAAAGATAATGATTTTTAACATTGTTTTAATAAGGATTGTGTTGAGTAACTGATAATAATTGCTGTTAATCACAAGCTTACCATGGTTTCATGAGCTCTGTATGATTCATTGGTCAAGCAATATGAACGCACAAAAATGCACTTTCGTTTTTATAATTAACCTATCATAATCAAATTCAGCGTTATCCATATAGAAGTAAGATAAAATAAATTTATCTTGCGAATGGTAAAAATATAAATATTCATATTCTTTTTTATCTTTAATATCTACTAGTGTACATAAAGTTGTCTAAAAATATTTTCGCCTCCAAGATCAACCAATCATAGTTCTTTATTTGTCATTCATTCATTAATAATGAAGTAAGCAGACAAGAATCTTATAAAATCATTTAATACTCCGACTCTCAGGAATTTATTAGATAATTAGAGTAAATTGCTTGTTTATATTTTATAAGCTAATATTTTATTATTTGTAAATTTTCGATTTAAAATTATTTTTTGTTTCATTAACCCTTTAAAACTGAGTGAATGTTTGAGTGTCTCCCGTCGTAGCTTACGTACGTCTTCGCCTTGCTACGCCGGCGTAGTGGGGCTCCTGCGTACTGCGTGTACGTGATAATGTCACCTGTCTACTGCGGCCGCGATAATCTCGCGCGCCATTAAGTGCCGCCTTTATTTGAATATCACGCCGTTTTAAATGTGCGTCTTACATCCGGAAGCCGTTACCGGAACCGTTACATGAATATCTGATGCAGAACACATGCTATCGGCACACAAGCGCCTGAAACACTTGCTTTAATATGTTTCAGAAGAGATTCAGCGACATAAAGCTTACATTAAATATATTTTATAGCAAGATTGATATATAATTGAGAGATACGCTATTTATTTACTTATAATATTATTGTAAGTTATCCAAAATGTGCCAGTTACGGTATTAAACCATCTAAACCAATTAGAAGACGAAAAGAATTAAAATACTGAAGACTTCATGTAGTGCATTTTCGTAAGTAAAAATAATTGAGATTTTGTCCATATCTAGAGAAAAGTAAGTAAATAGCACTCTTACAAAACTGATTTAAATAATGTAAAAAAAATGTCTAACATACAGGTTTTTTTTATGTAAACGCATGCAGGAGAGCACACCCGGTCAAGACCAGTGCACTCTATGACGCGCAGCCAGGGAGGCTGGACGCTGCATGCGGGAAACGTGTGTTGTGTTCGTGTTTGTGTGTGGGTTAAGGAGATTGAAAGTGTATATTTATCTGTTTCTTGAAGAGATCCAGATTGTAGGAAGCAAGAAACACAGACGCTGGAAGAGCATTCCATAGCTTACCGGTGGCATAAAGAAAAGAACTTTGGAAGCTGCCATTTTTTGGTCAACATACGTTAACCATGTATGGATTTTCGGCAAGTGCAAGACGAGTTTGTCGGCTGTGAGTGTGTGCAGGAGGAATTACTTCTTAGGTACACCTATATCAAAAACTAATAAATGAAACATCTGCGTGTGTAACTCTACGAGAGCCCCTAGACTGCTTAAATGATAGCGAAGGGTATTGCAATTGTTATCGTATATCTATCGTAATAGTAACTATTTATTTTACTTTATAAATAACGCTAAGAACTTTTTTTTTATGATAACACATACAGGAGAACACAGACACTTAATAGTAATTCTGAAGTCTCATCTGTGGAACTCTATGACGCTAACCATGGTGCATATGGCTATGCGCTGCATGTGGCGTGTTGATCCGCCAACGTCATAGAGTACAAACCAACATTCACGCCATCATCCTTTTTATTACAGGAATTTATTATGAATGGGTGGTCTTCACGGGACGACTTTCGTCTACCACCAATTTTAATTAATAGGCTATGACTGGTATTTTACGCGTGAAGCATAAAATTATACCAATCGGAGGTAATTTTAGAGCTCAGAAATCGATTAAAAATCCTTTTTTTAAATACCCGTAGTGGATCGAACACACGACCTTTGGCTTTCAAAGCAAATGCTTTGACCATTGAGCTATACCCACCGGCGTGAATTACATTGATAATAATAAAAGTAATAACATGTCACAATAATAAATAATATAATCTATTAAATTTGCTTTAAAATGTAAATTTGCCGAAAAAAAAATATTCATTGATGTACCAGATATATGTTTTAATTTTTTTTTTTTTAATAATAGTTATTTTTATCTTCTGAATTATGTTTTTAATGTGCAATATAATACATAATGGTAGCAAATAAAATAATAATATAATACTTAGAGATGATGTAAAGATACGTGTGAATCAAACTTTGAAAGTGCACGCACCAACAATTAATTATTTATCACCGAGGGGGCCCCGCCATTAAAACCTCCGAAGTGGTGCCACCGAGAAAAGCTCCAGAACCGGCAAAAGCTCCAGAACTGGCGAAAGCTCCAGCCTCCAACCGCCCCGTTATGTTTTAACGGACCGTTTACGACTTTCAGTATGTTACGACTAACGAGAGTAGCGATCGTTAAATCAATTAGGGACTGCAAGTTATTGTGCTTTTATCTCTGTATCATCCCTCGGCGGGGGGATGCAAGTGTTCGCAGCGACGTGGAGTATGGCTCCCTTGATTAATCTATCCCTTTGGATGGGGTGCGGTTTATGAAGTTAAATGTGCAAACAAAAGCACATCTCCCGTATTTAAAATTTGAATACGCATTTCATTAAACCAATTTGTAGTTTGAATTTACATGAGATTTTAAATATATTATATATATTGAAATATGTATATGCACAGTGCGAAAGTAATATAAATAATATTTTTGCAATATTTTATCATTTTTCATAATAAATAAATAAATTATAAATATATTATTTTCAATATATTACTTTAATTGCGCTGCGCGATTTCCCTTTCAAAAACAAGAATCGAATCACCGACCGATAATGCTCTAGTTTTTAAAAATTGGCGCACACTTCCACATGCGGTCAAAACAAAACTAAGTGTCCGATTTGGCTGAAATTTCAACAGTAGCCATCTACAAGAATTTACTAAAGGATTGTAATTATTTCTTGCGATAGTGGCGCCATCGAGCGGTGAGGCTAAGTACTTATTGACCAGCCTTCTATATAAGAAATTAATTCATCGTGTAACATTTTATAAAAATAAAATGTACAATCATTATTTCGAAAGTATTCTTGAAAGAAATAGGTCGTGGGTTCGATCCCCGTAGAATAAAAAAAACTGTTTCTAATCGATTTCTGAGTTCTAAAATTACCCCCATTTGGCGTGAATTTGATGCTATTAATCCAAATTGATGGTAGACAAAAGTCGTCCCGCAAAGACCACCCATTCATAGTTAATTCCTGTAATAATAAAGATGATGCGTGAATCTCGAGATGTAGTCTATAACAATTGGCGGATCAACACTCCACATAGAGCGCTGAGCCATATGCACCATGGTAAGTGTCATAGAATTCCACAGATGAGACTTCAGAATTACTATCACCATCTGTCGGTATACTCCTGTATGTTTTTACACAAAAAAAACTAGTGTGCTGATCTATGTGAGAAAATGAATCATTAATGAATCAATCTTGTTAAGTGCTTGTATATTCATTGATAATAATGAAAGCGAGGCAATTAATATCAATGCAAACGGCGATAAATAATCACCAGGAAGCGGACATTATTTTTAACTTCTAACTCGCATATTTAATGTTGTTCGCTTAAACTTCTCGCCATTAATACGTTGTTAAAGCCTTTTTACGTCCGAATTATTTTACGGTGGACCGTTAATAAATCACAACGTAATTCCGTTAAAGTAATAAAATGCAGTCCGGCCTCTTACGGGAGGAGCAGAATTGCCCAATTTGTAGAATTAACAAGCTTAATTATAAAACGAAACAATCCTTGAATAATTTTCTCTTAGTCCTTAATTCTCCTTACACTGATTTTGAAGATTTTTTTACTCATTTCCTTTATTAATATTTTTGGAATGTTTTCACCATTTCCAGCTGTCATAGCACAATGATCAAAGCGTTTGCTTTGCAAGCCAAAGGTCGTGGGTTCGATACCCGACGGAGATTTAAAAAAATAAAAATAATAATCGATTTATGAGCTTCAAAAATACCCCCGGTGTGTGTGAATTCGATCCATCACCCGTAAAATACCAGTATCAATTAAAATTAGTGGTAGACGAAACTCGTCCCGCGAAGACCACCCATTCATGATGCGTGAATCTCGGGCTGTAGTATATGACGTTGGCGGATCAACGCTCCACATGCAGCGTTTAGCTATATACACCATTATAAGCGTCATAGTATTCCATAGATGAAACTTCAGAATTACTATCACCAACTGTCGGTATTCTCCCGTATGTGTTTACATAAAAAAAAAGATAGGAGCAACTCAGTCCTGTCAATTGTCACTGTCTATGATATGTCTCGACTCATCTTTATGCATCCAGCGTAAAATTCCAGGGAATCGATGTAACGCCAGCTGTAGTATCCGAGGCATATTTTGAAAAAAAAAAGTAATTTTGTACGATATCTGATGATAAGTTAACAGATCCTACAGGATGGAGAAATAATAAAAAAAAAAAACTACACTATATACTACCAAACCAATGGCATTTTGAACTTGTTTTGTTTGTTGCTTATTGCTTATTGCAACGTTGTTCTGTATTTTTAACATCAATGTTGCTAGTTCTAACAAACCTCTTATTGGAATTACAATCCTTTTTCATATGTGGTAATGATGTCATCCCTTCTACAAGCCTTAATCTGCTAGGATTGGAAATTTACCAGTTTCTTAACCATGGCGGCAACATCACAAAAATGGTGAAATCAGGATTTTTAATCTTCGGCAGATACGGTCGGTAAAATAATGCTTTCCCAAAGATGCTACAAAGAGCCTGGTAAATGCGTTTATAGTCTCCAAAATTATCTATTTCAATGCACTGCACGCAGGCCACCCAGCCAAACAATCAAAGCGATTGCAGTCATTACAAAACGCAGCGGCACGGCTAGTGTACAACTCACCCAAATTCTGACACATTACTCCGATACTATACCGACCGTATTGGTTAAGAGTTCAGGCTAGAATCCAGAACAAACTATGACTCTCAGCTTAAAAGGCAGCTGGCTATTTGACAGAACTGATCAAGCCTTCAGAGAAAAGCGCGCATTGAGAGACACTTAGATCAGCCAGAGCAAATAAAAGCACCCTGCAGCTAACGGGACGTAGCCCTAGCACGGTCTTTAGCAATCGCGCTTTCAGCTACATGGCACGAATGGCCTGGAACTTACTGCTGGAAGCATTAGGTAACTTCAAGCGGAGGCATCCTTCAGAAGCAGACTCCAGATCCACCTTTTTACCCAGAGAGGCAAAAAAGCGCTTTTGGAATGACCATTTGCTCATAAAAAAGCGCTATACATGTACTGATATAATAATAATTCTTCATACGAGAGTTTTCTTTTACCGCTATATGGAAAAAAACTAGAAGAAAAGGCGGCAATAAATTTGCAGGCATCTTCCGAGTGTTTTTTATTTATTTCTTAGATAATTGATTCGTATGTGCACTTTTGGCTAACGAAATTCTTATAATCCTTTTCTAAAAATGCATTTTGAATGTATCTATTATCTGCTTGAAGCTTGTTTTGATAATTTACGTATCAAGAGCGTACAAAAATGACGTAAAGAAAATTGAAATCTTATTAACTTTTCTGAACATCTCATGACTTCATAAAGGATGTTTTTGTGCGCTTTACAGTCTAATTTACATGATTATCCGATACACTTTTACTATTGAAATTAAATCCACCATTCTGTCGTAAAAATCCTCGATTACCGACCGGTATTGTTTTGCTTGGAGAATAAAAGACACTAAAAACTCTAACTGGGATCATAATGCTGGTGATTACGCCAATAAACATTTTATTACTCGATATTATGAGAGGTTGGCACAGTCCCTTAGAAGCCAAGGGACGATCCAGAGCCCCAAACCCTTGTTTCCTCTTTCACTCATTCTTCTCTTAATACTTCCACCATTACGTTGTCGTGCAACCCTCGCTAATTGCTCGGCCCAATTATTATAATCAATTTCAAAATAAACCCAAAAGGACAAAGAATATGCACGTAATACGTTATAATTGTTATTTTAAAAATAGCAAAATTAACTTAAATTTCACATTGTTTTTGTCATAATTAAGTAACATATTTTTAAATAGATAAATACTGTTTATTTACTTAAAATTTATATCACACTGAGCACTGTTTACTTACTTGCTGGGATGTGGTTTTACCTGCAATAAAAGCTTCATCAGTTTCCAACGTGTATAAATAAACATACTCTGAATATATATTATAGAGACATCTATCGTTATACGATGGTAAAAATGGTATAAGTACTTATTTTCGCGCATCCGTTCAGGCAAAGAGATAGTCGAGTGGTCTAGAGTAATGAACAATAGCAAAGTTGGTTCCAAGACTCGCGGTTCGCATCCCGCTTCTGCCAATATTTTTTATGAATGAACTGATGCGTATAAAGAATTTGATGTAAAGTATGTGTATATTTAATGTATAAATATACTGATGGATGAAGATAAAAAATAATGCACAAAGTATATTAACAATAAATAGGTATGTAGTGGAGTGTGGAAAGGGGATGGGTTTATAAGCTTACCTTTCAAGAAATATTATTTAATTTTATCGTTAAAATTATTTTGTAAGAAGTAAATTCTTACTTTTAGACTTATTGAAAAAAATAAGATTAATTTGTTAAATAAACCCCTTTTTGCAAATCAATTATTGAGAAGTAATTTTAATAAGAGCTAATCCATTTGTCGATATTACCCGATATGTATTTTCATAAAAAGTCAATCTTAACTTTATATTTACATGCTTTATAAATCAATATTTTATTATGTTTTAAAAACATTTAAAATTAAACCTAGATATAATATATACTGATTAAAATCTTCATAATCAACAACACAGGTTGTCTCTACGCGAGAAAACTGGTAAATTTAAATTTGATACATCGGTGCCGTAGAGATAGCTCCCCCTCCATACACTCTCCTTTTAGATTCCTCTCCAATAACAGAACGAAGTTCTTAATGAAAACCGATGAAATTTTCACTACCCGGTGTACGTACAGTAATTATATCCCCTGTGTAATGGCCATCTACGCTATACGGGTCCATGGTATCTACCCCGCTACGAGGAGCACGATCGTAGCAGCAACTTGGGTCGAATCATAACCAGGACCGTGTTAAAATACTGAATATTTTATAATTAATTTAAATTGAAGTTAAATAATAAAAAAAAATAAGTATGTGAGCAAACAAATTTATTTTATATTACCGCATACAAGAAATTTAGAAGTTTTATACGGACTTTACACGCTTCACACCCAAATCACTATTTAGTCTCATTGATGATACTTTCATTCAGATTATGGTCAGTTAGCAACTAATAAGTCTAGTAGGAGTCTTCTCTAAGCAATTGTGGCCGCTGCACAGTAGTTCAAAAGTGAAGAATTTGGAAGAATTATCTGTACATTTTTGATGTTTTTAGAATGGCTAAGCGCTATATGCAGAATTTTCCACCATAGTCCAGTTCACAAATCTATTTTCCAGAATTCACGGAACATTTTTTTTATTATCAATTTTGATTAATATCTATCGATAATTTGGCTTATTATCAGTAAGCATTCAGATTCAATCCAATCCTAGGTATAGATAGAACCTAGAAATTTATTTTTAAATTTAATCTTTATCCGGGATCGAAACCAAAACCTTTGTTTTAGTAGGTGCTTTATATCTCCGCCTTATGTGCTTGCAATTTTTTTTAACATTTGTTTTCGAGTAAACTTTATAAATGGGAATGCGAGTTAAAACAAAGAAAACTACGTAGTTTTGTTACAGCGCCTGTCAAAATAAAGCAGCAAAATAGTGTGTAATAACATATACTATTTCAGTACCATGTTATATCTTTATAATAAATTTCATAATATATGTTGTATTATTGATGGTGACAAAAAATAATATGTATTTATTTTTCAAAAACCCCATGTTTTTATTACAATATACTTATGGAGTTCAACCAAGAGTTACCCAACGAAAAATAAAAACAAAAAAACATAATAAAATCGTTTTTATAAATGTTTCTATAGGAATGCTCCCCTGGTCGTGGGCGGGGCAGACCGCCCACTATCAAGTGGCTGGTAGTTTAACGTTGCTTTTATATGCTGTTGCACATAATGGGATGAGGTAGTTAGGCGGGCGTGGGCGGAGTGGGCGGCCTGAAACCCTCCCCTCCTGAAACTAGCGACCCTCGAATATCTCAAGGAGAAGCACATTAAGCCATTGTTACATTATTGTTGTGACATCTTTTCATGCAATCTCTTCTATGGACATAATAAACACCATTAAATAGACAATGCATGCGCTGTGTGTCTCTATCATAACAACTATTTCCAAACGTAAGAGTATACGTGAAAGAGTAGCTTATTAGTCAAAGCGTTTGCTTTGCAAGTCAAAGGTCATGCGTTCGATCCCCGACGGAGATTAAAAAAAAAGGTTTTTATCGATTTCTTAACTCTAAAATACCCCCGGTTGGTGTGAATTTGATCCCTCACCCGTAAAATGCCAGTCATAGCCTATTAATTGAAATTGGTGGTAGACGAAAGTCGTCCCGTGAAGAGCACCCATTCATAGTAAATTCCTGTAATAATAAGAATGATGTGTGAATCTCGTGTTGTAGTTTATGATATAAATTGGCGGATCAACACTCTACATGCAGCGTTTAGCCATATGCACCATGAAAAGTGTCATAGAATTCCACAGATGAGACTTTAGAATTACTATCACTATCTGTCAGTATTCTCCAGTACATAAAAAATCGTAAAATTTTATCATCTCATTGTACTCTCTCATATCTCATATGGAATCTCATACTCATCACATTTCACCACGGTATACAATTGTAATTGATTTGAGCTAATTTTTAGGGCCTAATAGTTGAGTTGCATTAGGTTGTGCTACTTCAAGGATGTCGGAAAGCATGTACGAGTATATTCTTACGTAAAATTCCAGGTACATAGATGTATTGAGAAAAAAATCGAAATAAATTAAAGTTGAAAACGTTGTATGTTGGCATTTTTTAATGGCCATTTGCTTCTAATATGAAACGGATATAGGAAGTGTAAGCATTTTTCAAATTTGTTATAGTGTAACTGAAATAAGAAAAAAAGACTGTTGGAAAGTAATAATATTAAGCTTGTGAATAAATGATGACTGATTGAATAATAAAAAATAAAAATATTCATACTTTGAATATATATAGCGACATCTATCGTATGATGATAACAATGATATAAATACGAGTTTCAACGCGAGTCGGTCTAGGCATAGCAATAACCCAGTTGGCTGAACGGTATGAATACCTGGGCATAGTTGGTTTCCAAGGTCCGCGGTTCGCATCCCGCTTCTGCCGTTATTTTTGTGCTTGGATTGACGCGTTGAAAAAAGAATTTTATGTATGGTATATTTAATTAATAATAGAAATAAGAAACGTTTACATACTCTGAAATATTTGCACTGTTAATATTCATGAACTTTTCTGTGAGTTATATCCCATTCTATTTAATTTACTATAAACTTTTTATTTTTCACTAATCAGTTCGTTACAATAATTCGTAATATTTTTTTTTATTTTCAAAATTACGGTCAGTTAAAAATATTAGTTGTTCACCCTACGATTATTTCACGTAGTATTGTTCAGTTAGTTGTAATCTATTCCTTGCAATGCGCGAAAAATGTAAGTCATTGCCTATTCATTCAATTTTTTTATATGTAGACATGTACTCGTATGTATTTAATTTTATATATTTGTTTTTTTTAACTATAAATTTACCCAAAAATGTTTTGAAATTATCATCAATCATATTATTAGTTGTTGATTGTTGTTGTATTGGAATATGAGACATCGTTCATGAAACTATGTCAAAAAAAATATGACATCAGAGATTGCTGTAGTAGGAAATAAAATACACATCAAATTGAAGCTCTGGAATGATTTAAATGATGTTAAAAATATATTTCTTATTAATGTCTGTCGAAAATCTTATTTAAATCAAATTAAATAAAAGTAAGAAGTTAAAATGTTGAAAGATAGAAGAAAAGCAGAAAACAATTTGGTGAATTCAAAATAAAAAGATTTTCAAATCCGCGTTGAAATCTTTGCAATTCAAAAGGATCGTCTGGAAATTGTTTAATTAATCTGAAATACAATTATAAAGATAATTATGTTTCGAATGAACGCTCTGCCGTATTTCCCGGAAAGCTCCCACTTTGCATGATCCCATTTTACAAAGCTTTTATACCCTGTTACCATATTAAAATACATGGTGTTTCACTTACTTGCGAGCCGCACACGCTCCGTGAAGTACGGAACATCCAGGGCCATCAATACCGAAGTTATATTACAAGTATAATACCGAAATAATAAAATATCAGTATTTTATATAATTTATAAGAAAGACTTAAATATAATAAATGATTAACAATTCATATGTGTACAAATATATGGCAAATAATAAACGTTTGTTTGTATCAATTGTTGAATATACTTGTATTGTCGTGATACAGAAGAATATTAGATGAAATAATTTTGTCTTATATATATATTTGGATTTAAATTTTATTAGAATTATTGACTTTCTTTCAATATTAATGGTAATTAAATACACACATACAATTCTTCATCAAATTTTTACGCATAAATTCATTCAGAAAATAAAATAATTAACTAAAAAAATAGGTAACTACTAATAATATAAAAAGCTTGTGAATAAATGTTGACTGATTGAATCATAAAAATAATAATATCCATACTCTGAATGTATACTACAGTGACATCTATGATGTTAACAATGGTATATATACATCAAGTTTCGCGTATCTCTTCAGACACATAATGGTCGTGTGGACAGCGCGATGTGTAGGATAGAGCAAAGGTGCAACGCTCGATATTTGAATCCCGCGTCTGCCGATATTTTTTCTGATTGAATTGGTGCGTACAAATCTGATGTAGAATTGTATGTTTGTATTAATTTACTTATATATATATTATCGTCAAATATTTTCAGTTCATTTTTTTTTTAAATATCCTTTTTGATCCTCACACATACGAGAAAGTCCATCGGCCATATTGTGCATATAGATTTTTTGGCTTCCTAAATTATTATAATAAGAATAGTTATTTTTTTCGTGAAATAAACCATCCTTTTTATCATTTTCCTTTTAACTAGATTTTAATTGTCCTTTCTTTCTCAGGTTATTTTTTTGTTCTGCAGCCTTAATTGTTCACAAAAGATTCTCGCTGCACTTTCGCTTATTGACTGTTCATAATCTGAACGGGAGCATCACCAAAAATGGTTCAATTATCTTCCAATATAATGTAGGTGTGATGCGATTAAAGACATAATTCAGGTATTTGGTATATCCGAAGTGCAGTATTGCGACCCTATAGCACAGCACAAGCGGTGGTAAACATTCAGACCCACCCAGTTTCCAGTTAACCGCGGGATAAACTTGCCCGGTGTCATATAAACCAAATCATTTCAGCCATTCGTGCAGCTTTTATACGTTTTGTTTAATTAATGTTTTCACCGTTTATGTTTCCGGCTCAACTTTGCCGGGAATAATTCAATTCTCTTTGTTTAATTTGCGCCCGACTGTTTGAACTTGTAGCGAACGCCGCCGGATGGAATACACACCTGTAAATTATGTAACTGCGGCAGAGCTTATGAATTCGTTGTATGTAGCAATATAAATGATTATTATTTGTTTCAGAAATAACTTTGTAGTTGAGTAGTGTGGTAAATAAGGCTACGGTAGACTTTCAAGTTTTATTACTTTCGATTTCGAGTAAACTCAAAATACAAGTTTTTTCATAATTAAAAAATTCATGAAAAATTACGATATAAAGTAATTGTACAAGTTATAAAGCAAATCGTATTATTTCAAACAAAAGTTTAATCCATTAAACAAAAATATTCTACAATATTACTAGCTAATAAACATAAAGATATTTCTTCTTCTACTCTTTCTTCTTTTTCTTAAATATCCACTTACTAGTTAAATAATTTGAGTATCGCAAATTGGCGAAATATAGTTCGGTCAGCTCGCACTATCCTTGCTTTGTATCAATTTGCCTCCAAGTATACGTAACTGGACTTGGACACACATAGTTTAACGTCTCATCCGTCAATTTAAGGACGATAGCCTGGGTTCTTACCGAAAAGCATCTCTTATATCTGAGTTATATTTGAGCGTTTGTTGATACACATATTTTATTTAAAAATGGACGACTAGTTCTACATTCTTGAGAATTCGTACAACATTTGAATCTGAGTGAAGCTTATTTAAAAAAAACTTGTAACTTTAACGTTTAATATTATACGAGCATAGCCAAATAATAATTAGTTGTACAAAGCTTTATTGTCTTTTATTAGATTTCTCACTTAAGTATTTTACGAGTATATCATGTTGAATTGAAACATGCTTTTTTAAATAAGAAAGGTAACATTAAAAAAACAAGCATTATTTAAAATTGATGCGGTTACATTTGTTTTTTTACATTTTTATCCTTCGTTCGCCATCGCTGGCCATTCTTACAAACAAAATGCAAAGAGACCCGAATAAAGCTCAGAGTATTATTACATTATGGCCTCCATTGGTTAGGATTTAATTTTCTAGCGAGCACATTTCGCTAAGCAGGAGCGTATCCCGACGTGAGGGTTCCGAGAGCTTTCGGGGAGGTTTCGGAGCTTTCGGGGGCTGGAGGAGGTTTCGGGGGTTGGAGGACCCGCCCCGCGGGTTTCGCTGGATGGGGCGAGAGCAGAAGGGATGTTAATATTTGGTTTGGCGAAATAAAAAAACGCCGAGGGATCTGAATGGTTTTCGAAAAGTCATATTGTTATATTTCTCTTGCGTGCGACTTCTGGGGAATGTACAATGATGTACTTTTTTGTTTGTTGTATTATTTTTAGGATTGCGGAACAGTGTTTATAACTGAAAATATGTACGCTTAAAAACGTTTTTTTGTTGGTGCATTTTTTTTATCGAATCTAATTAATATTATAAGATTTTTATAATAGAATTTTGAAAAATGACAAGTATTTATTATATCAATAATATTATTAAATATGTTTAAAAAAAAAAATTTTTTTTATAAAATTGTCACACAAGTGATACAAATTCTAAGATTGCTTACCTTAATTTATATTTGATGGAGCTTTATCTCATTTCTAAGACGAGAATCGTTATATTTCTAAGTATCTTTTGTTATCATGACAATATTGTATTTAATTAAGAAGAATACTTGAAGATTAATATGTTTTAAAAATTTGTAGCTGTTACGGCTCATCGTCAATCGAAGTTTATATCTATTAAATTCAGCTTATCAACCATATTTCTTGGTTTTCATTTTACTTTATAAATAAAGTTTATCTACTGGCAACAGTGCAATTTTGTAACAGCCTTGACATATATCGATTTCCGTCGCATAAGCTTCATGCTATATTTTCATCCTTAACATCTTGTCATTCTTTAGAATTAACAATCGGCATGAGTCTGTCGACAAGAACGAAATGTATCATCGAAGTAAATATAACTATTTTTTTAGACGTGGGAGTGTCATTGTTTATTAAACAAATTACTCTTTTTTGAACTGAGTCAATTAAGTTAAGATGGTATTTTGGGACTCTAATCCAAAGGTGACTGCCGTATTCAAGGATAGGTCGGATTTGTTCTTTATATAGAAGAAGAAGTTGTTTATCGTTGAAATACCGACGTGATCTTTATAATACACCTAATTTTTTGGAAGCGAGACCGGCTTTATACTTAATTGACTCGTAATATTTGACATTATTCGAGATTGATATTACAAGAATGTTGATGGAGCTTGCTTTTCGAAGAGAACAACCGTTAAAAGATACAGGATCCATAGCAGTCCTCTTGGTGGAGAAAGTATATGATTGGGTTTTGGAAAAGTTGAAACCGACGTGGTTGAGGTCACCCCATCTTGAAACTCTTTTAAGAGACATGTTCATCTTCTCCATCAGAAATTCCCTAGCAGCAGATAATTCCGAATGTATTGGAGGTTTATGGAAGATTATACTCTCATACATAGTGCAGTTGTCAGCATAGCAGTGAATGTTTGCGAATTGAAGCAAATCATTCAGATTGTTATTGTACACAATTAAAATAAAAAATTAAGTTAACCTGGCTACTACATTTAGTCCTAGATCAAATGACATATTTTTCATTCCATCTTTTATCAAACAATAATAATGCATTTTTTATTTTTAAAATACTATTCGTGTAATCAATGTTATTAAAACCATCATATGCTTTCACAAAAAGGTACAAAAGAGTCTTAATTTGGCTACAAACAAATGTTTTCTGAATGCTTCAAGAATATTCAGAAAACCGAGCTTTTTGTACTAGAAGATTATTGTCAGCATATAGCGTAGCGAGCTTTCTTTCAGCATACAGTCTCCTGAAGGCGCCGTATCACTTTGCAAAGTACACCAATAAGTTGCCTTGCCTCGCGTTCCCGTAATGGATCGCCCGCGCAGACGCCACGTTATGTGACAGGCTATCAAGGCGTCAGAAGGAACAGGGCTTGCAACGATATCGTGATGAGCCTGAAATTATATTATCAAACAAATGTTTTATTCAGTCAAAACGAGACGCATTAAAAAGTTTTTTGTATTTAAAAGCCTCAAAACTCTAAATCTACGAAACGTTGGACAATATTTTAATTGGATAAGGGTTGATTGATAGATGATAAAAAAGTATTGTTAATCAGTGTAATTGTTATTATTTTTGCATTAAAATTGAGATGATCTTCAAATATTTAAGAAAATACATTATATTTGTTTAAATATGTACCACTCAAAAGTAAATTTCAAAATTCAATTCGTCAAGTAAAATTTATATATAGATTTATGACTTTAGTTTTAGCACTCTGAATCTTGTACCAGAACCAAGTTACTTAATTGGTGAGGATAATTGTATAAATTAAATGATGTGTTTACCTTTATACAAAGTTTATATATTTTTAATAAATTGTTACTTTGTTAATTAAATTTAAAAAACTCGCGCAGAATGAACCAAAAATATATTTTAAAATACAGTCATTCATCTCAAAATAAGGCAGCATATCGTATATATTTAATTAAATAATCTAATAAAATTTTCAAAAAAAGGAAAAACTAAACCATGTAAAAATACTTAAAAGTAATTATTTGTGTTGGAAGTTAGTTGTTGTTGTAGAAAATATTGATCAAGAATAACTTGACTTATCTAAAAGAAACTCTTAAAGACATTAATTATTTAACGTCTTATGATAAAAATCACTACTTTCCAATTCAATTCAATTTTGAAAATAGACAAATATATAAAATTTAGATCAAAAGATTAAAAAAGCAGGTTTAATTCTCTGTTTTGGAAGCCCTGTGACGTTACAAAAGCTCCAGATTTGGTAAAACCTTCGCCTATTGTTACCTTGCGGTATTCTGCGCCCCGCCAGCGATAAAGCTAACATCTCTTTTATCTTCATACTGTTCAAGTTCTCCTAATGGTAAACGATACAACTCTGCCTAGCTAGATTATGTTCGGAATAATAATGCCTGATAATTAGGAGAGGCAGACATCGAGATGTTGACTGAAATATTTAAGCTGAATTTACTTGCGGCGAGGCAAATTAGAGTGCTGAAAGGTACCAAGTGTTAAAGTCTAAATAGCCTCAATAATATAATATTTAAAATTATCTTTATGAAAATGTTGAAATTTGTGAAAATAACTTGACAGTGATTTTTTTTTGTACAAAGAAAAATGTTGTTGCTATACGAAGTTCTCAGTAGAATAATAATAAAATAATCATTAAAATGAATGCTTACAAATAAAAAGTATTGTTTTTTATATAAACGTTAAGCAATGAAACACATTTTGGTACCACATAAATACTGTAATTGCGATTTTTATGTGAGAAAATATTCACAAAATATATATATATCTTTATCATTAATCATTATAATCGATTATTGAACACCCAAATTGTCTGTGGTGCTACAGCTACAGTCTATGCAACTTCGCGGAGTCTTGCCTTGAAGGCTCCCACAAACCATATATATTCCCAAGTTGATCTCCGGAATACAGGTGTTCTGGGACAAGGCATAAGAAAATCTACAAAACTTTGAAATAGCAACTTGAGGTGTCCATATGCTCTTAATTTGAAGCAGATGTGGTAAAAAATAATCTTTCTTTTAAATGAAATTTAACCATTTTACATTAATTTAATTAAATATTAAGAGAAAAAAAGATGGACAAGGGATCGAACTATTAACAGCTTTACCAACGTGTTTCATGTGAGCAGCTTTAAGCCCTTCGTTACGGCTCGGTGGAATACAAATTATACTGTCAATACGGCGTGAATTTTTCAAACCATTTTTTTGCTTACAACTAGTATTTGAAGCATAAATGTACTTATCTGACCAATTTTTATATATCACATTGGTTTTTCTATCCTTTAGCTATCATATGATGCATACAAAACTATTATATTTAACAAACGTTCATTATCTAACTCTACACATGTGGTGGTAATGTCACATGTGGTTTACAGAAAAATCGCTCCTGTGACAAAACCTAACGATATTTATTTACATGCTTTACATCTTTCTGCAAGGAATACATGTAGGTTAACAAAGGGAATGACTGCACTTCCTATTTCCTACCGTATATGTCACAATGAGTACTGAAAGTAGCAAAACGATATATCACGTTGACCGACGGCATATGCCGACAACCGATGCGAAAGGGTTGACTATTTTTTGCTTCTAATTGAACCATTTATCATACCTGTTGTATAATGATGTGCTTAAATATTATAATTTCAAAGCTGAAAAATTGATAAAATGACCATATTTTTTTTATTTCTTTAGTAAGTAAAGTAGTATGTGAAAAGTATTCTTAGTGTAAATTAAATTGAAATGCAAAGTTTGTGCCGAAACACGCCATTTTAGTATTGACACTTTCTGTTCCAACTGCACTTTAGCATACAAAGTTACATCCGTGTTATTGGAGCCGAGGCACTTTTCACGACGAGCGCTTTCAGGCAGCCAGACGAAGAAAATACTGAAAATCCGTATTTCATAAAATGAAGGTAAAATATACACCCGCCGTAAAGGTGGGCGAGCTTATAAGTTTACATATGCGCCGGGCGGCCACTTCTATTGGCACTGCGGGTGGGTATTTATGAAGGGGGGGCTTAACATCCAATGCTGTAATAATCTAATCTAAAACAAAACCTTTATATCAGGGGTTGTGAAGGCTTTTCAACCAGTGAAATATTCGCTGAAAACATTATTAAAAACTCTTTTTCTTCATCTTTCCGTATACGATTCTTAGTTGTCATCATGAAGTTCTGTTAGTTTTCATAATCTTCATTACATTAAGTGTTAAAATAAAGAGACTTAATTTATTTAAAGTATACATTCTATGTATGGTCATGCCTTTTATGTGTACGCGGCGACCTTCGACGAAAAAGTCAGAGTCCAAATTTTAACGTCTGAACTACTAACTTTTACACCCACGTTTGGTGTTGCTAACCAAAGCCCGTTACTTGTATAGCGAGAAAGTATTCTGAAAACAATGCCTTGGTAAGTATTCCCAGAGAGCGCAGATACAAGAGGACCAGCCCGGGGGACTTAGGTCCCAAAAATTAAAAAAATATATATGTATGGTTTTTGATGATCATCCAGAATGACGTTGACAATATCAAAATACAAGATAAATGCAAATGTTGCGTATGTTTCTTGTGGCATATGGATAACATTTCGTCAGATTCACCATCTCTTGACTGACTTGCGGTAATGTAAAAATATCATTACATATTTTAACTTGTAATTTGTTTTGATTCCAATTGCTACATGTACGATTGAAATATATTTATAACGACGAATTATTAAATTTTTAATTATAATAAATAAATTTATTAGATACGTTCATATCATTAAATTTCTTATTTATATAATTCTTTTATATTAATTCATTCTATGCTTAAAAAATTAAAATTGCAAACTTGGAAAGTACAATCTAACGAAATGAATAATTAAAACAAGTTGAAAAATCGTGTAAAATTGAAAAAGAAAAAACATTTGTAATGTAAATGAGCATCAGTCAAGAGTAACAAAGTTTTAATGAATGTATGTATTAGTATAATATTGTCCCTTTTCAATTTTAACCTGTTCGCATCGTTACCCGATATATGCCGTGTGAGATTCCCCTACCGTTTACATCGGTAGTCATGCCATATATCGTTTTGTTACTTTCTTAGAACAGTTTTTTATGCATCATCTGATAGCTAAAGGATACAAGAACCAATGTAATATATGAAAATAGACCAGATAACTACATTTATACTTCAAATACTAGTTTTATAATTGACAGTATAATTCGTATTCCACCAAGCCGTAATGAAAGGGAATATGCTTCACATAAATTATTTATTAAAAGTTACACATATGTCCAATCATTGTTACAAATTTATTGCTTCACACTGTACTCGTAAATGATAATTAAGCAAGTAAAAAGTGATTTCGCAAATTCAGTGTAAATCACTCGCAAATGAAGTATGTTAGACATCAAAAATTTGGTTTAAATTCTATGATCCTTTTGGAATATGAAAGATAGAAGTTACAACGTTTGTTCATGTATGAGAAGTGTAGTTTACGCTTGGGGCGGGGTTTGTTCTAACATTGTTAAGGGCAGTGAATGTTATTTGCTGCAATAAAACCTCTCTTTATCTAAGCCCAGCCAGAACTATTGTACAGTATGTATGTCTGCAGTTTTACTACAAGTACTTTATCTAATTTGATATTGTTACAAAATTTCAGGTTCAATGGAAATAAACGTTAACCCATGTTTGAAGAGAGAGATTTTATTTTAAACAACGTACTTATTTAAATGTAGTAACTTTCAATGTTTAAAAACCTGGCACTTCTAGTTTTTGTTCTTTATTTTATTTGAACAAGAACAATGATTTCAGACATATTTTTATTTAAACATATCTAATAATTCGTACAAACAAGGTTATTTAATTTTTAAAACTTTTTTAAATACGCATAAATTAAATTGTTTCGGTACAGGTTTTAATGACATTAAAAAATATGATGTCACATTTTGTTGCTACTCATATATAAGTACGAGAAATTCAAAACATTTCTCACTGTCAACACTATCTTTTTACAATTGCTAGTTTATTTTCACTACAATTTTAGAGTTGTCAGTTAATAACCTGTACTTTACTATCTACTTACGAGTATACTTCTTCTATAAGCACTACATTTTAGTACTACTAGTAATAAGTACTAATTGTTTACAATCGATTTTACCTTCGCTTCTTAGCTGTTACATAATTATAAAATTGCATTATGTAGTCGTATAAATACAAAGTAAAAAATTCAAGGAATTAGTGAATTGAAATAATAAATGAGTGTAATAAATGTGTAATATAAAATACACGAATTAATTATTTTCTTGATATCGCTCTTTACGATTATTTTCATACCATTATCAGAATTTTCTATGAACAAGAGTAACTTGTTGATATCTTTTCTCCGTGAGTATTATTTATAAGCGGACATGTCAATTATTGAAATATACACTTTGTCCTTTTTCCTCCGTATAAAAACATCCTTACGATGTTTTGTCGCCGGGCCGTCCCCCAGCCAAACTTTACCGTTATTGAATTCTCTCTGAGCGAACATGCCCACTAGATATTGATTCAGAGCATTTGAGACTGAAACGGCGTATGTTGCGTGGTCTCCTGAAAATACAAAGTCGTATCCGCCTGAAGGACTCGGAGCTTTTGCGGCGATCTGTTATTGGGAGCTCTTGCGTCTTGCGTCGCTTCGGGACGGAGCTTTCGCCAATGTTTTGATGGCTAACTGTGGCGGGATAGTGAATATCTTCCCCAAGGGGGTGGTAAAGTGCTTTCAGGGGCGGCTCGCGCATGTTTATTGAAATAAAGTTAAATAATAATGTTTGTAAATTGCCCGAGAGGATTTATCCTGAAAATTTATGCTCGTAGATAAACACCTGAAAGTTGAAACCTGTTTTCAATATTAATTTTCTATGTTTTGCTCAATATTGATAATGTTATTAAGTAAGAATTTATTTAGTGACGTATTTTTCAATGAAGCAATTATTTTTTCACACTGTTATATGACAAGCTCAAACGATATGTTTTATGAAATTGATTTGGTTTTCTACCTTGTTTAAATGCGTCACTTTTCACACCAAGAGAACTGATGAAACTGTCATTAAAAACGAAATCGAGATCTGTGAATAAAAAGTAATCAGCACAATCCACAATGAAACAAGGTATAAATTATTTTTATATGACTTACTCTAGAGATCTACACAACCTCTCATATCAGGCCCTGAAAATGAGAGACTCCAGCTCTGGCAACAAGTCGCATCAGAGCATAGAATTCATTACTCCAAAGGAAGGCCTCCCAACTGGCAAGAACCTTGACTGGCGGACCTGGAAATCCCTGAAAAGATAAAGAACCGGAGTTGGTAGAACGAAGAACAAATTCGAGCGGTGGGGGAATGCTTATGCAGGGAGAGTCACTATTGTGCGACAGTGGAGACCTGCAGACCACCTCACACCTAAGATCTTGCTCCATGTGCCCAACAAGCTGCACATTTCAGGACCTAATGCTGGACAACACACGGGCTATCAATTTTCCCAGATACTGGGCAAAAATATATTTTATGGGTTAAGCCGTGAGTGACAAATTCTTCTATACGATATTTAGAACGCCATTGCAGAAGTTAACGACTTAACGTAATACAATCAAAGAGAATAAAAATCACCACACACAATTCAACCCAAAGGTCACAATTCTATATTTGGCTGTGAAAACCTATGTTATATTATTAAGTATTTATCTATTTATGACTTACAGACCTTTGTGGTGGCAGCTAGTTATAAACTTATGCTTCAGTTAGAGAATTGAATATGGTGATGATGATTGTGCTTTTATATATAATTTTATTTAGTTAAAATGAAAAGATATTTTTCTACATTTATAAATATAAAAAATACTCAATCAGTTACGCCGTCACTGTGCTCTTGCTTCTCCAGTAGATATTGTGCATGGAGGAAAACGTGTGAACGTCGGAAAATTTTCTTCAACTTTTATAGAGATATGAAAAATGGTTCCGCAAAGTTTATGAAGCCCGGGAATTCATTGTCCGAGTCGGGCGACTTTCGGAATCAGATCGTTCATTAAATTATCATATTTTAAGACTGAAGTGAAAAGCCATGAATATAAAATAACTGACTTTTTGATACATTGTTGAACTATTTTCTATTATCAGTTTTCTCTGAAAGAAAGTTTATTTTTTCTCAAGAGAGGAGTAAACTAAACTACATGGATATTAAGCAGTCGTGGGTATAATTATTAACAAGATGGTCTTTGTGGGATGTTAAGATGAATAAATACTCAGATAATTTAATTATCTCGGTAGAGAAACTCTTAAATTCTTAGGTCAACTAAAAAAAGTGGACCTTATTGTATTTTTTACAGCCAATTTTACGCTGCATCCACATAATCATAACATATAAATAATAATAGTCATCATCTGCTTATATCTATCCACTGTTGAACGTAAGCCTCCTACATGAGTCTCCATCCTCTTCGATACTCCACCTTCTTCGTAAAGACTCCTGCTATTTTTCTGATATCGTTAGTTCATCTTGCAGGGTGTCAGCCAATGTTTTGATTACTAGTTCTTGAGCGGCACTCCAAAACTTTTCTTCCCAATCGACAGTTGTCTCTTTGACAGATATGTCCTGCCTATTGTCATTTGAGTGTGCCTAATTGTTGGGTAGCCTCCACTACTTGAGTTGAGATTATTACATTAATGAATATACCAATTTTGATAGACGAAAAGTGGCTTACTAATAAAATAATTTGATTGAGTCTACACAGAAGTTTTTGTTTGGCGCCCTTCTTAATATGGAATGTAAAAAGAACAATTTTGCTAGGAAAATGATGTTAATAGTGTTGAGGACATATTTTCTGGTTTGTACTCTCCGACTGCCAAATGCGCAAATAATGCTCAAAAAGTTTCGCTTCAATAAAATAATATTTATTATTTTGTTATTGTTTCACTTGTAATTGTACTTTATAAGTTAAAAAAATGAATAACGCCAAATAAAAAATATTATTAGTCGTTTTTATTAGTAATAATTAAATTAATTTACTGATAAAAAACATTTTTTATACTGACACATTCAATAACGTGTACACAACATAAACTTTTATATATTAAATTAGAAAATTATTTATAGCAGCAAATAATTCGTATTATTTCAAGCTTTTTAATTGATTAACAAAAATGATAAAAGCTTTATGCGAGACGTTCATTATTTACTTGGCAATCGAAACGAGTCTGACATAATGTGTTGTTGTCATCATAACAACATAACAAGACTTAATACAGCCCATCAAGCTGACAGGTATGTGAATCAAATACGTAAACAATAAACAATTACTAGCGTATCTCAGCAAATTGTTTCTCCATCGTAAAACGAGCAGTTTCATATACCATGACTACGATAACAAAACTCATATAATTCTCTGAGCGAAAACTACGCGATCGCAGAATTCTCCCCTAGCGAGCGTTCCCCGGCATGGAGGGCTTTAGCTATCGCCGTCTGTAATATGATATAATAAAAAGTGTCCAGGACATTTTATGCCCTCTATGATTATAGTGTTCGGGCAGATATAAGCCAATATTCCAGGGACTGGGGTGATCGTCTTCTTTTTATTATGTAGGCGCACACGGAACAATGCCGACAGACAGTGATCAAGAAAGCTCCTCTTTCGGTTATTCAATTCACAAAACAAAAACTTCCCTCATTCGTTCAATATCTGGAAAATATTTTCACCAAAAAATGCTGCCACTTAATTATGTTAGTTTTCACTGTAGATTCTGGATTCTAGGACAGATCTGCACCTGAAAGCCTAATTGAAAACATTTCAATCTTACAATTATTTATTTTATATTATTGCTTTAGACACAATATTGATTTACGCAATTAAATTTCAGCTCAAAATTCACGTATAATCTCTTTTTAATAGGCTTTTTTATACAGAATGTCGACACCAGTGGGCTCTATAACAATTTACATGGTCAGCTCAACGATGTATATATAAAATATGTATTATTTTTTGTGTAAAGATTTGGGGTTACTGCAAGTGTTTATTTCTCAGTTTTTTTGAGATATTTAGATTAAATTAAAAAGTATTTCAGATGTTTTTATAAATTGACGGTAGAATTTATAAAATAATTTTGTAAATCGCCTGTGTTTGGTCGATATATATTGATAACACGTAGATGCATGTTAAACAAGGGTGTGGCAAGTTTGTAAGTGGGTAGGTGAAGATTTTTTTTTACTTCAGAGGAATAGTAACCAAGGTAAATAATATGTTTATTGTCTTAGTTCTGTATTTCAAATTATTGGATATCTTAGGTCTGCCACTTTGAGGTAATAAAAATTACAGAATGAGATGAATTTATTTTAATGTACTTTGACAACTACCTAAAATATACTTATGATTAGCTTATAAATTAAAGTATTTCATAAATTAAATAAAATATTTAAACCAATCACGTAAAATAGGACGACTTTTATACATAAGCATTAACTCATGTCTATAATTTGGATCTATTTAAATAAAAACTAATGTACCTTAGTAATCTTTCTATCATTACACAAAAATTCTTGCCCAATAAGGTAACTATTAAAGAGCCTATTAACAAGCTATTATAATCTAATTTTCTTTGAGTCTTGAATGAATTTACTACAATAAGCATTCAACAGGACTCGATTCCCTGACTGGTCACGTAACAGTCGATTACCTTTACTTTTCCACAATACCCCTCTCTTGCTTCAATATACCATGCTTCCCCACCTATTCTGTTCTCTATCCATTTCAAGTCTCTTCTACGTTCCTTTATTCTCCGAGCTGCTTATCCATGTTACCTGAATTATTGATGGGCAGGTAGTTTTATTCCGTTCAATATGATATTTTTTCGATTGCGCGCCTTTGTGGAATTTATTGGCGTTTTATTGGTGTGATTTACATGACGTAAGTGCTCCACGAAAATCACATTAAAAAAATACTATATTTAAATAATAAGAAATATAATGTTTTGCTAATAGAGTTATATTTTTTTTTTTAGTTGTAGATTTATACTTATACTAAAGAAATAATATATCTTACTTTTATTTTATTTTTAAAATTTTTGTTTTCTTATTTTCACACCACATGTGAATAATATAGTTTGGATTAATTTAATTTTTATTACATTTTCAAAAAAAAATCTAATCTTATTTTATAGATAGTTGATGTACATTTTAATATTATTAGTAATTAAATACACACATACAATTCTACATCAAATTTTTTACGCATCAATTCATAAAAAAAAAAAATATATACCTACTATGAATATTAACTACAGAGACATCTATCGTTGTATGATTTTAACAATGGTATATATACATCAAGTTTTGCGTATCTGTCCAGGTGGAGAATGGTCGTGTGGACAGCGCGGTGTGTAGAATAGAGCAAAGGTGCAACGCTCGAGGTTTGAATCCCGCATCTGCCGATATTTTTTCTGAATGAATTGATGCGTAAAAATTTGATGTAAATTTTCACACCATATGGATGATATAGTAACATTTTTTTTTCTCCATACAGTCTTATTAGTAGACATAATTTCTTCCTTAAACCAAATATTACTTGAGTAACTTTTCTGTATGACATTTTTTCATAACAACTTTGCCCATATTCTTTGAGGTTTATTTCAAATATTGTATATTAAATTTTAAAGCTTAAAAAATTATAAATAAAACATAATAATGGTTGAATTTAATAAAAGTAATATTGCTTAGTTTGTGAATGATGTGAATACTTGAACTTAATAATGAATGAAACATGTAAAACGAGAGATTTTTTTTACAAATTTATGAACGTTTTAATATGATATAGTAACTTTAATAAGCCTTACATGAAACTCTTATATATAAACAACAAAAAACTTCAGTCTGCCTTAATTTCCGAGCTAAAAATTCAGCCAACAACACGTTGAGTTCTACATTATATAGAAAAGGTGAAAAAAAAATGTGTACAATATGTAAGCACATTTTACACTGCATATATATATATAGATCAGATATGTACTTAACTTAACTAAACAACATAACCTCGTTTACCACATAGAATTCTACAGCTTTCTTTTACAAAAAATATTTCATTTTAAAAGTAGTTAAATAACATTAGATTATTGTAATTAGATGCCTGAAATTGTGTACAGCGTACAGGAAATAATTATTCTAAATTTTAAAAATCTCTACATCTAAAAAAATGGGTTATCAATTCTTATTAAACTTCTTTTAATATAGATCATTTTGAGTAATTTTAAATAATATAAACAAAACCGTGGTTTCATGCGTTTTGCTCAATCCATCAGTCATAACTTTTATAAAATTGCTACGTTATTTTGACCGATGAAATGTATAGTACCTAGTTTATAGAATCGTTGTCTCATTTTTGTGATAAATAATAAATGAACGCAATAAATTTAAAAAAAAATTGATTATATTTGCTATTTCATATATAAAAATCTTAAAGTACTTGTAAATAGTAATAATTAATACTTTGTTAATACTCGAAATAGTGAACATTTTCAGTGTTAGATGTAGAAACTATTATTCCCTTAATTAAATTTCAGAAGCGTCCTTGTACGAACGTGTCTCTGAAGTGGTACAGTCAATACCTCGATTCTGCTACGCGAACATCCATAAATTCCATTTTATAGACAAAGTATCTTCAGGTTCTTCCGCACCCCATTTCCGGGGCTCGGACGCCGGTGGAAGTGGCGGCGGGGAGGCCGAGGGGACCGGATATAACAAAGCGGAAATAGCCTATGATTGGCCAGCTTATAACAAACCCATTTGTACCGTGTATCCCGAGTATCGAGAGCTTTTATTTACCTGTATTATTTACTTGCTAGTATTATAAACGTAATTTATTGGATAAAGGTGTTTCTTTAGGTATAAAAACGTATTTTTATTTTGAAAAAGACATCTGGAACATTATTTAAACAAGTATTTTTTTTTGCAAATAACAATGGTGATAAAGATATATTGAATTTATAGCTTACACTATTGGAGAAGGGTTGTGATATATATTAGAGGATATTACTATAGTACGCCAACCTAATTCGACTACACAACCAGAAATTTACGCAACGTCCATAATTGATGTTCTGTTTTATGTATTGTAGATAAAAACTATCTTGGTAATAAAAAAACGGTCTATTTAATAATAATCAAATTGTACTACAAGTGTTAAGATGTTTATTTTCTTAGTAAATGTTTTATGTTGAATACATTAATATGATGATATAAAATACAATATTTTTTTAAATTAACAAATAAAAAAAAAATGTGAAATCAATTTTATAACATATTATCATGCGAATTTATTTTCTTGTTTTTATTCATCTACTCGTATACACACACGAAAGAGAAATGATAAGAGTTTTGGGTCTCTACAAACTCTATGAAGTTCAACTAGGTTGGCTAGACGATGCAAATGTAAAGAATGTCCATAATCGTTTATTAGTGGTCGTGTGAGTCTAAGTACTAAATGAATTGCAAGTAATTATTGATAGGTTCTTAGAAGATATTGATATTGTATGTGAGACCAAGCACAATGTTTGGATAAAAAATATACTTGATACAACGTCTTATGTTCGAATTCTATTTTTATTGTTTATTCTTTTGTGTTAATTCTAATGTAATATAAATACAATTTAATGTTATTTATTATTCAATATATAATATAACTTTAATTTATTAATAATCAATCTATTTAATACACTTTCCGTTCCTTTTGAAAGGCAGTATTGTAAGCGTGTTCACCTTACTCTCTTAATCCGCTCCCAAGTGTCTGAAAACCGTCGTCTGAAATCGCTGATGATGAAGCAAGGAGACGCTGGATACTTCGGCTTTCAGGCCACGTACTCGCCTGGACCAGCGGAGCTTTCATCAGCTTATGAAATCGCCCATCCGGTCCTCTCGATGGCCGTTGGCCGAGTATCGATTTTCAATTTTTTATTTACTCTGCTTGGGAGCATCGACGAACATTTTCACTTTAGTATTTTGTGAGTTTGTATTTTTTAGTTTAGTGTTTTGTGAGTTGGCTGTATTCTGTAGCACAGTGTATTCTGTTAGTCGTTTATGTATTTTTTTTTTAATTTACAACTTTTGTTATGTGTTTATATTTCTTGGATCATCAGTATATGTCATCAACGGGAGAAAATGACTCACTAGAACTGTTTTGGTTCTTATTTAACAGTTATATGACTTTACACTATTATTATAAACCATTTTTTTTTAATTAAAAAGCGATTGATATAGGATAGCATACACCAATATTATCGCATAATACACCACCTGATTCTCACTATCTAACATCAGCTTACTATACAAGTATTCGCAGTTTGTGTTATTGAATGCATCGCTAAATTCCATCAGTTTATTGAATATGGCAGATTATTTGTGTCGATTTTTGGCGACAAGATGCTCCAATTTGAATGTAAGAATATCATTGAGAGTTTTTTTTTAAATTAAAATATTGTTTTTCTTTTTATTTTCTCACCTAATATATTTTTAATTGTTTGATCGATAATACTTATACTCAATAAATGCATGACACCCGTATTATTACCTAAATAATCGATTTTCATAATAGGATTTAATGTTTTATATGTTTTCCTAAAATAATTATGTATACTTTCAATAATGTCAAGTATTAATAATTAAATATACATATACTATACATAAAATTCTTTTTTCAACGCGTCAATCCAAACACAAAAATAACGGCAGAAGCGGGATGCGAACCGCGGACCTTGGAAACCAACTATGCCCAGGTATTCATACCGCTCAGCCGACTCGGCTATTACTATGCCTGGACCGACTCACGTTGAAACTAGTATTTATATCATTGTTATCATCGTATGATAGATGTCGCTATAGTATATATTCAAAGTATGTATATTTTTATTTTTTTATTATTCAATCAGTCTTCATTTATTCACAAGCTTAAAAAATATACTAAATATATATAAAAATATACGTTACTACCAAGAAGGAACTCATCAAAGCAACCCACGACGCACTCCACCCTATGTTAGGGTACCAAAAGATAACTACACGGCTCAAATCAAGAAGAAGTTTCCTACAGTCGACAACGGAACTGGAGATACCTGAGGCCACCCTGCGGCTGAACATCTGGAGAAGCGCAACTGAGGGGAATACTTGGATTGCCCCGAAAGAGGACCTAGCACCTGGACATGACCAAGGGTGGAATATATGGAGGTCCCTTAACAGACTTCGGACCGGAGTATGCAAGACGAGGACACAAATGAGGGCCTGGCAGTTTTACAGCGGACCGACTGAATGTGACTGCGGCGTGGAGCAGACCCTGTCACACCTTCTGGAGTGTGCGCTGTGCCCGAGTGGCTGCACCCAGGAAGACCTGATGATGGCCAGAAGTAACGCCATCGACGTCGCCCACTTCTGGGCAGACAGGATCTGACCCTGTTGTTTCCGACACGATTATTATTATTATTACTTAGGTGAGAAGTTACTCGTCCATAATATTTACAAACATGGCGTATACAATGCTTAGAAGACTTCTCTCTAAAGCTGTCGCATAAAATAAGTTTTAGATACAAGCGATTGCCTAAAATAAATATTATTGAGCAATATTAAATCATCTTGAAGCGTGTAACTACATCATAGACTTACTCAATAAAATCATTTCATAATGTTTGATCCGAGGCATGCACAGTTCTACATAACATAATATGTTAATAGTGCACTTAATTCAAAAGCGTTTTATTATAGCTCATGAATAATAATTGTCCGAATGAACTTTCAGACTTGTTAATACGTCATTCCATTAAGCTCTCGTTCGTCAATATTCTATACACTTAGGACCAGTATATTAATTCGAATTGAAAAGCCAAGGTGTGACTTCGCTATGGGATCCTGGATTTGGAGGGCACAATAGTTGGAACGTGATAGGGTCAAGAAGACGAGGATTAGTAGGCTCTATCACCCGCACTTTGGATGCTATTGTTGTTGCAATATACGTGGTATGTGGGAAAATTATTCTATGGACCGTAGTCACAGCAATTTGGATGAGAAATCAATGAATTATGTAGCATCACGTTAGCTTATTATACAATGATGGTGATTGATGAGTTAAAAGACACAATAAACCCAATTTTAACCAGAAGCCTCTACTTTATTATTATATTATTTTCCCCATATTTGCTTTGTAGGCAGAGTCTATTTCTATATGCTGTATTCATTATCCTCTTCCCAAGTAATCTCTTCACCTGGAGTTCCACTAAATGCATAATATGAATAGCTCTAGAAGACCTTAAAGGCAACAGCCTTGAAAAAATCCCTATAGTAGTGGATATTATTTGATAATTGGTTACCAGTATTTTTTTATATAGATTGGATGTAATTATCCAATTTCGACGTTCCCCACGCTTACAAGTTTTTGTTTTTTAAAGGTGGCTTACAATACCTTACGATAAACGATGATCCATGCGGTTACTTATTCAAGTACGTTACGCGATAAATGTTGCTTAACTTCAGTGACTTTTGTTAAATGTATTTATATAATACGATGCATAAATTATTTCACTATCGTTAGTAAAACTGTTTGATATTTAAGGATTCTTACATTACAGAAAAGATTTAGAGTTACGGCGGAAATTTGCTTATTTTGTTATATCTTTTCATATCTGGCATTCTCTTCATTTGAGATTCTAAGCACCTGGTCACTTCAAATTGCAGTAACACAATTTTGTCAATTGCCTCTACTCATTCCTTGTCTTAAGAAATCTCTGCGTCTTGAGGTTCACCTGGAAACATATATGGTTCTTGGCAACCTCTAAATTAAGAGCCCAAGAATTTAAAAGAGAAGGCAGCTGTTTTACCAAAGGTATATTTAAGTGTTTGTTTATTTACACTTTTATGGACGATTTGCCTAATGCTCACAATCCTTAAGCGTTTAATTCTAAGAAGTGGTGAAATCCAATGTATCCTGTACGTCTATAGAAATTTAAATATAGATCCTTTTTATGCATCCTATCCAGTGGATTACTTTTCAATTACATAATCTTGCATTTCGTTTTCCACTGCGTTCCATTTCCTTAATTATATATATATAAATATTTTTTATCTTAACACATACAGGAGAATACCAACAGATGGTGATAATAATTCTGAAGTCTCATATGTGGAATTCTATAACGCTTACCATGGTGTATATGGCTAAGCGCTGCATGTGGAGTGTTGATCCGCCAACGTCATAGACTACAGCCCGAGATTCACGCATCATACTTTATTATTACAGGAATTTACTATGAATGGGTGGTCTTCACGGCACGACATTCGTCTACCACCAATTTTAATTAATAGGCTATGACTGGCATTTTACGGGTGAGAGACCAAATTCACACCAAACGGGGGAATTTTAAGGCTCATAATTCGATTTTTTATTTTATTTTTATTTCCGTCGGGGATTGAATCAACGACCGATGACTTTGCAAATAAAGCTGGCGATGGCGAAGCAAACTCTTTGACCATTGAGCTATGAACTATATGAGGCGCAGTTTATATCCCTAACGATTTTTGCAGGTACTCTCTTCTAAGTTTCTCTATAATTTGTCTCTTCAATCTGACCTTCTATTACATCGTAATGATACACACCATCATCTATGTCGATCTTTGCTACCATAAAATTGGTTACAGCAGCTGAAAATAATATGCAATTTTTATTTCTCCCTAAATCGCGCGAATCTACACATGAATCATTAATAAGCCATTAGCATAAAATAATGGGGGTTTCGTCCATTAGAGCGCGGCTCGTGCCTAATAAACCTTCCGGGAGAGATAAGGATGTTCCGCGCATACATCCTTCCCACACACGGACGCCCGCCATACAGATGTACTCACTAGGCACGCATTTACAATTACATCGCGAAATCAAACAGATCCGCACTGGAAATAAAAATGACTTACTTTCTTACTACTTGTAACCTTCTTTTTCTGTTATTTATATTTTTAACATTTTCTTTGAGATCCATTCCTGAGACTCCTACTGGACTTATCAGTTGCTAACTGATCATAATCTGAATAAGCGTATCATCAAGGAGTTTATACCTCGTTTTGATATCGATCACACTGAGCACTGCTTCACTTGGATCAATTGGAACAAATTGTATTCACCAGAGCTACCTCTGGTGAATACATTCTGTACATAGTTCCTGACGGCGTAACAGTATGCTATTGTCGCCAGTCTAATACAGAATATTATCAAGAATACGAATAGTAATCAGATATTATGTATATATCCTTTGAAGGTTAATTATTGGCAATTAAATATACACATACAGTTAAACATCCCATTGTCATAAGCATCAATTCATTCAGAAAAATATTGGCAGACACGAGTTGCGAAACAACCGCCTAAGGCGGAAAAATAGTCGAGTGGACTAGGTGGTGTAAAAGACCCGAGCAAAGTTTGGTTCCAAGGCTCATGGTTCGCATCCCGCTTCTGCCGATATATTTCTGAATGAATTGATGTATAAGTGTATGCGTATATTTAATTACTAATAATATTGAAATATAGTCAATGATCTATAAAAGAAGATTGGAGTGTTGAAAAAATATTCTAATAAAAATTTAAATCCATCTTGCCGACGGTCATAGCTCAATGTTCAAAGTGATTGCTTTGCAAGCCAAAGGTCGTCGGTTCGATCCCCGACGGAGATTAAAAAAAAAAAGATTTTTAATCGATTTCTGAGATCTAAAATACCCCCGGTTGTTGTGAATTTGATCCATCACCCGTAAAATGTCAGTCATTGCCTATTAATTGAAATTGGTGGTAGACGAAAGTCTTCCCGTGAAAATCACCCATTCATAGTAAATTCCTGTAATAATAAAGGATCAAGCGTGAATCTCGGGCTGTATTCTATGACGTTGGCGGATCAACATTCCACATGCAGCGTCTAGCCATATACACCACGGTAAGCGTCATAGAGTTCCACAGATGAGACTTCAGAATTACTATCACCATGTGTCGGTATTCTCCTGTATGTGCTTACATAAAAAAAAGAGTTATTTTAATATAATGGTTTTCGGTCCGGCCCTGATATCATTAAAGCAATCTTAATCTCATTACTGCGGCTCCGGAGCCTTCCCCGCTCCCGGATATATGGATCCGCTCCATCCATTAACATGTCCTTATGACTACGACCACAATGTTAATACCTTATTTACATAAGGCAGAGATTCGCAATGTGCGCTAATGGCTGACTGAGATCGAAATAATTGCACAGACCCCAAAGTAACATTCAAAATGAATGCCCGATATTAATTTTAATAAAACTAACAGACAAGACATATTATGATGAAATCAGTAAGCAATACACCATAGCTTAATATTTAAATAAATTTGCAATTATATGCCCACACAATAAAAACGTATTTATTTTAAGATTGAAAATAAATAATCAAATGATATGATGGAGCTAAAACCATCTATTGTACCCGTATTTTGTTTTATATAAATGCGCCTCGATGGTTTTCTTCACGACATGGTGGAAAGAATGGTTGAGGGTAGAAACTTCAGAGGGAGTATTTGCAGCAAGTGTTCGAGGACATGAGTTGTAGCACTTATGCTGAGCTAAAGAGGATTGCAAGGAAGAGTAGAGATCGAGATGCAAGATTTTGTTGCTGCGAAAAATCCATCGGATTTATACTACGACGAAGATAAATGCATGTAGGAGAACATCTTCTTCTTCTTCGTGTCAGCGACGTCAAATTATTTTCTCCCAATATCTGGCAACATCGATAGCTCGTGTGTTGCCCAGCATTAGGTCCTGAGATGTGCAACTTGTTGGGCACATGGAGCAGCATCGCAGGTGTGAGGCGGTCTGCAGGTCTCCACAGTCACACAATAGTGTCTCTCCCTGCCGAAGCATTCCCAGGAGAACATTAAAATTGTCTTATTGAGTATCCAATTGAAAAAGTGATTGTTTATAAGTGAAAGAATCATAAAATGCTTAAACTACACGAATACGAGTTTTACTTATATGCTTAACAGTTAACTAAACATGTGACATGTTAAAAAGGCAAAATATGATTTTCTAATCATAATATCGTCATCATCATTAGCATATCTGCACCCATTACGGGAGAACATGGTTGCCACAAACTACCGTCACAAAACAAAATGTCTTGACTCATTCCATATCATCCCAAGAGCTCTGCCTCCCGTAGCTTCACCGAGTACATTGTAATGTAAAGTTCCCTACGGTCTTCAAGAAAATATGATTACCTACTCGCTTATTACACGTTATAATATTACGTATTATTTATACTTTATCACTTCTATTTTACTTGAATTTTTGGCGGATTTATAAATATTACAAAATAACACTATTTTGACATAAATTTTAAATGTATGAAATTCAAATATATAATTACCCTAAAGCACTTTGTCTCGTTCAATCAAGGTAAATCTGGATATAATGTACCCGTCTGACGTTCTTGCAAACAAATCTAGACGAGGTTGAAATTTTTTTTTTAATTATTAAAATGTTTAACACAAATGCTAAAATACCGTTTATAATGGTCTTTGTTATCAAATATATTTTAGTTCAATTCATCTAAAACAAAAAATGTATAATTCTATACTGAATTAGTTAGTTAACTTTATTGTATTTGGAAGGTTAAAAAGTAAGAATTGCATACATCAAACCATTGTTCATTTTTATTTTAAGCAACGATGTATTTAAAACAACAAAAAAGTGAACTTATTTCATGTGTACTTGATATTAAAGGTTTCGTGAAGCTTTTCGGTATCGCTATCAAGCTTTTAGAAAAGCTCTTTCCTGGCTTGCGCGAGCTTTTACGGAAACTGTACAGTCATTTGTAGGCAATTTGGAGTCATTAGTCTGAATTATGTGGATCGATGGTCATCATCGTCGCCGCCGGCTGCGGCGTGAACGAGAGACGCGGGGAAGCTTGCGTAAGTAGAAATATATTCGCTTCCCCTTGTAAAAAAGGCTCCGTGCTCTGTACCGAATCGTTTATACGTTAATGGCGATTATTATAGTACACTATTATTATTTTTATACACGTTTTTAGTAAATACTAATATATTTTATTTTTATTTAAGCACACATACAGAATATAATTAGTAAACGTAATTTTGAGGTATGGTAAGGTATATTTATGATATATTTAACCTGTTCGCATCGGTACCTTATATATGCCGTGTAAGATTGCCCTACCGTTGACATCAGTACCCATGATATATCGTTTTGCTACTTTCTTAGAATAGTTTTTTATGCATCATCTGATAGCTAAAGGATACAAAAGCCAATATGATATTTGAAAATAGACCAAATAAGTACATTTATGCTTTAAATACTAGTTTTATAATTGAGAGTATAATTTGTATTCCACCGAGCCGTAATGAAAGGATTAATGCATGTTTGAGGTATGTTTGAAATATTATTTAGGTATTTTTGTGGTATATTTTGAGGCATATTTTAAAAATGTATTACTAAAAGTGATTTCTAAAGAATCTTATCAATTTAATAAAAAAATATGTAAATCGTATTATAAAGTGTCCTCCGTGAAAAAGTACATTATTTTCATAACTCCATTTAAAGTCTACATTTCATTTGAACAATTAACAACACAATTGTGTAAAAAATAAATAATAAAAATTATTAAGTAATTAGAGACATGCTGTTAAAGAGTAGTCATTTACGACCTTTAATCTGAAACATTATTTGTGTAAATATGACCGCTGGCTGTTTTTTATTCGGAATTTTATGCAAGTAATTAATTTTAACGAATACAAGCGAGCGCGGCAATCGCGAATTTTTATTTATGCTTCGTGGGCTTAATGAAATATCATCCGCGGGAAACATTGTTTATCGCTCAGGGATGAAATCCATTATTTCGGAGGCTCGATCGCTGAATATTTATCAGAATCAGGCTGCTGGGGTAAAACACAGTGATGTGACAAACAACTGTCGTGCCAACAAAACAAAGTTTGATACTCTCAGATATAAAAAATCTACGTGTATCAGTGTTTTTAAGGTACTTTTAGTTTATTTCGATTTTTTCGATCGATAGTGCTTGGTGGAATTCAATAATATCAGATATAAAAAAAACAATTTGTAGAATTTATCCCACAATGTATTTGTAGACGACATGTTTCAGCCGCGTCGAATGGAAAACAACAAAATACGTATTATTTTGTTGTTTTTCAATGAATTCTCTTATACATTATTGATTTCCAAAACACATAAACCCATCACACAATTCATATCCACTTTTTCACTCACTCACTCATTGCTTCATATAGAGTTTCTCACTTTTTGACTTGAAAATGGCCATTCAACGTAGCTGAAACATGTCGTCTATATATTGTGGGATAAATTCTATAAATTCTTGTATTTATATCTGATATTTTAAGAAACTTTTTTTCGTATGCTTCTCGACAAGTTCTAAAACAGGAGCCTGGGTCTTGATAAGACGCCAATTGAAGTATCCAAGGGAAGTTTTTTGGTATTTTCAAGTGGATTGTCTTTGAGGTAATCGGATAATTAGTCTGATACTCTCGAAGTCTGAACTGCTTGGTTCTAAGGAGTGGCTTATAAAATTTAATTTAATTTAAAATATATGTCCATTTTAATGCAAAATAGCTGTTTTTTAATATATTAGCGAACAGATTCTGTACAAAATTAGAAATTCGATTCAATTCAATTTCAATTTAAATTCGTTCATTACAGAGTTTTTTTTATCCTTTTTATTTACGAGAATACAATATTATTATGTATGTGTTTCAAGACAAAGAATATTCATTGTATATTACTTCATTCTTCTTCTTCTTCGTGTCAGCGACGTCAAATTATTTTTTCCCAATATCTGGCAACATCGATAGCTCGTGTGTTGCCCAGCATTAGGTCCTGAGATGTGCAACTTGTTGGGCACATGGAGCAGCATCGTAGGTGTGAGGCGGTCTGCAGGTCTCCACAGTCGCACAATAGTGTCTCTCCCTGCCGAAGCATTCCCCACCGCTCGAGGTTGTCCTTTGTTCTACCAACTCCGGTTCTTAATCTGTTTAGGGATTTCCAGGTCGGCCAGCCAAGGCTCTTGCCAGTTGGGAGGCCTTCCTTTGGAGTAATGAAATCCTCTGGTGCGATTTGTTGCCAGAGTTGGAGTCTCTCATTTTCAGGGCCGGAACTTCATTCAAAATATATCAAACAATAGCATGTGACATTGAATTTGTTGACGATACTTTTTTTTCAAGCCTTTGTCGGCATTTAACATTTTTCGTTTTCGTGAAAAAAAGTCATCGCAAAATCCATTACATTGGAGCGTTAATATTTATTGGAATGATGCCGCTATGTGTTTTCCCGGTACCTATGTACTTCATCGGCGGTGTTAGTGGTAATCCGGCAAACGCGGTAAAAACCCCTTGATATATTGCCTTCATCGTCAGGGCGGGGGGTTAAGAGGGGGATGCTGAAACTCCCGCCCACCTTCCCGCCCACCTTTCCATCCGAAGGTAAAACACACAAAAAACAAGCCCTTTTGCTGCTTCATTCGTTCTATCGACAAACATTTTTGCGATGGTATTCAGATCATAGATGAGCAATAAAGTGGCACTTCTTTTTCGAAAGTAAAACTGATATTTATGTTTTTACATGTATCACGTAAGATTAGGTATCTATTATGAGACTGCATTTTTGACTAACTCGTAGCCTTTCTCAATACTTTTCTTGTTAAGAGATAACTGAGCTGCGATAGTCGAAAATGCAGTCTCCTAATAGAGAACTTATCTTACGTGATCCATATAAAAACAAGGTAAATAAATAAATATTTATAATGGATCTCAAAGTGAATGTTGAAAACATTGAAATTTTTTTATTAATAATTATTCAAATAACGCAGTAACTATGAGGTTTGTCATTTTGATAAATAAAATAAAACAATCATATTTATATTTGTAGTATTCAGTTTGAGATCCATTTTATATTAAATAGATAATTATTTACACCTCGTTTTAACCTGAATCACAATAAAAAAATATAATACAATGTCAATGGTTAGTTTGATTTGAAACTAAAAATAAAAGATTACTTAGAAATTATTTGTCAATTTTTAAATTTAAATGTCCACATGTTTTGGCAACGTTAGGTAGCCATTGTCAAGTTATTAAGAAATACATTTCTTGCTGTAGTAAAAAAATGTGGATTAATTTCTAAATAACCTTTTGTAGGTTGATATTATGGAATATCACCAATAAATATCGATCGAATAAATTAAAAATGTTAGTGTAATCATAAATTATAATATAATAAATCGCTAAGTAATGTTCCAAATAAAACACATCGTTGTAGATTCCACGATCTACTTTGTATCGACCGTAGAGAAAGGGGGAAAGCTCCGCGGACCCCATTTGGCCGTTTCCGGGGTAATGACGTGTCGAAATTTGGTTACAGCCTCTATCCGACAACAGATCTGCTAGCGGTGACAAGTGCGCCGCTGATGGATCGAGAATTGTTCTTAAAAGCTTCGGAACGAGCTTTGCCACGTCGGGAGAACACATCATGATTAATCGAGCGATTTTTAATGTGGCGTGATTTGTGTGCTTTTTCGTTTCAAGATTTATTTATGTGTAAACGCATGCTTCTCACCATGTCCATTCCATGCTTCTTCCCATAACCGTTCCATGTTTCATTCCATATATAGTCCGTGAATTTTCTTATATCCCAGTAATAATTGTTCCCATATCCGTTTCATACTTCCTTCTATAATTGTTTTATTTATCTTACCATATCTTATCCACGTTTATTTCCATATTCGTTCAATACTTCTTTCCATATCTCTTTCATGTTTTCTTCAGTTCCATTCTTCTCGCCACAATAGTTCCATTTTTTTCTCCATATCCCGTTCTATGCCTTTTTTCATAACATTTCCATAATTCTTACGAAATGCAAAAAAAAACGAAAATGACCACCACTTAGTTCTCTTATTTGCTATCTTCGTTGCATTGTCCCTAGACAACTCTGGATCCAAAAGTCCACCTAGAAATATAAATTATATGATTCCCAAAAACTACAATAAGTTCGGGGACTTGGCGATGGCGACATCTGTAAACGAATTAAATTATAGAACTTAAATTAGTGAGTTATATGACGCCCAGCTAAGAGGACTAGATGTTTGATAAAGAAGTATTATTTATTTATTAACAGCCTGGGCGAATGCATACAGCTTAAATAAGAAAATAGTAAAACAGATAAATATTTAAAGCTAAGACAGTAAATTTGGACAAAACATAAACATGAGTAAATAAAACCGACATTTTCCACAACAGTAGAGGGATCTGCGAAATGCTGGAAAGTCCAGCCCGTAATAGTCCAAGTCACTAGAGGAGTTAAACAGTCTACATGTTCTCAACATAGGAGAATAGATTTTGGATGCCCTAACATGTAGCAGGTTATTATCTCTAGTGAACCGGGAGGAAACATTGAATGCAATTTTCCGCAATAAAGTTGAGTCATCGATTATGGAGTTCAGAATTTTAAAAATAAACAGCAAGTCAGTCACCGTTCTACGTCTCTCCAATGTAGATACATTAAATCGCCTCTCTTATTATGTAATGTTTGTGTAAGTGTTGAGACATTGCATGCGTAATAAAACAATCAGTACAATCAATAACCAAGAAACATATGTAAGATATTTCATGAAGGAAGGTGTTCACTGTAAATTTATAAGTGTAGTTGTCAAATATATTGTGTTGTTATAATGAAAAATTATGACTCAGTTTTTGATGTTGTTTTCTTTATTTCAGTGTCTGCAAACGCATTAGGCGTCTCCGGGCAGTCAGACAAGGACGGTAAGAAGAAACACACGCGGCCAACTTTCAGTGGTCAACAGATCTTCGCGCTGGAGAAGACCTTCGAGCAGACTAAGTACCTGGCGGGTCCTGAAAGGGCCAAGCTGGCCTACGCGCTGGGCATGACAGAATCCCAAGTCAAGGTATGGAAATAAAACAAACCATTATCTATCATCATCAGCCTGTATCCATCCACTGTTGAACGTAAGCCTCCCGCATGAGTCTCCATCCTCTTCGATCCTCCGCCTTCCACATCCAGGTCACTCCTGCTATTCTTCTTATGTCGTCAGTCCATCTTGCAGGGGGTCGGCCAATGCTTCATTTGCCAGTTCTTGGGCGCCAATCCAATACTTTTTTTCCCCATCGACCGTCGTCCCTTCGACAAATATGTCCTGCCCATTGCCACTTGAGTGTGCCTATTCGTTGGGTAGCATCCACTACTTGAGTTCTTCTGCGTATTTACTCGCTTAGGATCATTCTGTATAACTATTTTATTTTAGTTCACCACATGATAAAACTATTTATGTTTGACTATCATTATAATAAACAGTTTCCACAATTACATTTTAAATACCACTATGATCTGGATCTCATTGTCACTTTATTTCAATATTAGTGTCTTTTCCTCCATGCAATCAAGACCTTTTCAAGAGATATTTGCATCTAACAACTCTTTCACAAGTACAACACGTTTTTTAAATACAGTGTTCATTCACTCTGGGGTATCGTCTTAAAACCTGTGTTTTTTGATAGGTTGTGCTGTCCTGCATTCAAGTATTTAAATACATATGAATTTAAAAAAGAGGCACGCCACTGCATTATCAGTAAAGTCTTGCAGTGGACGTCTAAATAAATGCTGTAATTATCATGTACAAATTTAAATGTTTTTACATTTTTGGAAATTAAAAAAAAATCATGTTTGTATATATTTGAATAAATATGACAATGATCATTTAAAATGCATAAACATCAACATCAAGCTGAAGTGCAAAGATTATTATCGATCGGACAACGTGAAGTTGTCTGATGACGATCCACGTAACAGTGGCCGATAAGTCATAAAAAAATCATTAAAATCATTATTGTTATCAAAACGTAATGAAAATCTTCGGCTGCATTGAATTATAAAAAAAAAATATTTTTACTTTTAAAATTCTACTCAAACATACAGACTAACAAGAAAGTAAGCTTATGAAAACGTATTTAAAAATTGCTCATAATTATTGCTGAATAGTGTTGTTGAAACGTAAGTACGAGTATTTTAATAAATTAAATACTTCAGTCTTTAAATATTACGATTCTTGGCATAAAGTACTTTATCTTATTTCTCTTGGTTAACTTAATTTATTCTTAATAAGCGATGCGCTGACGTTGCGAACGAGCGCAGAGACTAAATTTTCATTATCGAGTTCCAGTAGTTTTTCTATTGGCCTTTATAAAGCAAAGCGTCGCCGGCCCAATAAAAGTGAGTTATGTTCGTGAACAAGTCAATTAAACTAATGGAGGGTCTCGCTTCAATTATCCCGTTCGGTTAAACATGGGATAAATAGAAGTCGCAAAGCTCAGCTATCAATACGGCTGAGTGTCCGATCCGCGAGCTTTAAGCTCAGCACCAAGGATGGCCCCGAGATAATGAAAGCTCGTTTACAAAAATTGACGATTAAGCTTTATATTGAATAAAACAATTTTATTCTTAAGCATTTTATATAAAAAAATCTTAAGGAAGAAAATAAATTTTAGCTTGTTTTGATAGAAATAAATCTGTGAAACTTTAAAGAAAACAGTGCATTTATTTGGGATTGAAAATACTGACTTTGTATAAATTTATGATAAAAAGGTATGTTTTTGTAAGTAATGTCTCTCATACTTCAGTTGATCATTAAAAGAAGTGGACGTGGTTGGTATACGAGCCTTCTCCGGCATAAAATGTTACAGAAAAGTCTACGTAGAACGTACAAATAACAACAAGTTCGAGAAAGCAGAGTTAACATACATGCAGAAACTAATAACCATAGCGGCTTACAAATTTATAGAGGAAAATTGTGGTGATAATATGCTCTAAATAAGGAGCGGAAATGGAGAAAACTTAACTTTCAATGAAGTCAAATTAAAAATTAGTGCTCAGTGCGCAAGAAAATATTAGTTAAATTGACGAATAACATTACATTTTGTTTATTAATGTCTTGTATGCACATCATTTTTAAACAAATCATTACATAAATTTGCAACACCGGCACATTTTTGTCATTTTTAAGTCAGCTCCGCATAAACTCTGACTAATTAAATATTTGACTTACGTCTAGCTGACTCATGATAATTACTCAAGTTTGTAAATCATGTTAAAATAATAAATAAAATATTATTATTATAAAAGGTACAACCCTGAATGTGTCAAAAGCCGTAGGCGCACAACTTTTAGATATCAATGGGGCTAAGATGCGCGACGTATTCGAACGCTGTTATTTATAACAATAAAGCTTTCAGTGTAATGAGTGCCTAACTCAATTAGGCACCATATTCGGGGGGGGGGCAACCCTGGCGCGAGGAGGGACACGCTCGTCAAACATCGGGAGGGTTCGGATAAAGCGATGCCTCATTAGGGCTGCGCCAAGGGTTAATAACCATGTGAATTTATTTTTGAGATTTATTTTATTTAGTTATAAAAGTAAACTCTTTCACAAAATATTACAAAAATATATTTTTTTATAATTTTTAACTTACTCAGGAATATTTGATAACGTGTTGGCAACGTTATTGAATATTTTATTAAAAAATATTACATTATTACATGCTGCCTTCAGGTCAATCGAGACTAGAGACACTCTTAAATACTAACACTCACTCACCTGACATAAGACAGTCCAGTAAATTATGTGACACTTACGTCTAATCTCTTATTTACGAAAAACAGATTAAATTTTGGCTCATTCTGAAGTCTCATCTGTGAATAATATGACGCTTAACATGGTGCATATGGATCAACGCTGCATGTGGAGTGTTGATCCGCCAACGCCATAGACTACAGCCCGAGATTCAAGCATCATCCTTATTATTACAGGAATATACTATGAATGGGTAGTCTTCAAGGAAAAACTTAAGTTTACCACCAATTTTAATTAATAGGCTTCTTCTTCGTAGTATCGATCCGGTGGATTGGTTTGCAGCAACAGAATCTTGCATCTTGATCTCCATTCTTCTCGGTCCTCCGCAACCCTTTTCAGCTCAGCATAAGCTCTACAATTCATGTCCTCGAATACTTGCTGCAAATACTTCCGTCTAGGGCACCCTCTACAGTTTCTACCCTCAACCATCCCCTCCACAATATCGTGAAGAAGACCATCGTGGCGCATGATGTGACCAATCCAACGGGCTCGCCTCTCTGAGATGGTTCTAATTAGGTGCCTATCTTCCTTGATTATCCTGAGAGCCTCATTGTTCGTGACGTGGTCTCTCCCGGCTATGACTAGCACTTTACGGGTGAGGGATCAAATTCACATCAATGGGATTTTTTTTAGTTAAAATCGTTTTTTTTTTTGTTAATCTGTGTTGCGTATCAATTCCACGACCTTTGGCCTGCAAAGCAAACGCTTTGACCATTGAGCTATACCCGCCGGCATCAAGGTTGAAAGGTTTTAGTAATATATGCGTGAGAGTAAGCGCGAGAATGAGGAGAGAAATAGGTGAAATTGTGCCTCGTGAAAAGCTAGTTTAATTAAAATAACGTACGAATAAAGATAAATAAAAATATATCATTCAATTTCTGTGAAAATATACTATTTTTGAAAATGGGTGTCTATGAATGTGATATTAGCGTCAAGTTAGTAGTGCGATGCCATACATTTGTGCCCCTGTGTGTTAATGTAAAAAACACGTTGTGCGCCTGGAACAGCTCTCACAGACACTGATTAATGTCGACAGCCATTCTCTGTGTCGACAGCCGATATTCAAAGCAACATGACGTTCCTGCGATCAAGCACAAACCAACTCTATCGTGGACGGTTCCAATACGCAAATTGAGTGAAAGAAAACAAGAAAATCAGAATTTAATGTTTTTGAATTGATAATAATATCATAATCATCAAATAAGAAATATCCACCACAGCTTCTGTTGTCAACCATGGTTTTCGTATAATCTTGAATACCTTGTATATTTACTGGCGACCTTTCGGGTCGTCATGAGGTCCTGAAAAAGGCGACTATTGTTCATACTTGGATTGCCCCGAAAGAGGACCTAGCTCCTGGACGCAACCAGGGGTGGAATATATGGAGGTACCTTAACAGAATTCAGACCGGAATATGCAAAACACAAATGAAACGCTGGAAGTTTTACAGCGGAACGACTGAATGTGACTGTGGCGTAGAGCAGACCTTGTCACACCATCTCGAGTGTGCGCTGTGTCCGAGTAGCTGCACCCAGGATGACCTGATGATGGCTGGGATTAACGCCATCGACGTCGCCCACTTTTGGGCAGACAGGATCTGACCCTGTTGTTTCCGACACGATTATAAATATATATATATTGTTAATACTGATGCGTCCGAAAAAAATTCACGTATATCAACAAGATTTTCGTGTTTTGAACGATTGTAAAATGGAAGACGCCCGTTTCCAGTCTCTCACTTTTTCATTTCTCATAAAGTCCAGTCAATAGACTCTCAAAATTATATGCATGTATTTATACTTAAAATAAAACGACGTAAAGTTGAATATGAATACGTTTCTTATATACAATAATATGGTATTATAAATATTTATTTATTTATTTACCTTGTTTTCACATGGATCACGTAACAAAAGTTCTCTATTAGGAGACTGCAGTTTCGACTAACTCGTAGTCTTTCTCAATCCTTCTCTAGTTAAGAGATAACTGAGCTGCGTTGTACTTATAAGTGGTGTAACACATTTTTATGGGGAGGGGTGGGGTGTGTCTATCAGGAAGGAGGGAGATAGGTAGTGTTGCAAGGATGAAGGAAGAGATAAATATATAAAAGTGGTTTAGGTATAAATTTATTTTTATTTATTTATTTATTTTTATTTATTTTTAATTATTATTAATATTATTCTTATATGTCGTATATATAATTTTTATACTTATTTATTTATTTAACGGAAATAATTTTAAAATTGGTGAATTTATTAAGGTATTTAGTTGGTTATTAATTATATCTTCTTTCTTATTAATTAAAAAAGAAGATATAATTAATAACCAACTAAATACCTTAATTAATTCACCAATTTTAAAATTGTTTCCGTTAAATAAATAAATAAGTATAAAAATTATATATACGACATATAAGAATAATATTAATAATAATTAAAAAAATAGATAAAAATAAATAAAAAATAAAAATAAATTTATACCTAAACCACTTTTATATATTTATCTCTTCCTTCATCCTTGCAACACTACCTATCTCCCTCTCCTTTCCTGATAGACACACCCCCACCCCTCCCCTATAAAAATGTGTTACACCACTTATAAGTACAACGCAGCTCAGTTATCTCTTAACTAGAGAAGGATTGAGAAAGACTACGAGTTAGTCGAAACTGCAGTCTCCTAATAGAGAACTTTTGTTACGTGATCCATGTGAAAACAAGGTAAATAAATAAATAAATATTTATAATTTATTATGGATCTCAAAGTGAATGCTCAAAACATTGAAAATAATATGGTATTGTTTCTCAAAATCTAAGTGCGCCCATTTTAAGCCAACGTTCAAAGTTTGATTATTTTTCAAAGATTCTTATTATTTTTTAAACTAATTGAGACTAAGATTAATGTTGAATAACCGATCCACTTATTAATCTACATAAAAATACCATATCATATGTCAATTTCTTAATAAATTCATCAGAAAATAAATAATTTTATGTATTCAAACCACATACCCATGACAAGTTATTTTTTTTAGTCATTTAGATATTTATTTACATTTGTATTTAGTTATTCTTAGGTTTCTATGTCAGTTTATTGATTAAATAAGCTGTGTTTGCACCTTAAGTAGAATGAATTAGGCTTAGGTCTACTGTCTGCGGTCTACTCTCATAGTTTCGAATCCTAAGTCGCCATCGTTTCTTTTATTATGATAAATTGATAAAATAAATTATCTTCATATTAGTATTGATAAAGCTTTTTACGTTGTATAGTAATATTCAAGGATGAAATGTTATTTAACAATTAATAAAATAGATACGTATTTAATAAATATTTTGCCTAATATAACAAATGGAGGAATTATCAAATGTAATTAATATAGAATTTAACGGTAAATAGTTGTCTATATTATTTGCATGCTGTCAAGAAACCTCATGATTTATTGTCTGACATAACATAATTTAATCGCAGTACTCGATTATTGCGTGTGATGAAGTAATTACTTGCTCAGTTTAAGACACCTGTAGTAATTAACTATGCCCTGATTAATGGGACAACTTGAGTTGATAAATTAACTGAAATTAAGTGCCACCGGAACCACAAATAATAATGATCACAATAATAATTAATGTAATAATTTGCCAAGAGGAAGGAATGACTTAGTTAATATAGAAGCTCAATTGTCTAGCGAGTGGTCTAGGGTTATATTTCTAGTGAAGTTATTATTTAATAGGTTAAGAATGTTTATATTTGAATATTTTATAAAGCACTGAAGATTTGTACAAATATTCCTATCAAATTCACAGAAATCTTGATTTAAAAATTATATTCCATTTTACTGACAGAAATTTGTGGCAATCATAATTAAAGATAGAGAACAGACGTGGAAAAGTATGACAAAATAATGATATTTAAAGTTATAATGAACTTTTAAAAATATTATCATTTTTATCTTGTCACTCAAACGCCGTCGGTTCGCATCCTGACCAAGCTTCATTTTCTTAAATCAATTTAATTAAATATAAGCACTTTACATGATCCCGGTAGGGTTGAGCCACCCCTTAAGGACAAAATAATAAAAAATCAGGCCTCGGAAGCGTTGGGCTGATCATCCGATATACTGAAAAACCTTAATCATTGAACACCCAAATATTTGTCTCGTACTAAAGCCGCAGTCTATGCAAGTTCGCAGACTCTTGCCGTGTAGGCTCCTGGGAACCATCTATGTTCCCATGTGGACTCTGGATAAACGGGTGCTCTGAGACAAGGCAATGACAATCTCTGAGCTTACAGAACTGTAAAATGGAAAATTTGCGGTGTCCATATTTTTCAAATTCGGAGCGGATATGGTTAAAAATTTATATATAAAATTTAAGTCTTATTTCTAAAACTTAAATTTCTATTTCGGTACAATTTATTACAATAAAATCGTCATATAAAGATACTGTACTCCAATAACATCAAAGCAGACACTTTAAATTGTATAAAAAGGATGCTTCGGTTTGATACATCGTTCCGGAATACGCGTTGAAAAAACGGCATCAATTTATTTCAATAAAACAACATTTCATACAAATATATTCCCCCAGAGGCCTTCCTCCAATAACGCGAATCATTTTTGCAAGGGGAAATGCCCGAAACCATCCATACTCTATCTAGAATACTTTCCGTCCCTTTCGAATGCGTGGAAAAGCTATTATTCGCATAACAGCCGTATAAATGTGATAATGGAATTCGTCTATTATAATAACTCAGTTTCATTTGATATTGAATCAAATGGTGTTTGATTTGATTTAAAAGTCATACGCACCGTGTAGTTGGGGGGCATAATTAAGTTACGCACATGGAAATAACACGGAGGAACTTTTCATTATTTTCGTAATGAAAAGTTTAATCATCGTCTATAACATTATGCGATAGTTTTGTGGATCAATCTCGTATTAGCTGATAGCTCCTCTCGTGCTGTGTTATTTTATGAGTCCAATTTATTTTGATTATTGAGCAAAAAGCAGTTTAAATAATAAGATTAATATTTTCCATTTGATGAAATGAACGTGAAATGCTTTAACCCTTTCATTATGGCTTGGTGGAATATAAATTATACTGTAAATTATAAAACTAGTGAGTCGGTCTGGGCATAGCAATGGCGCAGTTCGCCGAGCGGTATGAATACCTGGGCATAGTTGGTTTCCAAGGTCCGCGGTTCGCATCCCGCTTCTGCCGTTATTTTTGTGCTTAGATTGACGCGTTGAAAAAAGAATTTTATGTATAGTATATGTATATTTAAGTAATAATATAAAACTAGTATTTGAAGGATAAATGTACTTATCTGGTCTACTTTTATATATCACATTGGTGCTTGTATCATTTAGCTATCAGATAATGCATAAACAACTATTCTAAAAAAGTAGCAATAACGATATATCACGGCTGCCGATGTCAACGGTAGTGGAATTTTACACGGCATATATCGGGTACCGATGCAAATTGGCTTAAGTATGATTTGAATATTTTTTATTTAATTATCCATAATAACTACATGGTTCAATATCAGATGCATCATATCAAATGTATTTAAACGGACGTTAGGCGTAATGTTTATTGAAGAATGTCATTTTTCTGTTAGTTTTAATCACAGTGTAATTGTTTTACATATTTTTTATTGCTGATTCGAAATTTAATTGTCAAACATTTTCGTGAGATGCTTATAATACATGCCTAGCTTCAAGACATCTCTGTACCCACTCTGTGTCTATAGCTACAATAATATCTTGGAACATGGATGTTTTTAATGTCCTTCAAGAACCAAGAAATTTGAATAGATGACAGCTATGTCTGATGCATATTTGTGTTTATTTTTCATGTTGTAACTAAACTCTGAAAGACTTAGCTCAAAGAGGAGGTTCAATGCAACTAATGACACGCGGTAGCCAACAAGCGATGATGAACGTCCAATGTTGTTTACCTTCAGCGCTATAACGAGAACCATGCAAACAATATGCTATTGTCGTTGGTCTAATTAAATAATATTTTGTGATACAAAAAAATATTTGAAAAAACATTTAATGGAATATCTGTATCCGACTGCTAAAAATCTCAATTTAATTACTTATTTGTTTATATATGAAGAAAAATAAAATGGATTTATTTTTTACGCACAACAACTATTTAACTCAACCAAGGAAACGCGGTAGGCAACAGGTGGTTCTCAAAATCATCCTTACAATTTAATCACATTTAAAGTGAATACCAAAAACTATTAAATGTCACGAGATTCGTACAGATAAGTGCTTAATTAGTATAATTCAAAATTAAAGGAATTTTAATGTATTCCGTGGGCATTATGCAAATTCAAGAGTCGTTCGTCCATCGGGTTGGCGACCGCTAAGCATCCCCTGCAGGCATCCTGGGGTTAACTGGGGTAAATTGAATTGAATCACTCTCGAGGGAGTCCGTTGCAAATGAAATACATCTTCAGTACTGCGGCTGCTTCATGAAGTGCCTCACAATGCGATATATTGTTTATAATAGACGTTCGAAGAGGCGCAATAAACTTATAGCTGAACAATCAAGTTATGGTAGTTAATCAACATAATATGATGACCCACACAACAGAGATCGAAATAGTATAGTAATAGTAAGTCAAAGCACAATCTTAGAATGCCAACTAAAACCAAAAATATGCAGGTATTTCTTACGTCAACTTTAAGTACTCTGTATTTAAAAATGTTAAATTTTCCGTATTGAAAGAAAGCGGACAAAAAAAGCTTTATTTTCATTAATATACTCCAGGGAATTGATTATTTGGTACTATTTCGAATACGTTTTTTCTTTTATGTCTCAAGAAACTTCTGCATCTAAAAGTGTACCTGGGAACATATGATTTCCAACTATCTCCAACGTGGGTACCGGGGAATTTAATGAGTCAGTAACATTATTATTCGGGGCATATTTTGCGTGGTTTGCAAAACATTTTTTTTAGATTGGATGATTAGCCAAGAATTCCAAGGTCCATTTGATTCTAAATTGTGGTTAAGCCTAACCAACGATACCCAGAAAGTAAAGGGCGGTAGATCATAAATGTTTCGGTTTGCCTTCAATATTGCTTTACGTCGGTGATCTTACGAGAACGACGTTAATAATATACTATTATTGTTGGTTCGTAAGTATAAATATAGCTTATGCATATAAGATATACGTGTACAGTTTTATGACCCCAATTGTATATAAATTTATTAACATCAACATCAAGTCCAATCAATTTCAAATTCCATCGAATGGTAGAAAGTGCATTAATTTTTATTATAATTTTTATTATAATTTTTAATAGTTAAGTGAAATTATATTTAAATATACAGTTGAAAACTCTCAACTGCTTTTTTTTAAATTAAAGTGCAAATATATGTTTGTTACAGTAAAATTATTGCAATAATATGAGTTTTTAAGTGATGTTGAGCAGCATTTCGTGCCCGAAAGACTGTACCTAACACCACGTTAAGGACAATCTGTCTGAATTAAAATAGGGGAGCAACAAGACAAGTCCCCTTGTGGCGGTCGAGGGGCGGGCCCGGACACCCCGAACAAAAGCTCGCACTCCAGCCAAAGCTCGGGCGTTCTTCAGAGCAAAAGCTCTCAAGCGAAAAGCTCCCTTGTCCTGAGCAAAGTCTGAACGAAAGTCAAAGGGAATCGTTTGCCTGGGAGCGCGCAATCGCATCGAGCTTTTGTGTAGTATTTAATTGACGCTATCGCCGTAATTAAAGTGTGTGAAAGCTCGCATTACGGCCGGGGAGCCAATCAGAGACGGATTTAGATGTTTTACAGAAAGGAATTCGATTTACATATATAAGTGGATGTTTTCTATTGTTTGTTTTAGTTTTGTGTTGAAAAATAGCTAGTTATTAATATGATACAAAAAATGACTATTTACAACTATTTTTTCTATTATTTCCTTCAATCAATGTCTATCACTTTTTCGTCAGTATCAACTAGCCTTTTACAACGTGGTCTACCTTCAACATCAAATTTTTGCAAAACCGGTATAATTATTGGCGTTTAATCAATACATGTTATTCGTACACATAAACTTAATTGATATACAATATAAACATAAGACAGAGCTGTAAGGAAAGCATTCAGAGACCGTGAAATACATTCAAAAGCATGTAACAACGTTCCTGAGAGTCATTCCCGGTGAGTGCTTTCAAGGTGCTTTTCAGACGTTTCAGAAATGTCTTCACAAGTGTATTAATGCAAGAAGAGAGTATTTTGAAGAAATTTAAGCATTTGTTCAAATCCGATCAATAAACTTATGTTAATTAGAAAACGCATATTATTTTTGTAATCGACTGTGTTTAACACGTTCATCGTGAACACCGTTTATTGTAAAATGACGTAAAATGTTTTTGTGGTATTAGGTGTTAGCGCCGCGTCAGACATTCTGAATAGCAGTTTTTATGAAGCGCGTGGCTGACAGCGCAAAACGAAAAGTCAAATTTATGTATGTCGTGTCGGCCACCGGTGGCCGATGAACGTGTTAAGAAATAAATATGTTAAATTTGTCGGTGAAATTTGTTGTATCCATCGTGTTTTCGACCGGCTCTGAAATGATCTAATGTCAGGGGTGTTGAATCGCCCCATTGCGAGTTGACGCTTCATTTGTACCGTTTAGAGGGGACTGTACGCGGGCGAGTGTTTCGTGGACAGTGCGAGCCCGCCGTGTATGGGAATTAACGTTTTAATGCATTCGTCACAGCGGAATATGAGCTCTTTATTACGGCCAACATCTGACATTTTAAAATAAATTGTGTACACAGTTGTTAGCAAGTGCTTTGACCAATTTTAATCAAGACTTGATAACGGATTCTAGCTGAAAACGTAAATTAACTAATGCTGTATACTTAAATGTTCACATTTTTTCAGCTTACATAATCCTCCCTTCCCATATTCATTCCATATCTGGCACATATGGTTGCCAAAAATTACAGCTACTCCATACTGCTAGTTTGTACTGTCCATTCGCCACACAGTTCTGTCATTTAGCGTTATATGATTTTTATATATAAATATATCTCGAGTATTTGTCTACTCTATACTACAAGTATATTATAAATGGGTATAAAAATCCATTTTAAAGATTTACTCAAGGTTTTGGTACGAGATAGTTTGGAAAGATAAGGTTTTGAATAGTAAGATGCTTTTAACAGCAATTTTCAAAAATTAACTCATATCAAAGAGTCTATTGCCATCAAATTTAAAAATAATCAGATCAATATCTAACTCTACATTGAAATTGACTATAGATTGTGAGTAGGACACATAAAAAATTACATAGTTCTGTATGCTGAGATTGTCCACGATTTGTCTCAGAACACCTGTATCCTGAAAGCCACTTTAGAAACATATACGGTTTTCAAAATTCTTAAGTGCAAGAGCCCACAAACTTGCAAAGATGTGAAACGGCAATTCGCGGTGTTCAGATGATTCAAATATAGAAAATATAACTTAAGAGTTATAAAAATATCGATCCCTCTCTTGAACATAACAAATATCTCTGAAACTAATCGAGCCCCTTGTTAACGTTTCAGCAGCATACCACTGTGACAAAATTTTGTTGAATAACGTCAAAGCATGCGCAAGTTAAAAAAATAAGCTTATTGAATCAACTTTTCATTCATTCATTAAAACGGATATTTCTTCATGTCAAAAAGAACCATACAGGATTCAAATAAATTTTCTTGAACCAAGTATCAACAAAATAACAATTAAATACAAAAAAAATTAAATAAAAACAAAATAAATACTAGTTTCAACGCACGTCAGTCTAGGCGGGGCAATGGCGCAGTTCGCCGAGCGGTATGAATAGTTGTTTCCAGGGTCCGCGGTTCGCTTCCCGCTTCTGCCGTTATTTTTGTGCTTGGATTGACGCGTTGAAAAAAGAATTTTATGTATAGCATATGTATATTTTAAGTAAAAATAACAATTATATACTTCTCTTAAAACCAGATTTGAAGTGTCATTTATTCGCATAAATATCACATAGCGCAACACATATATGATCTACATAAACATCGTTGGAAAAAACGCTCTTAAAAGCTGTTACTACCCCAATATCCAAGTGTGTATGTACCCTATTTAAAATCGCATTTTACGTCATGCGAATTTTAATAATAATATTACTTGATACGTCATAAAACGATTCGGGTGCCGGGGAATAATTACTCAAAAAATTAGCAAGTCAAAAAAGCGGTTTGGCTGGATCGCTTTCCAAATCCGCAAGATCCTCCGGGCAATATAAGTTCTACGTAATAATATGGACCCACATTAAAAGGCTATCCCGTACATACATCACCATGACAATGCCCAAATTAATTTCGTTTTCATAAAGCCGTCGCGGATATCAATAACAAAAGACAGTGTATACACTAACTATTCAGCTCACCAGTGGTTCTCAATTTTTTTACAATATTTCATTTATCATTAATTTCAGTATCAATGATAGAAATTGAGTTATTTCATTGAAATGATGTGTTTTTTTTCCACCTACAAGATTTTAATACAAAATTTTGTTGACATGTAGATAAATTCTAAAAATATTCTTATACCCTATCATTTTACTCGTAAATCGAGTGTTAACTTCTTATTCTTATTCATCTTCTTCTTCTTCTTCTTTATCAAGGACCTTACTAAGGCATGTAGCATCCATCAATATCCACGATTATCGAGTATCACTGTCTGAGAAGTCTCTTGTAGAAAAGTGAGTTCTTAGGTTTGTTTTTAACGTTCCAGTTTTTTGTCTTCTCATTTGGGTTGGTGATATCAAAAATATTTATCTCAATATCTGGCAACATCTATGCTGAATATTGCTCACGATAATATCATGGCAAAAACAGCTAGTTGGACAAATGGGGCAGGATCTGAGATATGACGCCGTATGAAACCGCAGTCACATAGCAGAGACTCTCCTTTTTGCAACATTCCTCATTAGTTAAGTTAGATTGTCTCGTGTTTTATCAACTGTGATTCTCATTGTATTCGTGTTCAATGTTTTTACCAGTAGGCAGGCTCTCTATTGGAATAGTAAAATACTTTATATTAAAGAATACTATATATTATCTCGTATTTGCACAATACAATATGATGATAAATAAAATAATTGGCTCAAATAGTTTTAGCACCATAATAAACAGTACACAACTGCGTTTAAAAGTAAGCGTATCAGTAACAAAAAAGGGAAATTAATCATAGTTAAGTAACAAACAGTCCGCGTATGGCGGTGCGATCCATTGCCGCATATGCTACCCCAGTTGAGGAGATTCCAGCCAAGGGGTTGGTTTTTCAGCCAGAATGTGGGCCTGTTTCAGTCTGAAGGGAGGTCTATTCCAGCTTGAAGGGGACCCGTGACCGCTGGGCCCGCCCTTGCCCGCCCTAACAATGGTCTACTAGAGTCGATAGTGCGGTCAAACTTGCTCTCGACTCTCAAATCAAAAGGTGCTTTTTTATTGAGGGAGAGAACGTACTGACGCCTGAATAAATGCCACTCGAGAGGAAAACATAGGTTTAACTCTTTTTTAACTACGTGCACTATATCTGTAACTTGCAGTTGTACTCAGTACTTTTTTTTTTTTTTACGTAAACGCATGCAGGAGAGCACAACCGGTCAAGACCAGTGCACTCTATGACGCTCAGCCAGGGAGGCTGGACGCTGCATGCGGGAAACGTGTGTTGTGTTCGTGTTTGTGTGTGGGTTGGGGAGATTGCAAGTGTATATTTATCTGTTTCTTGAAGAGATCCAGATTGTAGGAAGGAGGAAACACAGACGCTGGAAGAGCATTCCATAGCTTACCTGTGGCATTAAGGAAGGAATTTTGGAAGCTGCCAGTTCTTGGTCGACATATATTAACCGTGTATGGATGTTCGGCAAGTGTAAGACGAGTTTGTCGGCTGTGAGTGGGTGCAGGAGGAATTAGTTCTTTAAGTTCCGAAGAGCAGCGACCGTGGTAATAACGGTAGAAAAGACTAAGAGAACCAACCTTACGTCTGTGTTCCATTGATTGTAGATTAGACGTAAGGGTGTCATTGTTTATCAAACGAATTGCTCTTCTTTGAACTGAGTCAATTAAGTTTAGAAGGTATTTTGGGGCTCCAATCCAAAGGTGACTGCCGTATTCAAGGATAGGTCGGATTTGTCCTTTATATAGAAGAAGAAGTTGTTTATCGTTGAAATACCGACGTGATCTATATAATACACCTAGTTTTTTGGAAGCGAGACCGGCTTTACACTTAATTGACTCGTAATATTTGACATTATTCGATATTGATAATCCAAGCATGTTGATGGAGCTTGCTTTCGGAAGAGAACAACCGTTGAAAGATACAGGATCCATAGCAGTCTTCTTGGTGGAGAAAGTACATGATTGGGTTTTTGAAATGTTGAAACTGACGAGGTTGAGGTCGCCCCATCGTGAAACCCTTTCAAGAGACATGTTCATCTTCTTCACCAGAGATTCCCTAGCAGCAGTACATGATAAAAATAAAGTTTTGTCTTTATATTAACCTCTTTACTTTTGTAATAATGTGAATCTTGGCACCTCATAAAAAGTCGATACAACAACTTAATAAGTCTTATTAACAGGTAACCAAATAAACTGTAGGAATATGATTTCTTATTAATGGCAATGTGTAAGGATGATGAGGTTAGGTTCTGAAGCTTTTGTCATCACTAATGGCAGTCGTATTTAAACAATGAAATAGAACTAAATCTCAATGTAAAAGTTATATTTACAAATATACATAATGTTGAAGCTTTAAATAAGTAAACATTCTCGTAAGTACCGACAAACTACTTATAAATTGATTTAGGTAATGCACTAGATTTAGAATTGAAATTGTCAAGGGTAACATGCTTAGAGACATATCGAAAAACTATATTTCTGATGATTTAAAACAGGAAATTATTGCGTAAAGCTTAAATTTATAAGTATACATATTGTTATGAGATATTTTTTTTTTTAGTTTTTAAGCGAGCTACTACGTTTATCGATGTTATTCAAAAATATGAGCATGAGAGTCCAGTAAGAGATATAAACTTTACCGTTATTAGAAACAAATAACTGTGTAAATGTACCAATATATGTACTCGTAAATAGTAATTACGTGGATGCGCGATTGTCTCGAAGTTAAAAGTGTTGTCAGGTTATTTTGAATAAATAAAAAAAATGTTTATTTCGGTTAGGTTTATAGTCAGATACGTCACCGCAAGTATTTCGTCAGTGGTTGAATTGAATCTCATCGGCCGGGCGAATTATCAGCTCAGCGACGCTGGAACAGAATAGCGCGACGCAATCTCTGCAGCAACATCGGTTACTGTCTACAAAAGGGATGTTCAACTACCGGATTCAAGGGTAATCTTATAAATAATGAAACCCTTACGCCTACCCTGCAATTTATGGAACACAGACGATCAGTCGATTCATTTATGTTGTTTAATTGCTAATACCATAAAAATCCAAGAAGAGCAATTCGTTTGATAAACAATGACACTCTTACGTCTAAGCTGCATTCAATGGAACACAGCCGTATGATTTGTTCACTTAGTCTTTTTTACTGTTATTACCACGGTCGCTGCTCTTCGGAACTTAATGTGTGTCGACCAAGAACTGGCAGTTTCCAAAGTTCCTTCCATAATGCCAGTGGTAAGCTATGGAATGCTCGTCCAGCGTCTGTGTTTCCTCCTTCCTACAATCTATATTTCTTCAAGAAACAGATAAATATACACTTGTAATATCTCCAACCCACACACAAACACGAACTCAACAAATGTTTCCCGCATGCAACGTGCAGCCTCCCTGGCTGAGTGTAATAGAATGCATTGTTCTTGACCAGCTGTGCTCTCCTGCATGAGTGTACATAAAAAATACCTGAATGGTATAGTTAAGACTTTAAAGTCTAAGTTCTTTCTTACGAAACGAAAGGTCGTGGATTTAATCTACGCGAAGCTCAAAATAACATGATAATTAAAAAATAGCAAAGGTCTCCGATAACAGGTCATTATAAGTGCGGCTCTTGTTCGATTACCAAAGTTAAGCAATGTAGACCAAAACATACATTAGTTGATACCACTTTTTTCATACTGCGAGTCGTTGTTTGGACTTAACAGCCTTTTGATAATGTTGTGTAACTTAAATGAATGAACTAAAATTGTTATTTAATATAATTCCAACTATACTATTTATTCTTGCATGTAGGAGATCACAACTAGTTAAAAACAGATAGCTTAACGACGCTTATCTTGTGCAACTTTGTATTCGATCTTCTTTTTCTTCGTGTCAGCGACGTCAAATTATTTCTGCCTAATTATTTCTGGCATCGTTGATACCCCTAGTGTTGCCCAGCATTATGTCTTGAGGTGTGCAGCTTATTGGGCACATGGAGCAAGATCTTAGATGTGAGGCGGTCAGCAGTCTCCGCAGTCGCACAATTTGTATTCGATGTATATTTATCAAGTAATGATATGTGTACGGCATATATGAACCGTATAAGCATATCTATTCGACACATATAAGCCGTGTAAGGATTTTTAATCGACATGTATTACCCGTGTGAGGATTTGTATTAAAACACTTTTAGTCATCGATTAAATATATTTTTAAAACACAATTAATCTTAAAACCACCTCCATTGACAGCCCCTGCTTTGCAGAGACATCTGTCCTTATAATTGAAGGATTACCAAGGTAATTGAATGGAGCAGGCATTCGTCGGCTGGCGAGGGAACGGCTCAGCCTTATGCGGAACCCCGCTCGCCAGACAGAGACAGACACGCGTGTCAATTTCAAATCTCCTAGGGGAGTTAGTACATAAATGGTTCTATCATCATTCCCGTCCCGAAGCGAGACAAATTCCCATTTGCATTTCAGCCGAGCAATTTAGATTGCCAAAGAGATGCTTTATTTTATTTTTATATTTTTTTCACGGAAATTGAAAACTATTTGAATGAGCCACGACGCAATTGTTTATTGTTGTTTATTATTTTACGCAATAACAGATTCATTCTTGAATAATATATTTTAGTTTTAAATATTGTGTTTGATTGAAGATGCATATGAAGCAAAAGGCATGTAAATAGTTTATGATATTTTGCACCATCCGAAATACAAGAAATACTCACAGCCAGGTCCACCTTCGTCTCATAACCGACTGTAGTATGGAAAATTTCTGTTTATATTACTATAATTTTCTTCCCTATCTACCGTCGTCTCTTCGACAGATATGTCCTGCCCATTGCCACTTGAGTGTGCCTATTCATTGGGTAGCCTCCACTACTTGAGTTCTTCTGCGGATATCCTCGTTTCGGTTTTTCTAGCGACACTCCCAGCATGGATCTCTGCATAGCACGCTGACTTTTATTTTATAGGCAAGACTTACTGTTTTTCAGATTCCAAGTCCCTGCGCCATAAGTTAATACATGGAGGATGCATTGGTTAAACGGCTTAGTTTCAAGACATTGCTTTAAAAATGTAATACTTTAGTTTTCTAAATGCTGCCCATCCCAGTTGTATACGCCTGTCGATTTGTTTTGAGAAGTTATTTCGTCCTATTTATATTACTTGTCCCAGATAGGTTTACAACCTCTATTTTATCGATGATATTACAACGTTGCTTACCTACGGTATACTAATGTACTATTTGTCTAATTAAATTTATTATTTTTCTCTAAGATCATGTTTTCCGTCGTGATTTAATATACTTTTTCATTATGAAATTACTTGAATGATTTTAAAATTTAAACAATTGTTAATATGTTAATTAACCAATTAAAAACGCATTATGTTAGAACGTCGGCTCTTAATGAAACATAAGTGTATTGATTAACATAATCCAGGATTTGGAACGCCTTTAATAATCTGATACAAACAATCTCACATTTTTTCATCATTCTGTGAGATTTAAGAGCTTTAAGCACATCCACACAAAGCTTTGCGTGTTGCCGCAACCAGAGCCGAATGGAAAAAATCAAAGAAAAAAGTTTTTTTTTTAATAATTTTATTTATAAATATATTTCTTCTACATATATAACATTTTCACTATAAATATGTCTACTCCCTTAATTGGAGCACATATATAAGTCAAGAATTGCCGCCATAGAGCTTTGAAAGCCACCATGATCTTCGCCTTACTCCTCAGTAACACCACAGTATATTCTATGTATAGTTCCCGACGGCCTGCCAAGACGACAGGAGTTCACGTGCTGAAAATAAATGCAGCTATTGTTTATGCTTTCCTGTGGCATCAGAAGTACATGACCTAGCCATGTGCATTTAAGTTTCTTGAACAACTGTAGTATGAAAGGCTACCTGTCTCACTTTGTCGTTCCTCACAAAGTCAAACTATCGCACCCTCAGTACGCTTCTAAGGCCAGGACCATTTGATTATTATAGGTCAGATAAAATCAACCAACGAAACCCGGTAAGCAAGGATGGCGTTAAATGTTGTATAAATAACGGTGATTGAACAAACAAACAAGCTTTAATGTAATATTACCGGTCGTCATTTATATGTGGATGAAGAAATGTTATATCATTGTTAATTCATCTATTAAAATCTATATTTCGTCTTTTATTTTATACGACTGCGAAACATAGTACCACACACTAAGTTAATGCAGCCGTACAATACAGCATGACATCCTTTTTTCGGCCAAAAATCTAAATGAAATTTGGCTGGGATATGTTTTCCGGATATCGCAGAAGAGTATAGGCTATAATTCCCTTTCCTACAAATCATGGGACGTTAAGAAAGGTTGCATAAAAATGATAAGACATGTGGAGGTTTATGAACCAGAGAAAGGCTTTGCGTAATTACATGAAGATGATTTAAAAAAAAAAAAAGGCTGAAAAGTTTTTTATCATCGCGATATATCCACATCCGGCTCTGATCACATCCGCGTACGGGATTAGTCTATTGTGTACGCAACAAAATATGATGGATAAAGCAATAAGACCCCTTGTCGGCGGTGGCATTTACATTTTTATTGAATATCGCGATAAGGGAGGGGACCGGATTAGGACCGCGGCCCCCCGGGGAGTTTAAAATTCTGCGCGCGGTTCCGACAAAGCGATTCACTGCCATATAAAAAAATGTCGCGACAGACGACATAAGTAGACATCACCAAAAAATTATACAGTTTCAGAATCCTTGAAATTATAAACTATTTTTAATGAGAGTAAATATTTGTGGTGCATTTTGTTCGAGCATTAATTTAGTAATAAATGTATTAAAAATAAATACCAGTGAATAACATTAAAAAGTCTAAAGCTTAACTTTTTTATGTAAGCACATACAGGTGAATACCGAAAAATGGTGAAAGCAATGCTGAAATCTCATCTGTGGATTATATGACGCATACCACGTTACATACGGTTAAGCCCTGCATGTGGAGTGTTGAACCGCCAACGTCATAGACTACAGCCCGACATTCACGCATCATCCTTATTATTACAGGATCTTACTATGAATGGGTGGTCTTCACGAGACGACTTTCTTCTACCACAAATTTTAATTAATAGGCTATGACTGGCATTTTACGGGTGAGGGATCAAATTCACACCAACCGGGGGTATTTTAGAAACTTATAAAATCGAATAAAAATCTTTTTGTTTTTAATCTCCGTTGGGGATCGAGCCCACAACCTTTGGCTTGTCAAACGAACGCTTTGACCATTGAGCTATACCCGCCGACAAACGAGAACTTAATAACACACACTTGATTGTGTCGTATGGAGAAGAGTTTTTTTCATTATTGATAATAACATATTTGGTATTTCATTTTGATTCAGTTTTATACCGTCAAATTCTACTACTAAAATTAACAGCAATACAGATAGTTGCCATGGAGATAACAATGACGCTCGTGGAGGTACGATTGGCCAACGGCTAAACTACCTCCTGAAACCGACTCATAACTAAGTCATCAATCCTGAAGAAGACCCCTGCAATGGCGGTCGAAATATTGGTAACAAGAACTTTTCCACACGGCTAAACCCAAAATCCACAATATCAAATCTGGCCGTGAAAACCTAAGAAGTTATTTAAGCAATACGGCTTATAGCTGTTTATCCAATTACAACAACTTGCTATATATGGCATGAACACTTAACACCGCTTCCTTATTGAAGTATGTTTTCTATTAACATCTATAAAGCCGCTACCAATATGGTAAGATACTTACTGGAAATGTCGGTATTTAAAATTATTAAATTAAAAAAGAAACATAATCCCGAGCAAGACGCACAAGATCGATCAGAGCACAAGAAAACATTTTTTTAAATTTAAATTTACTATTTGGAATAATAAATTCAAATTTCAGCAGTTCTCAAACGTACACAAATACTGCGGATATTCTTTGATTACTCCGTTTTTTCATTTATTCTATTTAATTGATTGTAGATAAATAATTAAAATTGTCATAAAATTACTATGATTCAATTTGTGTAGATGGAGACTATATGCGGGAGGCCGACGTTCAAAAGCGCTCGTTTAGTATGCGAGAGGTTGTGGGTTCGATACCCATCTTTTTTTTTATATAATCGCATGCAGGAGAGCACAGCCGGTCAAGACCAGTGCATTCTATGACTCTCAGCCAGGGAGGCTGGACGCTGAATGCTCGAAACGTGTGTTGTGTTTGTGTTTGTATGTGGGTTGGGGAGATTGCAAGTGTGTATTTATCTGTTTGTTGAAGAGATACAGATTGTATGAAGGAGGAAACACAGACGCTGGAAGATCATTCCAAAGCTTACCGGTAGGAAACTTAGAAACTGCCAGTTCTTGGTCAACACACTGATATCCTCCCCGGGTATTTAGGACATCGATTAACTGGATGAAGGATGCAGGATCGGGTACACAATATAAACACTTGTTTATGTTTCACATACACGTTTATTCGTCAATAACGTCGCCCGTTAAAGGGCCGCCATTAGAGGCGGTCCTATCACGATGACGGACGAGTTGCGACTGCCTGCCCGCTCTCACATTTCGGTGGTACCAACCGCCAAGAGGACAGTTGTACCAACTGACAATGGGCCAACTGTCATAACAATTATTTTTGGCGTATGCAAGCACCGTTTAACATTCGATGTAGATGTCGCGCAAGCGAACCAAAATAATAGACAAAAGATCGTTTGTTGAGGCTTTACGGCATCGGCCTTAAGGAGCTATATCAAGCTGATATCAACACATTGACCGTGTATGGATGTTCAGTAAGTGTAAGACGAGTTTGTCTGTTGTGGGTGGGTGCAGAAGGAATTAAAGTTCCGAAGAGCAGCGACCGTAGTTATTACCGGTGATACTTAAAATAAAGCATTTTTTTTTAAATCAGTTTATGAGCTCTGTAAATGATCACAAATATCTATGAATACATACAGTTTGCGGGAGACTCATTCAATAAAATTGTATCCATGGCCTACTAATAAAATCCCTTAAAGCTCGTCCATAGTAGAACTCAATTTTCATTCAGTATTAAGGTACTCTCTAAAATGGCTAGCGTCATAGTATGTGCACACATAAAATAAAATAAAGAGGGCCGCATTTAAAAGAAAACGAAAAACTCAGACCCGATCTGCTGTGAATTAGAAAATTAATTTAAAATCCTGTACCTTGTGCCCAACTAACTGTTCCACACAAAACTTTATTCAAACTTCATAATTATATTCAATTTCGGTATTTATCAATACAGTTTTCTTCTGTATATACTGACTACAAATAAAGCCATTTTTTTTAAATGCTATAAATTTATATGTATGTTTGTATGTTCCGGAACCGAGGTTGCGGTCCTGAAACTACAGCTTCAGCTAAATGTTGATGCTGGAATACCAAAGTTCCGACACTGAGGATAAGTCCAAAGACCGGAGTTGAATCGGTACTAATTTATTTGATACAAGACCTCTTTTTATACCCTAGTCTACAACATGAGTAAGCATTTATAAAAGTAATATTAATACATTGAATGTCATACACCGCACGTACTTCGATACCGTTTTGGACCTTGATCCTTTCAATTTACATAGAGTGGCAGATTATTGGGATTGTCAATGATCAGTATCGATGCGTAAGCATTCTTTATTTTATAAAATTAAAAATAATACATAGAATTTCGTACGCAGCAAATTTCTCGATACCTGTTGTTTTGGACCTTGATTACCTCAATTTACATAGAGTGGCAAAATGCCCTGTGTCGTACCTGACTGTATGAATCTAATATGAAGAGTTCATTATAACACTTACTTTAAAGACTTTTGTATGCTTAATACAACATAATTATGTTCAAAATAACGTTTTGAACAATGTATCAATTATTAAAAATACTTCCTCTCATTTAAGAAGAGTTGGAGAGCCGTTGGTTAGGTGTTTTGGTGACTAGTTTGACTTCGCCGTATCCCTAGTAGCTATAATTAATACTAGTGGCTATAGCTGATACTAGCGTAAGAGCTTAATCTGTGATTATTATCGAAATTGTTCACTTGTCAATCAAGATTGGAATTGTGTGCGGCGCGACAATACACGAGTATTTAACCAGGGATGCCACCATATTTTTTGTATGTAAACAAATACAGAAATACTTCTTCTCCTTCGTGTCAGCGAAGTCAAATTATTTTTGACCAGTATCTAGCAACATCGATAGCCCGTGTGTTGCCTAGCATTAGGTGTTGAGGTGTGCAGCTTGTTGGGCACATGGAGCAGGATCTCAGGTGTGAGGCGGTCGGCAGGTCTCCACAGTCGCACAATTCACAGGAATAATGATGACGGTGATGAAAAAATCTCATGTGAGGATTATACATACTATTTCGGATCATATTAAGGATAAGATCGATCATATCGTTTGAATATAATATTTAACTAATGATCAAAAAATTTTCGCATCATTAGAATCAGGCTGCATTTACATAGTGATCACACCGTGCTGAATATTGGGTACAAATAATTATATCACATTTTTGTGTTCACTTTAAAGAAATCCTTGTAATTCTATTTTTGCTCTTCAGCGTAGACGATGGTTAGTCCATGGTGTAAGGGTTTTTCCAGCTTTAATTTATAATGCGTTTTTTCAATGGTTTTACCTGCAAACATATACAATCTGTAAATAAGTGTGTACTAACATAGAAAATAATACTTATAGATACCTATATAAGCCACTGACAGTTTTTAAATAATCATTATTCAAGATTGTCTCCGGGGAGGCCGAAACATGTAATCTTTTAACCCTTTAACTGCCAAAAGCGTTTAAAGACGCATAATTTTCTGTGAACGGAGCGCCGCTCATACAAAAATTACGTCTTAAGACGCGCCGTTTTAAATGAACAATAAACAATGCACAATGAACAATTAATTTTATGATTATGGATAAATGGCTGCACGACTGGCGCGCTCTTCATTTATTTGGTAAGTTTTATAAATAAGCTTTATTACATTTTCAATAACGATATGTATAGAAGGTTTTATTTTTGTCGTAAAATTTGTGGCGTGCTGGGTACCGCCATACATATACCTGCCGGCAGTTAGAAGGTTAAAATAAATGTGAATTAAAACTAAATATATATAATATTTTTAATTTAAATTATTTAAAATTATAACTTTGCAGTTTCACCAAGTATTGTCAGTTGATAACCTTATTGTTATATTTTATGTTAATAAATATAAACGAATTATTTTTAATTGCTCACATTTTTTTAATTATTTGGCTTCGGTAGGGTTCGAACCCTGAATCGCTCACCAGAAAGTCGAGCATAGCCTTTACTTAATAGCCGCTACTGACTTTACTTTGTATCACGATATTACCTGCATGTGAACGTTTTTGTAGTAATGAAAAAAATCCGACATGATTGATAATATGCTCTGACATTTTCCAGTGCTGTCACTGCAAATTAAAATATTTTATTTTCAAAAAATCCAGGGAGAAAATCCCATCGTGCTTTTTTCATCTTAAAAAAAATTAGAAAAAAATAAATAGATGCGTGTTGTACCCTGTAAGTTACACACAAGGTTAGATTATACCTCTGAAAAATAGTTGAAAAACGTAGGAGCCTATTCCATGTCAGCCTTGTTAACCGCGCGTATAACTCCGACGATTACCTTGATGAAGTTTAAACAGCAAGGGACCGTCAGAACTAAGCAGCAGTTCAGGAAAATCCTTCCAACTCTCAAGAAATGGTAGAGACTCCCAGGCGACAACACAGAGTACGTCTCCTATTGTCGTGGATGATGCACTCCATGAGAGAGTGTCTCACTGTCTGTTGTGTGCCAGGATCACATGGACATGCGTCGCAAGAAGAGAGGCCAAATCTTTTTAGGGATTCTCTGAAAATTTCGTGTCCGGTAAACGCTTGCGTAAGATGAAAATCCACGGTTCGTCTTTTTCCACGTCAATAAGTGTTCGATGGATGGAAAGAAAGACTTGGTTATTCCTCCGGAAGTTGATTCTTGATATGTGGTGTTCCAAGCAGTTAGCGAAAAACGTGCTTGCGGTTCTCGATAGATCGCCGATGTCAAACGTCGGCTCTCTTGTGCACATTTGCTATTTCTGTCTGTCCTGCGCTGCATTCTCGGTCAAGGTCAGAGTTTTCAAATCCTTGTCTACAGTTACAGTCCAGGTTGCCTGTGGTCTTCCAGGTCTTCTTCTCAGTGTGGGTATGTTGAAGGTTTTCTTCACCATGTGGTCCTCATCTCATCGTGTCACATGCCCATGCCATCTTAGGCGGTTTTACGTTCATTCCGGGGCCACCCGAAATGAACCCCGAATATGCTCATTTCGACCTCTGTCCACTCTAGTCACACCGCCTGCCCACCTCAGCATCTTCATCTTTGCCACATGAATCCTATCCAAGTCACATTTCAGCGGGGTCCAACACTCTGCCAACAATTGCAGTTTCAATTATCCACGCTTTGTCCCAAAACATATCTGCAACTACAGTTACACCCCGAAAATATATAGTTACTCACAACATCCAGGGTAAGATCCTGGAGACTTGAAGACTGCCACTGTAGTATCCAAGACTTATTTTGCGTGATTTTTTAATCGTTTTCATTACGAGATTGGATAAGGATGATCTTACTCTACCGAGGTGACGAACCATTTAGTCACGATCCACGGCTCAACACAAAATATGTAAGATTTTTTTTTTTTAATAAAAATAGATTTGGTGGAAAAATATCCTGTAAAACCTATTGTAAGAAGAAATCATTTGTACATGACAATGCGTGAATGCCACTTTGTAGCTTAGTAAATGTTTTACAACAATATTTCACTAACGCCACATGTGTAAATGATATATGAGTTTGTGATAATTGAGTATTTATTATATATTGCCGGGAGGTATAGCTCAATGGTCAAAGCGTTTGCTTTGTAAGCCAAAGGTCGTGGGTTCGATCCTCGACGGAGATTTAAAATAAAAGGATTCTTAATCGATTTCTAAGCTCTAAAATACCCCCGGTTGATATGAATTTGATCCTTCACCCATAAAATGCCAGTCATAGCCTATTAATTAAAATTGGTGGTAGACGAAAGTCGTCCCGTGAAGACCACCCATTCATAGTAAATTCCTGTAATAAAAAAAGATGATGCGTGAATCTCGGGATATAGTCTATGACCTTCGCGGAACAACGCTCTACATGCAGCGCTTAGTCATATGCACCATGGTAAGCGTCATATTATTTCACAGATGACACTTCAGAATTACCATTACCAACTGTCGGTATTCTCCTGTATGTGTACATAAATGAAAAATATTTTGATAGAGTGTAAGAGTGTGAAAAGGATGGTGGTTTTTTTTTATGGTTCTTTTTTATGTATGCCTTATAATAAATAAATATAATATTTTTTCGTTTTCAATGTATTCTGTGGTGCGCCGGTGCGCGGTGCTGGACGAAGCAGTAGCCGTGAAATATGTGTTTATTCGGCTGTCAAGTGATTGACAGCGATAGCAGCGACATCTGGCGAGACACACAAAGCGGACGAAGAACTACCAAACCACCGCCACCCCACCACATACACAATAACTAATATGATATTCCATAATCAGGACAAAAAATAATAAAACATTCATTCAATCAATTTATGTAATAATGACAATAATATAATATATCCTGTACGAGTATGTACACGAAAATTGTCTAGTGAACAATACACATTCATAATGAGTCCCCGTAAAAATGGATGGTGGGTGAATGTCGGAATGCAGTCTTATGACGTTGACGAATCAACGCTAAAAATACTTACGAAATAAGATATGTTATATAACTTCTTAGGTTTTCACGGCCAGATTTGATGTTGTGGCTTTTGGGTTTAACCGGGTGTGGCGAATTTCTTCTTTCGAAATTTCGACCGCCATTGCAGGGGTCTTCTTCAGGGTTGATGACTTTTGTCATCAAAGTCATCAAGCCTGAAGAAGACCCCTGCAATGGAGGTCGAAATATCGGAAAGAAGAAATTCGCCACACACGGCTAAACCTAAAAGCCACAATATCAAGATATGTTATATTTAAAAAAAATAGCTTTATAGAATTTTTAGATGATATTTTTGTAATACTGTCTCTCGGTATTCTCCTGTTTGATAATGTTTACCTACGACACGATAAAAGACTGTCGTAATATGTTATTAAATAATAATTAATACAATTTATGACAATTTGACAAATTTGATAAATTATTATATAATTAATAAACTCGACGTCATTTCAATATGTAGTTTAATTTTTATAATTAACTAGTTTTACGTGAAATATGATATGTATCTTTGAATATTTTTAATGTTAGTGAATGACTCAAGTCTTGCACAGTGTACACGGAAAAATAGCCCTCTAATAAAATATATGAATCAACATTTAGTTGAATTGCCTCTTAACCCTTTCATTTCGGCTCGGTTTGAATACAAATTACCTGTCAATTATAAAACTAGTATTTGAAGCATAAATGTACTTATCTGATCTATTTTCATTTATCACATTGGTTCTTATATTCTTTAGCTATCTTCTTCGTAGTATCAATCCGGTGGATTGGTTTGCAGCAACAGAATCTTGCATCTCGATCTCCATTCCTCTCGGTCCTCCGCAACCCAACTTGAGATGCAATCATTTTTTTGCTGATACATGGGATGTCTTTAAGACCTTTAATGTGGTATTTTCCCCTTTATTTCCACATCCTAATGCCGTTGACCATAAAGGTTCATCCGCCTTAGGAGGGCATTTACTACCTCCAGGACAATAGAGTGCCCTAACCAGCTTGACCTGATGAGGTTAGCTGGGTGTTAGCTTATTCCGGCCAACATTCGGTCATTTAGCTATCAGATGATGCATAAAAACTATTCTAAGAAAGTAGCAAAACGATATATCACGTTAACCGATGTAAACGGCGGGAAATCTTATGACGGCATATGCCGACAACCGATGCGAAAGGGTTAAGAGCAAATGGTTCAAGTGTCGGAATAATCACCCAATCACTTACGAAAACATCTTAGATTTATAGAACAATGCCTTTACTTCAAACTAACAAGCTCGCGCTTTGGTAGCCGTTGAGAACTTCAATATTAATGTGTACTCGGCAGAGCTTTAGGTGCAGAAAAGAGTTGTGGTAAATTATAGTTTGTAACAGCTGACAAAAATGTTGATTTTATGTTTCGGTGAATACAAAGAGAACTTGGTAAACTAAGAAGATATTTTTGATACATAATGGGATGTAAAATTTTATACTTTATGTTATGTGTAAAAGTAACCCCTCGCAACTGCATTCTCTAGCCGGTACGTGTTTATAAAACAAAGTGCGCAGAAATATTCTTTATTCTGATACAAATCCTGTGAGACAACAGCTCGTAAGCTGGACTTATACCCACCCCACCAGGTCCACGAGGGGTTGAAACACATATAAAAGATTACATAACATGCAATATATATTTAAATATATAAAGAAAAATACCCACAGATTGCGATGAAGAAATCGCGTCAGTGAATTATATGCCGTTCAATATTTTTATGATGGCTAATTGCGACATTTTTTTTTAATCAAAATGCTCTAATGGGCTACTGCGGTGTGATAAGCAATAGAAACTCACTCTAATTTAAGTCTATCGTTACACTTTTCAACCCATATTTGCTCACTTACTAGAGCATATGGTTGCCACAAATTGCTATTTAACAATTCATTCAGCTTCTATGATCCTCTTTTAATCCCAAGTCAAATCTTAACACAAAGTTCAACTATATACATTACATGAAAATACGAGTTACCGAAGGTTGATGATAAATAATTTGTAAGACGCAAGCTTATTTTTGTCTTTTTCTATTGAATTCAAGTCCTGGATAATTTGGTCCTAAGGCACAGCTTAACCTTATTATGGATTATCACTCATTCCTGAAGCTAATGACGCTTGTTATATTAAATATGATTATGCCATTGATATTATTGGACTTCAAAGGACATTAGACGACAGCCACTTATTTGGTTGTATTAATAATGGAAAATTTGTGTAACAAATTTATATTTAATATGTTGTTGCATGCATTTTACAGGGAGCAATATCACATCAACAATATAGAGCTTATAAATTGCTTACAAGTAATTTTTACCATTTTCTTTGTCGCGGATCGAACCTGCGACCACTGGTATAGAAAGCAGGCTCTGTCTCCCCGGACTTAACCCCTCGGCAAGCATCATATGCCTATATTTCATATTTTATTTCCGCGGCGTTGGAAAAGTTACTTTTCTGGAGCATGTGCAAAAATAATAATAAAACCGCACCATACAAGTGCGTCCCGCTGAATATAGATGGCCGAATTATTCGCATTTTGCTATCAATGAACCTGACGCAAAGGGCCGCCACAGAGGTTTATGATACAATAAAAAATAAACGCAAACCTAGTTATCTTACTCTGAACCTGAACTGCAGCTACAGGATTCTGCATCCGAAAAATAAGATATATATTTATGTAAGTGTTGAGAGTATGCAAATGTATATTGATATAATTCTTGATTAGATCCAGAAATAAGAAGAACATAGAGATACAAAATGTGCATTCCAGAACATACTTTTATTTACCGGCGGGTATAACTCAATGGTCAAAGCGTTTTCTTTGCAAGTCAAAGGTCGTGGTTTCGATCACCGACGGAGATTAAAAATAAGGATTTTTAATCTATTTCTGAGCTCTAAAATACCCCGGTTAGTGGGAATTTGATCTCTCACCCGTAAAATGCCAGTCTTAGACTATTAATTAAAATTGGCGGTAGACGAAAGTCGTCCCGTAAAGACCACCCATTCATAGTAAATTCCTGTAATAATAAATATGATACGTGAATCTTGGGCTGTAGTCTATGACGTTGGCGGATTGACACTTCACATGCAGCGCTTAACCATATGCACCATAGTTAGCGTCATAGAATGCCACAGATGAGTCTTCAGAAATACTATCACCACATGTCGGTTTTCTCCTGTATGTGCTTACATACAGGAGAATATCGATCTTCATTCATGTCAGAAAAAGTCTTCCTGTCTGTGTTGTTAATCTGCTCCTCATCCTGCCACCACGCAATTCAATAACTAACTTAGAGAGGATGATGTTACTTCATAATCGGCGATGTAAAATAGATTTCAGCCCAATATATAACAATATCGATAGCATATGCTCAAAATAATGTCATATAAAGAGCTTTCTACATTTTTAGAAGAAGAGGATTATGTAACCAATAATGATAATTGTAGAATGTAATACCTGAATAGTAGAATATACTAAAGTTAGGCAGTGATCTTACGGAGCCAATGTAGAATCTAGATTACTTGATTCGGCCCTGTTCGTATCAAGCAGAGTGCGGGAGGCTGGATGGATAGCTGTAGCGCAAATGTCGTCAATGCTAAACCCAAAGTGCCGAAGAATTATTGAATCATCGATATATTCGAGCTGATTCGATCGTTTTTTGTCCGAATAGTTTTATGGGCGCTAGCAGCGGATGAAGGAAATGATGCGTCATGCAAAACGCAATGACATTCGAGACAATTCAATCACAGATCCTCAAACTATTTGAAAAGCATCGACAGTATAACTTTAAGTAGCATTTTCAATTGTTTTAATATAAACACACACACAGTACTCAAGAGCCTACAAGAAGAAAAAGTTTGCTGATATATATAATCGTGTCGGAAACAACAGGGTCAGTTTATGTCTGCCCAGAAGTGGGCGACAACGATGGCGTTACTCTGGGTCATCACCAGGTCTTCCTGGGTGCAGCTACTCGGACACAGCGCACACTCCAGAAAGTGTGACAGGGTCTACTCCACGCCGCAGTCACATTCAGTCGGTCCGCTGTAAAGCTGCCAGGCTTTCATTTATGTCCTTAAGTCTGTTAAGGAACTTCCATATATTCCACCCCTGGTTGTTTCCAGGGGCTAGGTCCTCTTAGTTTGCTAATCAGAGCAGCTGACACTAGATAATTTACCTCTTATCAATGCTATATGCTTAAAATATATTAGTTTAACAACATTAATTTTATTTTATTTTAGGATTTTAAAATGTTTGATTACATCATTACGGTGACCCATAAACAGTTTTACATTTTCGATGAATTTTTGGGAAGCCAATATGTGATGTGAAGACAAGGCGTAAAGGTGCTATTTCACAAATGTCATTAGTACGGAGAGAGTATATCAGTTACTCAATGAATCACCACATTGATGATGCGTGAATGCTGAACTAATAGATTGTCGGCTCACAGCACAGACACGGCGCTTAGGTTTTCTTTAAAAATGGCAGGCTTCATAGAACCAATGGATGAGATTTCGTCAATGCAGTTTTTTGGTACTTTCCCGAATAAATTAAATTGAATATAGTTTTGCTTGAGAAGCACTACGTAATTGCGTTTTATAGTTTTTCTATTTTCCATCCTTTAGTGATGAGTCAGTTAGATATATATGAAAGGATTCAGATATTTACATAAACGAGTTCACTGGCGTAACAAGAAAGAGGAAAAGTTCATGGGGAGGGGGGTGAATTTCATTGGCGTGCTAGAAAGATAAAAGAGATTTAATTTTATTTTTCTCTAAGAAGGTTAGCTGTATGCTGTATTCGGGAAACGTGTGTTGTTTTTAATGTGCTAGATGGGGAGATCGCAAGTGCATATATATCTGATTTTGAAGTCATCCTGATTGTATGAAGCAACAAACACAGCGAAATACATTAACCGTATATGGATGATCAAGTGTTAGAAAATTCTCTCGTACTTTTTCATTCGTGCATTTTATCTATAGACTTAAATTATTTTCATGAAAGTACTTTAAATAGTTTCATATTATATATATTTTTTGCTATTTTTTACTGTGGTGGAAAGAGTGAATTCTCCAATTGGCATAGATCCGTGTTACGTCACTGGATGTTAGATCACAAACTGTGCAGCACACAACTGGCATCAGAACAATCCATTACCATCTTACAGCGGTCCATTATCTTAAAAAAAACTAAACGTTTCAGTGATTTTTATGTCCGGTCATTTTGACCGCTGTTTTCTTCACAGTGGACTGGCCTTCTAATAAAATAAATAAGTGAAAGGTTCATTTGATATGGAAAAAATATGTTTTCATGACTTCTTTTCCTGAAATTGTGTCTTCATTTCTTAGTGTATGCGAACTTTTAAAGTAAATATACGAGTAGTAATAGATGAAAGATAATGAAGATAGTCAAACAGTCTCTGAAAAATAATCCAAGCTTTCAGTTATAATAGTTGTTGTTCAAAAGTGCATTTTGAAATATATGTTTTTTTGACATTATTTATCATCGCTTTTCACGTTAAGTAAACCGGAAAGGAAATTTATTATTCATATAAATATTTTGTACCATCTTTTAATATATATCATACTGAGCACTGTTTATTCCTTTTGGTGAAATACCGCGATTTCGCCTTCAATGAAACTCAGTTTCCGTGTGCATACATACATGTAAATAGTATGTTTATGCAGGTCGGAAAGTGAATAAATAATGCTCAGTATGATATATGTCAAAGAAAGGTAAGAAATATCCATCTATTTAATATTTTAAATGGATATCAAAGTAAATGCTATAATTATTTATAAAATTTAATAGGCTTAAAATACAGCTTTTTCTCTTAAAATACGAATATATATATTTATTTATTTATTTAACAGAACCGCAGTTACAAGGTACATAGAATGATAAAGAATAAAAAGCATAGAGTATACATAAATATACAATACATACAAAAAAAATATAATAAGAAGAAGATGACACGTGTCAAAGATCATAAAGATCTAGGAAAACAACACCATCGACAAAAGAGGAAAAGGGTGTAAGAAAATAATCGAGGTGTGCTGGTAGGCCATTTAGGAGCATCATTGCCGTTGTACTAAATTGCTCAAATCTCCGCAAGTCTCAACTGGGATCAAAAACAATGGATGGCTACGAGCACGAGTGTACTCTTATCTGGAACGTAGAAGTTAAAACATTCAAGAATCCCAGCGCTGTGAATTGCACCGCGAAGATGAAGGAATGAATGTTTGAGAGCAGCAATTTACCTCCGGGACTCTAACGAATGGAAATAAAGCATCCCTAGAAGAAAAAGTAATGTTCGGAATTGATTGACTTGAATAGATAGTTACCGTAAATATAAAAATTGAGACGACGGAGATTTTTTTAATGAATTTTTTGAGCATGATAATGTGGTTGAATTTATTGGGATTCCAAACAAAGCTCCCATATTCCAGAACAGATATGAATGGATATCTATTAAAGTTACATTTTTATATCACGCATATTAAAACTGAAAGACGAAAAAAAAACGGTTCTCAAAAAACGTCCGCTTTTGAAGTAATATTTCATGATATTAGAAGAGTACTTATTGTTATGAATAGGTTTGAAATACGCATTGATATCATATTTTAGGGGTATCTAAAACCGTAAAAGCTAGATAAAAATAAAGCATTTATGCACATGAAGCATCTACAATCGGAATACGAAACAACAACAGAGCACAAAAAACGTGAACATTTCAATTCGAATAGAACAGTGATATTCAACCAATGATCCACAAATCGCTTAGTTTTTTTTTTCAATTAAATTGAAATTATTACAAATACAATTACAAATATTTAATCGTCCTAGAAGACATATTAAAACTGCTACCCTGGACAAAATCTGGAATAAATATAAACGGAGAGTACATTTCTCACCTCCGATTTGCAGATGACATAGTGCTAATAGCTAAATCACCTGACAAGCTTCAAGACATGCTCTACGACCTCAATGAAGCGTCGACTAAAAATTGATCTGAAAATGAACACGAATAAAACTAAAGCCTTGATAAATAGTAATATTTTCCAAACTTTTGACCCTATTTTGATTGGAGGAACACAAATAGAGGTTGTAAGCGACTATAACTATCTGGGACAAGTAATAAAACTAGAACGAAGTAACTTCTCAAAATAAATTGACAGGCGTATACAACTGGGACCGGCAGCATTTGGAAAACTGAAGTATATTTTGAAAGCGAAAATTCCACAATGTCTTAAAAATAAGGCATTTAACCAATGCATCCTCCCTGTATTTACTTATGGCGCAGAGACGTGGAATCTAACAGCAATTCTTACCCATAAAATAAAGATCACCTAGCGTGCTATGGAGAGATCCATGCTTGGAGTTTCGCTAAAAGATATAATCCGAAACGGAAAGGATTAAAAGATTTTTAATTGTCTAGTAATGAATGTAAAATTCGTCGGGGATCGAACGCACGCTTTGACCATTGAGCTATACCCGCCGTTTAAAATGTGGTTGAATGACTGAATGGTTAATGTAGTTGAAAGAGGGTATTTCAAGTGTCTTACACTGTAAGTGTAATGTCACTTTGATTTTCTCAATTGTTGCGCAACACTGATGAAGTGAAACATTCAACGTCGCACGAAACGGATGAAAAATAGGAAAATTTTACTCGGTCACGTATGGACGTAGAAGAAACACGCTGTGTGGAGGCACGGGCATCCAATATCTGTGATATACGGACATTGAAAACCGCGGCCAGATGTATTTATGGCCTTATTCCTGGAGGAGATTGCGGGTCATAATATTATTTACTTTTATAAATCGATACACGTACCCAGACCGCTGAATAACCAACGTGAAAAAATGGTTGTATTACTTTGTTGTATGCAAAGTGTATTGTAATATTTTATTGTGTTTATTGATTATGACCTCTCCTAACTATGCCTTGTTGGACAAAATTGTTTGGTAATTTTCTATTACATTTATGTGATTTCATTATAATCATTTATTATGAAATGGCAGAGAAACAAATATGTTAAGGAAAAAAAATATATTCTTGCTTTATCAAAGGATAGGATATGTCTTCTAAAGATAAATTTTGAATAAAAATATAGTTCGAAAAAAAATATATAAATCAATTTAAAATAAAATAGCACGAAACTCTTAAAACAGTTTTTGTTATATTTTGGTGATTAGTTCTGTAGCACTTATTTTTCTTGTTTGGTAATCTTTCTATTTATTTATTAATTTTACATAATCGTTAATACTTCTTCAATATAACATTTACGCTCATATTCACTTTCATTAAAAATGCAAAATTTTGAAATTATGCATTTTAACCCTTTCATTACGGCTCGGTGGAGAACAAATTTTACTGTCAATTATAAAACTAATATTTAAAGCATAAATTTATTTATCTAGTCTATTTTCATATATCACATTGGTTCTTGTATCCTTGAGCTATCAGATGATGGATAAAAAATAAAGTAGCAAAACGATATATCACGGCTAACGATTTCAAAGGTAAGGGAATCTTACACGGCATATATCGGGTACCGATGCGAACAGGTTAAAATAATTCTCAACAAGGTTAGAGCAAAACTCAATACCGTCATGTATGTTCTAACCACCACATAATATCCCAAGCTCTCGATAGCATCTGACATTATTCATCCAGGGACACTTCCCGGTTTAAAGCGCGATTTAAAGGGGGCCTCGGCCTAGTGCGATAAACAAGTGCATTTCAAATTCAAAACCATTAATTTCTCCCGGATTTCCGTTATCTGACGTTCCGGGCGACGCCCAGCGCCGCGACGCCTTTCCTCTGAAGCTGCAGTAATGTCTAACCTTTTTATTTGGAAATGCCGAGTCACCTTGAAATGATGAAGTATTAAGAATGAAATATTCGCGTGGTAATTCAAGGTACTCTGTGAAAAATTCTACCATTTTATTTTTATAAAGTCAACTTAAAAATATATTCCAATGCTTGCCGAAGGAGTTTAAAAAGGAAATTTGAATACATCTGAACTGCAAATTTATTTTTTTAGATGTTCAAAATAAGAGAAAGATATGTTGATCAGTTGTTAATGTTTTAATAAGGAATCACTTCTATATACAAAGGTTATTTTACAGTTAACAAACAGTGTTTAATTTGTTGCTGTTGATGTTTTCTTAATTGAGTTCATTGACTTTAATTCAGTAAATTTTTGAAAAAAGTCAATAGATCAAAAAACCTTGAAATTTTGTAGTATATATACGAGTACAATAAAAACAATGATGGCTGATAAAATAGTGAAATAAATCAATTACAATGTCCACTATGACTGAGAAACGCTGTTTGAGGGCCATGTTACCTAATCGATGTATTTTTTAAATTGAAGATATTAATGATAACTTAGAAATATCAATTTCTTTCACATATGCTCTTTAGCTTGAGCATATGTTAGCCACGTATTGCTGCTACAGATACTGCTACAAATCATAACGTAAAGAATTGAAGATAATGGTTCTAAGAAGTGATGCTACTGAATTAAAAACATGGCGTACTTAAACTTCAAGCCAGTATATTTATGAATGTTCTCAATGTAACGTTACTTAAGTGATGCAATAAAAATAGCCATTTTAAACAAGATAATGTCGTTGCTCATTGTCTCGTTAGTATTTTACGGTGATTAAACATGGTTGAACACTACTGTTGAAGTAAGTGATCTACCCACGTTATCGCCCATTGCCTCGTTCTGATGATAGCAAGTTTCAGCCTCTGTTAGGCAGTGCTCACAAGTTTCGATCAATTATTCTCGTTGCAGTTATTGATGGAACTGGCTTACATGTAATTTTGAGCTTTGAAAGCGCAGAGGTCAGTCGCGGCGTCTGTCACTTATCTTGATAACGCTTGACATATTGATAAAAAGAAAACAGACAGTCAACACATTCGAGCATATCAATATGCATGTTTGCTTTGTGTAGATATTGCAGCGATTTGTAATAAATACGTGTAATTTGAAGGCTGTTTCTGATACGAGTAGTCACAGATTTCCGTCGTTTTTGTCATGTAACAATTATCATTGTCCTGAATTTCTTCAATTTGGAGATTACTTAAGTCTTGTATTCCTCTCAATACTTACACGCACGCAATTACAACAGTTCTATCCACACTCAGCGTCCAATTGACCTGATCAATCGTCTTTTGTGTTTGTTGAAAAATACATAAAAAAAACAGCTTTGCACCCTAGTGAGTTCTATAAAATTTAAACGTATTGAATACAATTGAAATTACACTTATATAAAAACATTGGCATCACAATATTTTTTATTGAATTTATATTGACGTTATTAATTGCTGTCTGCCCTTAAGTGGGCGACGTCGATGGCGTTACTCCCGGCCATCATCAGGTCTTCCTGGGTGCATCTACTCGGACACAGCGCACAGTCCAGAAGGTGTGACAAGGTCTGCTCCACGTAGCATTAACTACGGAAACAACCACGTTTACTAGAATGCTATGAGTGTAGATTTACCTATAGAAAATAAAATTCTATAATATTCCGTTTAAAAAAATCTCAATGTATTGTGCATGGCAACAATAAACATTACAACCATAACGATCGGTGTTCAGGGCAGATCTCTAGCCGACTCACTTACTATTATTATGAAAATTTTAGCCTTTATTAATCAGATTTTTCAGAACAAAATCCGATAATTAACTTTATGATCCCGACGTACCACAAAATAAAATGTGTATTTTACTCGTTTAATATATTATCAGTAGTTGTTTTTTTTATAAATTTACTCAATGTAAGCGTAAACAAAAACATTATTTTCATGTAATATGTATTATCACATTTCAATAGACGCAATGGAGCAATAAACCGTCGGTAAACAAAATGTCGAATATCGTTTGTGTGTTACGCAAAATGTCCCGCAAAAATGATCGTTTTTCCTCTACGAAAAAATACGTACGTACTTTGATTGCGATATCTTCATTGAATATTTTTTTGGTACAAATCGCCCAATATACATAAACGCGGAATAAGATAAAAACATCCCCGGGAAATGTTTAGAAAATCGCTTCTTCGCGCTGTGAACCAACCACTGTATAGAGTTGAGTATAGATAGACTATAGACTATACACATGAGTATAAAACACACAGGGTGACCTGAAATTTTATTAAAATTATAAATAATAATATTGTTATTTATAATAATTGAATTGCTCTTAAAAGATAGTCTTGCGATTGTAAGCCATTAAATAGTAATTATAATTATATTGTTAATAGAAAATAATTTAAATATATGTGTAATCTGTAAAGATTATACTACATTAATTAAATATACATATACTATACATAAAATTCTTTTTTCAACGCGTCGATCCAAGGCATAGCAATGGATCGACGCGTTTGCCGAGCGGTATGAATACCTGGGCATAGTTGGTTTCTAAGGTCCGCGGTTCGCATCCCGCTTCTGCCGTTATTTTTGTGCTTGGATTGACGCGTTGAAAAAAGAATTGTATGTATAGTATATGTATATTTAATTAATAATAATATTGTAATATAGTCAATGATCTATAAAAGTAGATTAGAATATTGAAATAATAAAATAATATTCTAATAAAAATTAAAAAAAAAAAAAACATATTAGAGTACATATTTAATATAAAGCTTACAGGAGATTTGCAATTTTGAATAATTATATAGTAAATAATGAAAGTTTAATTGTTTCGCTGTATTTGTTACCTATATTGTAATTATGTGATAATACGGTATTTGGTGTTAAAAAGTAAAAATTAAGAAGAAAGCTGATTTTTTATCGCTTGCCATTTTGTGAATATCTTCTTCTTCTGTTATCCGTTCCACATCCGGAACGTATCCAAAAAAAAATGCAACTCTTCATTGTTAATTGCTCATTATCCATTAATTGTCTGAAGACATCTCTGTCCCCTTAAGTTATCTTGGAAACATATATGATTTCCAAAGATCTCCAGTGCAAGAGCTCAGGGACTAGAAGATATATTTAAAGTGTAGTATCCGAGATATATTTTGTATGATTCTGTAATCTAATTTAATAAGAAGGTCAGATTATTAGCTTAACGTTTTCCCGAGGTCTGAAAATTTCAGTCCTAAGGAAAGAAGGGTTGTAGTTTACCAAATGTTCTGAATTAGTAGCAAATAGGAAAACAAAATATGATTATTATATTAAATAACCTTCACTCTTTTCATGTACATACGATATTTAAAACAATATAGTACATAAAAAAGTGTATTTAAAATTAATAATAGATTAATTTTGTTAGGATTTTTTAAGTTTTGCCGGCGGGTATAGCTCAATGGTCAAAGCGTTTGCTTTGCAAGTCAAAGATCGTGGGTTTGATTCCCGATGGACATTTAAAAAAATCCATTTCTGAGCTATAAAATACTCCAGGTTAGGGTAAATTGTATCCCTCACCCGTATCAATCAAAATTGGTGGTAGACGAAAGTCGCCCCGTGAAAAACCCCCATTCATATTAAATTCCTGTAATAATAAAGGATGATGCGTGAATATCGGGATGTAGTCTATGACGTTGGCGGATCAACACTCTACATCAGCGGTCGGGGAACTTTTTTAACCATTACCCCAAAATATTTTTGCGAAAGTCAATATTACCCCAAAATATTTTTGCGTAAGTCGATATTACCCCTTCCCCATTTTGAAAAGAAGACAATCAATGTATATTTAAATAAACATTATTTATTGTATTAATTTACAAGGAAAATAACAAAAAAAATACATGAAAATAGTAAGTTTTATGAAATGGCAAACTAGAAAAATTACCTAATTACCCCAAACATTACATTTTTACCCCATTTAGGGTAAATTACCCCGGTTCCCCGACCGCTGCTCTACATGCAGCGCTAAGCCATATGCAGCATGGTAAGCGTCATAGAATTCCACAATTGACACTTCAAAATTACTATCACCATCTGTCGGTATTCTCCTGTATGTGCTTGCATTTTTTTTAACCTCACCCTGTATACAGCATGGTATATAGAACAATAAAGAGGGTGTACTATATGCGGAGTATAGACTGGAAGTATAGAGTATAGACTATTCCCTTTCGTCTACACATTTTCTACTCACTACCGCGTTACACACACTCTAGAGGAGCGGTTGTATTAAAAAGGCAAGACAAAAGAAGCGTCAGCTGATACTATCCGTTCAAATTGCACCAGAGATTCCCAAATATCGTACGGTTTTATTTTGCTTGCAGTTAAAAGCTGAAAAGTTGTTTACCGAGTTTATTATGATATCAGCTTGATATAGCTTCTTAAGGCTGATGCTGTAAAGCCTCGAAAAACGATATTTTGTCTCTTATTTATGTTCGCTCGCCTGACATTCATATCTAATAATGTTAGTTTTAGTTATGTAATAATACACGGTGTTTGCATACGCCACCCGTTATGGCGAACGCCATAACGGGTGGCGTATGCAAAACAGGTGGACGAAAAAGCAAGTGTTTGATAAATAAACGCGAATTGTGAAACGAAAACAAGTTCTTTGCATTGTGAATCTGATCCTGCATCCTGTCATCCAGTAAATCGGTATCAAATTCAGAGAGGAGGATAGCAATTAATAAAAGACTGCTGTATTATATGCTCTATTGAAGTCAACGTAACAAAAAAAGTAACAAGTCTTATCCGAATCCATTTTTATCTCTTGGCCGTCTGAAAGAATGATGGCAGCCATGTTTGACCCCTTACCTTGTCACCATTCACGAATCGAAACTATAACTCTTTCGATGTATATTATATACTACGCAAATACCTATTTTCAAAACGCATTTTAGGGCTGCATTTGGTCTCCTTTTTCGTGTCAGAGACATCAAATTATTGTTACCCAGTATCTGGCAAAATTGATAGCCCGTGTGTTGCCTAGCATTAGATCTTGAGATGAGCAGCTTGTTTGGCACATGGAGCAGGATCTTAGATGTGAGGCGGTCTGCAGGTTTCCACAGTCGCGCAATAGTAACTCTCTCTGCCGAAGCATTCACCACCGTTCGAGGTTGTCCTTTGTTCTACCAACTTCGGTTATTAATCTGTTCAGAGATTTCCAGGTCCGCCTGCATTTGGTTAAATAAATATTAAATAATAGAGGTCATATAAACGTTGTTTAGGTGCCACATTGTTTTAATAAAAAATAAAGCTGCGTTGTTCAGTGACAAGAGCACACCGTAAGCTCGGTTCTTATTAGATCACCGAAGATAAGTTACTTTGGACGTGGACCAAAACATGCCTGTTGATAACCGCTTGTCAATAAACAACTTTTTCCTCATTCATACAATTTGGATCTCTTGAAGAAAAATATCAATATACGCTTGCAATCCCTAGGACACAAAAATAACACATCATTTCCGTATACAGTATCTAGATGTCGAGCAACATTGAACCCACTTCTTTCAAACGGTTTTTTTCTTTCAAATCCGAGTCTGCCCAAAATTTAAATTATACTATTAATGTTTATATTTTTTTTAACATTATGAGTTATAGAAACTATAACTTCGCATTGAATAAACTGAGCTATACGCTGTATTTTGAATCATAAGAAGGCCTGTAGCCACTCTTAAAAGAGTAGCTTTTGCAAGCGTCCAGTGATGGGTCCCTGTCTGGGTCTCCATAAACAGGACGAGAAAGAAAGGGATACCGAATATAGTGATGATGATGATATATTTAACTACTTAAGTTGTTACTTTTGATAAAAGAGTCGTGGAAGTTATGGAAGCCATGAATGAAGCTCAGTAAATGTAGCGATGGCTGATAAAGGGCGAGGCGCCTTGTAAACAAGCGTCTTACGAATGAATCAACAGAGCAATTTTCCGCTCGGCATTTTTATCAGTCCCGATTTATGCGGCCATTCCAAATTTGGAACACGCGCCGCGACTCCCCTATTTTAAAACCTTAAACTCCCCCGACTCTCCTTCGACTCTCACCCTTGAGCGGGGAACGGTAAGCGTCCAGTGGTGGAGATATCACGATCAGACTGTTTAACCAAATCGCCTCAGATGCTGATATATTTCACGTAAGAGAGGCCCAATTCAGACATGAACTCGAAGAGTTTCTTTAGAGGAATAAGTGGTTGGCGTTGTCTGTTTGATGAGCATTGGGACCTTCTGTTACTTGTCTTTACTGTATTGTTCTTAGTACTTAATCATAAGTATCTATGTTTGTATATACCTGTATATTGTATTTTTTATTTAATTATTATTGTACTTCAGAAATGAATTGAGTTGATAAAATTTGTAATGTTTCTGCAAATAAAAAAATAAAATAAAATTGAAATTGAAATCAGAAGCGTCATGCTCAAAATAATGATATTGAACGTCTACAGTCTTATTTTTCTTATTTCTGTCAGTGACGTAAGGAGATTCCACTCAATATCTAGTAACATCGATAGCGTGTTTGTGTGTCCAAAATAAGGTTCTGGGCAGTGAGTTTTGTTTTTCTTTTTTGTATTGGTGGCATTTAAGATATTCAATCCAGTATCTGAAAACATCTTTTGCCCATTATAAGGTCTTCAAAAGAGCGGCTAGCATGCCGAAATTAAATTTCGAAAAAAAGATAATCAGCGCCGTATAATATTGTATGTAACAATTGTAAATTTCTACATCATTTTTTTTCTCATTTATTAAGGAGATATTGTAAGTCTAGTTTTTTTCTTATTCTTTTAACTCTTGAATATATATTTTTAAAATAATTACTTATTTATCTTGTTTTAATATGGATAAGGTTGAGCACTGTTTATTTACATAATTGAAGACCGAGGTTTTGTTTTTAAAGAACGCTTCTTCAGTTATTCGCTTGTGTAATCGTTCTTTTACGTACTTACTAATTAACAGTAGCACGTAATTTACTTTATTTAATAAAATTACTTACTCGTATCAACAGTTACATATTTTTTTACCCATTTAATTAAATACGTACAAGCATCATTCTTCTCTTCGTATGAAATACTTGTATTTATTATAATACAAAACAAACACCTCAGAAGCTCTCGTTGAAAGAAAAATCGAGGATTTCAGGTATCTGAACTATATCAATCTTTTTAACGTGATCCATACTAAAGTAAGGTTGAAAAATATTTTAATGAATGTGCGTTAGCAAAAGTTGTTTGAATATAATAAGACTTGAATTTTAGTTTTTATTTTCTCTGATTTTTCAACTTAAAAATTCAAAACGAAATTCACAACAATTCCAAAATGACTTTATTAATTAAAATGATTGTTTCATCATCATTAAGACTGATTTATCATCTTGTGTGACGGCAGTTCATGTCGACCATAATCTCCAGTTAAGTGAGCAAACATGGTGATGATCAAGATGATGTGTGATGAAATTAAGTTCAGATAAGATAATCTAATTTCTACAACGCAATTATCCAAGCGACGGCAAAAAAACGCCGTGTGATTCGAAAGGCATTAGTCAGCTCATTGTTCTCAACGCCTTTAGAATTTCTCGGTCCTTTAAACCTTAAAAGGGTTTCTTCTATCAGCCAGAAATCCAGACACCCGCGCAAATTACGTTCTTACACTTTTCTACCCGACCGTATCTCTTGTGGAGAGCGCAGACTTATTCGCATGGAGTTTAGAATTGGTTTTCACCCATTTTAAAGCAGTGTTCCTAAATCTCGGCCGAGTAAGGCGCCCTTTCCGATTGGTCGGCTGCTGCGGCGGCGCTATCGCACGACAGTTGGGGAGCTTTCTACTTGAATTACTCGAAGGATAAAAAAACGGGTATTTTGAACGCTATCTCAGATAGCGGGATTTGCGACCGTCGACTGTGATAAGGACGATAATAGAGTCGGAATTTTACATGGTTTTTTTCATCTAATTTTATATAGATCGCCACCAGGGTATATACATCTAAACGAGATTTTTTTTATATCCTACTTAAAAAAACTATAAACCCTTTGTAGTTACAAGTTAAATATTTCAAAACCAGATTGTTTTAGCAAATTGACGCCCATATTTACAAATCTACATCAAATACGAGTATAATATTTTTGTAACACTTCTTTCGTCAGTATTAAAGAAAAAGAAACGGCAAACGCTCGGATTTGAACCGCGGATATTGCATTTTTGTTCTATTCTTCTATATATATCGCTGGCACACTTTGCTAATTGGTCTTCAATTTTCTATCAAATATTGCTATATTAAAAGATATTTTAAAAAATCTGAGAAATGATTATAAATTTCTAAGAATAAAGTTCAAGAAAAATGTAATGTGGCTTTAACTTATATTTACACTTTTAAGTCTGCCATAAAATTGTTATAACAATGTAATCTTATTTAAAAATAATTTCATTTATGTAAATATAATTTGTTTTAGTTATATTTTTTTTAATGATTTCAAGCTCATCGGAAAGGTATATAGAAATTAAAAATCCAACATTATTACTAAACCAAACCGATGAAACTATTAACTCATTAAAAACAAGTCAGGTAATATAATTGTGTTGCAGCTAATTTTGTTGAACATATACTCAAGTTTGGGATCTAATATGGAAAGAGGATTGTAATATTTACTCGTTTTCACACGGAATAAAATATTTCACGAGCACAATTCCATTCTGAGATTGAAATATATTCACGAGAGGGCAGCCCTCCCATTGTCCTCTTCCATTGTTGTGGATATAAAATGTGGCGCTCGCTTCCATCTCCTTAAACTTTTGTTGTAAAATTGCTTTCTATCTCCTCTGCCCTCACATCGAGAAGTAAAGAATTCAAACTGTGACCCGGAATACATTTGATTTTCAATCGAGAAAATAAATGCCATTCTTGTTATACAGAATCATTCATTGTATCAAAAGATGAAAATTGCTACATTTAAAAAAATATATATATATATATATATATATAAATGCCAGTATGCCACGTTCATTTATTATTTGTAGCCGATTCTAGTACTTAGCTAATTCCTCAACTAAAATTCCTCTTTGAAAATATAGTCTTGACTGATAGTTTTGACTGAAGGTGACTTTGGTTTGGGCTCTACTGAAGAAACTACTTCCACTTAATCCAAGCATTCGCAAAAAAATAAACAAATCTCGAACACGTTTTTGTTTTAGTTAGTGATATATTCGTATTTTAATCTTGTGTTTGTTTTTAAGGAGACTGAGTGATTAGCCTGTCGCTTCCAAGACTTGTATTTAAACACGAACACAGATGATTGTTTTAACTTTATCGATCGATGTTGGAATTTTATATTTTTATTTTCGATGTCATGTTTTGGTTCATAAAAGTTGGGATTTAAGAATATTTTTTTATTGGTTATTGTAAAATCCAGCTATTGCACAAACTGAAGTACTTGTAAAACAATCATTTTTATGTTCATACATATTCATTTAAATTAAATTATTTAAGCAAGTATACCAATGATTTTCCATTACAATTTAAAACATTTAAATAAGTGCAATATTCGAAAAAAAAAAAATATATATTTTTTTTCATTATTGAAATACTCTTCTTTATACGATAACTTAAAAATAGTACATTTACTATCTTAATTGTCTAATAGATAATAGAAATAATTAAGCAAAACATCAATATCGTGAGTAACATTAGCAAGAAAAAATATAATTGGCTTAAAAAATAATTATGAGTACGGAAATTCTGCAACTCTGTTTATTTAAAAAACGAGAGGGAGGATTGTTATACAATGGCGACTCAATCGATAAAACTCTTTTTCTTTTGTAATTTGTATTCTCGGAACATGGGCAGACAATGGGAAGGTATCTCATGGGAGGAGCAGACGAGCACGCAGCCTCCCCAGGCTCCCCCAATTAACTAATATCTTAGATCATTTTTAAAGCAGCACATTTGCATTTTTATTAAGGCCAACTTTTCTCTCTCCCCTTTTTAGCGAGGCGAAAAAAAAACACAAAGAAAATTACAAGAAGCACAATAAAGCGATCTCGAAAACAGGGATACGAAAAAAGGGCAGCAGGAAAGGATGCTAAATGAAGAATCTCATCTTAGACGCTGTGATATCAAAGAGAATTAACTTAAAACTAATTACAGAGCAATTTCTTAATATTAAACATTTTAAGGGCTTTTTTTAATCCCGTCTTGGAGCGGAGCTTTTTTATATTAATAATATGCAAAGACAGAGCAGTAATTAAAATTTAATTTTTCGTGTTGGCGTCTCGTTTTCATTTCTCCTCTTTAGAAGATGACACGGCGCCCGAGAGGGATAATTCTTAGCTTTAATTAAGCTGGAGAAGGAGATGCAATTAGATGAGACTCGGAGTTACCTGCGACAAAAAATGACTTCAGAGATATTGCGAAAAGTTACCGGGGCGCGTGTTTTTTTATTTTTAGTTTCTTTCTTTGTCGCTTGTTTTGGTTTAAAAATAGGCGTTGGATTAAAAATGTCGCGGTTTTAATTACAAAAGGCTTACAGAACGATGCTGTTACTTGATTGCCTAACAATTTATATAACACAAATTGTATTGTTTACCTAATGTTTATTTATAACTAGTTATACTTATAAATAAACATTTTATTAATTAACTACATTTGTATTTAATTTCAGTCTAAAATATTCTAGTTTGCAAGTAAACTGTTTCTTTTACATTAATAAAAGAAAGAAAATCCGAGATTACTGTTATAACAAGAGATTGTTATATCATAAGTACGAGTTTTTATTATTATTATTTTTATATAAACAGATACAGGAGAATACCGACAGATGGTGATAGTAATACTGAAGTCTGATCTGTGGAATTCTATGAAGAATTACTATCTGTCGGTATTATCCTGTGTGTGTTTACATAAACAAAAACCAGCAGCTCAATCCTCTCGTAAAGCTTTGAACTTTCAACCTGGAGATTATAAAGAATGTTAAGAACTACGCATAATTTCTATGTGTGTGCAAATATGACTTGAAGCAAGGCACAAATTATAATAGCTGATAAAATGATTAAGTGGAAATTTGTGGCAACTATATGCTTTAGCTAGGAAGCAGAAATGAATTATGACTTCATTATTTTTTCTTCGTGTAGTTATTATAATGGTAATCAATATGCTGGTGTGAAACAAGTGAATGTGCTTAGTACAATAATAAGTAAAGCACTTAGAGTTATTTACTGGCAGTACATAAAGTATGAAAAGTACTCTTTGCAAATAATAAATCACGTGAATAACAACCACAATGTATTGGCAGTTAAATAAAGTACCGAAAACGCCTTAAAACAGAAACAATACGATCCCTCCCACACAGAAATGCTCCGAAAACCAATGCGAATCGTCCAAATATTTAACACATTTAATGGAAGATTTCGAGAGAACGTAAGGCTTATAAGAGAGATGAAGCTCTCAGGCTATATCTTTTCCTTTCCGTAGTTGTGCCTCCCCTTGAGCCACCCTCTCTGACTAATGTCCTCTCGTTGGTAACCGCCATTTTTAAAGCGCTTCCGTCCACCATCGCGCGCATTATTTTTTTATTTCAGTTCATCATGGCATTTCCAAGCTTTTTATCGAGGCATTATTAATACACTGTGCTCGCAAAGTATAAGTGCGTGATATTTTACTATGGAGCTTTTACCATTATCCGCGTAGAAATATAAAATAATATTTCCCGTTCACAAAGAGAGCTCTCTATTCTACTACTTATTTTTGTACGTTGACACACATCGCAAAAAAATACAGACTGACTTTAATATTTTATATTGATGTAGTTTGTATTATTACTCTTGTCTTTTCTGAGGCGTCTAAGTGCTGCGTCATAAGAGTCCTGCTCCTATAATTTCATAATTAGAAAACCCAGCACTTACACACAATTTACATATATCAGTAATATTTTTTTAAAGGAAATCACTGTTAATACTTATTCTTCTAAAAGAAGTTTGTCTACATATCATTTGAACGATTAGCTACGATAAAAATGGGAATTACATAAGATTACTGAACGTCACGAACAATGAGGTTCTTAGCGAAATCAAGGAGGATAGGAACCATCTCAGAGAGGCGAGCCCGATGGATCGGTCACATCATGCGCCACGATGGTCTTCTTCACGGCATTGTGGAAAGGATGGTTCAAGGTAGAAACTATAGAGGGCGCCCAAGACGGGAGTATTTGCAACAAGTGTTCGAGGACACGAGTTGTAGCTCTTATGCTGAGCTGAAGAGGACTGCAGAGGATCGAGAGAAGTGGAGATCGAGCTGCAAGATTTTGTTGCTGCAAATCAATCCACGGGATTGATACTACGAAGAAGACTCTACAAAAAGCCGATATTACAGCGCCTGTATTAGAACCATCTCTCTATTTGGCATTGAATCTTCTCATCACATCTAAATGGTGCAGCCATATAATATGGTTTTAAAATATATGCTGCAGGAGAATATTGAAAGTTAGATAGTGTAACTTTTAAAGAAACGATGAATAAGGTGAGAAGCAAAGAAGACTGTCTTCCATCTTACAGTTAGTTAAAAGACGAAGGAAGACCTGGCCGTGCTATGTAATTGACATGCTACATTTGCATTTTTTTCATCATTTAAAACTTATTTAAAAATATATTTGATAATTGTATTTATATAAGAACCCACGAACATTAGATTGACAACTGAGTGCCTTAACCTTTCACCCAAACTCTTCGGTATAATATGCTCTAGTTGCCAAGTGAGCTTTTTGTTCTTCCATATAATATAAAAGAATGAAGTAGTAGTTACTTACCCGGTTCACATAAGTGGTATAATGGTATCATTCCACGAAAGAGCTTTTCAAGAACATACCCGCAATATAAATAATATTTCATAATGGCTTCATTAAGTCAAAGAAAAATAAAGAGTTTTTCTTTATCATTTATAAATAAATCGTAATAATAATGTAATGCTGATTTTTATGTCCAATATTCTTCTGATGTATATTAAAAATAATCAGTTTGAAATGCTTTAATATGTAAATGTCATAGATAATGTTGTATAATTCGGGCCAAGGTTTTTAAGATATCTTCAACCCAAAAGAGAATAGTTTTTTATATAAATAAGGCATTGGACTATACATAAAATTTATTCGCTAGTACTCGTAGTTAAGTTCATGCAAAATGTATTATTACAAAATATCATCAAAATATTTAATCGAATGAATCATCGTGTTACAATTACTCCCTCACTTAATCATTGAGAAACGTTTTCTAAGAATATTTTTAGATGCATTGAGACTCTCAACAATATCAGATTATAAAAGCCTTGTGAACATTGTCCTTATCATCCGATATACTTCAAAACCTATTACAAGATCCATAAGTTATTGGTTTTACGCTTTTGCCTGAACCATTTGACTTATAGAGAATGCTTAACTTAACACACCAAAAACTCTTCACGAAGTACCAAATATTTTTTTCAATTTCATATAAAATATATTTAAAAAAAAATACCATTTATAGATATAATTAAACAGCATTACTTAATCCTTATTGACAACATTAAAAAATAAATTATTTTAAATAAATTTTTATATTGTTTTTTATTATTTTATTTTTATTGATTTCACTACAACACCTCACACCCTGTACTGACGTCATACTATTTATATTTCGTATTTTTATATTTTGGCAAAGCGCTCTCCTGGGAATAATTAAAAGCCTCCCGTGAACCTCGTAGCGTCTACAGCTCTACAGTCTACGCCAGTAGTTCTTAGCCTTTTTGAGGCCTCGAAAAATTTACAAAAAAAAACGAGTCAAATTAACAAAGAACCAAAACATAAATGCTTCAAATCTAGTTATAAAATGGAGATGCGTTGTTAGCGTTATATTTAAAGGGAGGAGGCTAAATACGAAAAGTTTAGGATCAATACTAAAACAGGATACCTAGATTCAACAGTTATTGGACGCAAGCTGATGATAAATAATGAATGATAGTCAATCTAGAAGAATATTATTAAAGGGCACTCAAGAACTTGCGAACAAATTTTTGCGCCATATCTTCCAAAGGTAGAGTGTTTGTTGGTCTTGCAAAATTGACTGATGACATCAATAGAATAGTTGGAATAAGCTGAGTGATGATGGTGAAGGATCATAGAGGATGCCTTTATGCAACATTGCACAAATATAAGCTGATGATGATGAATTAATAACGATCAATTAGGATGAAAAATATTTGAGTGACATCCAAACGATGTGTTTCAATCTTCATCTTGCAAGACTTATGACATCAAAATAATTGTGAGAGAAAGCTGAACGATGTAAAGAATGAATAACCTAGAGGCAGGCTTAAATTTAAAAAAATTCAATTTAATTGGCTTTTTCAGTTAGTACGTACAGCAGAGTACAACCGATTTTAACCAGATCAGTTGATCTTCATAGGTTGATGATTATGAAGGGAAAGGTTAGGAACGGCTGACCTACGGCGTAGCACTGTTCGTCGTACTCCGTAGAGGCCACCACAGACCGCTATCGCTTTACCTCGTGCTGTATTTGATGGCCTCGCGAAGGGCCCTCCGACCAATGGGGGCCTCGAGTCCCTCCCGCATTGCCTCTCGGCTTAATCAACTTTTTTGTCAACCGAGTATTAAATAGATCCACTCGCCGCGCGGGTCGTGTAGAATATTTTCGAAGAGCATTAAAAAGCACACCCACCGGCTTTTATGACGCCTCATTGTTATTTGGTGTCGCATTAGTTTACTTTTATTACGACACATTTCGGTTTAATAATGAAATACAATTTGTTTAATTTTGCTCCATTATTTAAGCAATAAAAATCCTATAATGTAATTAGTGAGAAATTCTTCTAGATCATCCAAGAATGATCCATTACAATTGTAATACGTCGACAAACAGTAAGTTACGTGATTGCAGAACTTTAAAGTATAAAAGATTTATCATTGCTTTTAAATATATTCTATTCTCCTATGTTAAGAATGTGTAGACTGGTTAACTCCTCTAGTGACTTGGACTTTTTCGGGGTGGACCTTCCAGCATTTCGCAGATCCCTCTACTAATGTACTAGTTCTGTTTTTTTTACTCATGTTCATGTTTTGTCTAAATTTATTGTCTTAGCTATTATATTTGTTCTGTTTTACCATTTCATTTATTGTATTTTCTATTTTAAAACCGTATGTATTGGCCTAGGCAGTTAATAAAATAAAATAAAAATATCACCTATGCAGGGAGCGTCGGGCTAATTATTTTATAAATGGGGTAACAATCCTCTTTCCGATTTACATATTCTACACGTATAAATAAATCACCCAAAAAATGCCTCAAAAAATGGAATTTACTATGAATGGGTGGTATTCACGGGACGATTTTCGTCTATCACCAATTTTAATTAATAGGCTATGACTGGCATTTTACGGGTGAGGGATCAAATTCACACCAACCGGGAGTATTTTAAAGCTCAGAAATCCTTTTTTTTAATATTTATTTTTTTGAATATTTATACTCGTATATACATACGAAGATTTAATTTTATTTATTACTCGAAGAAATATATTTATTTCTGATATTCTTAATACTTTACTTATAGGACAATAAAGATATATAAAAATAATGAACAGCTGATACACATACAAATTCAAATCAAACACAATCTTATGAGAAATTACTTTTATTGTTTTTACTTTTAAGTTTATCAGTTGTCGATACATATATTTTATTCAAATATTCAAGCCCGTATTAAAAATAATAATCATAAAAAAAAAATAGTAAATAATCCGCATTTTTCATAAAAGTGGTAATGTATCATTTATCGCTGAAACTTTGTATACATATGTATACATAATACCTTTAATGCTTTAACATTGTCAGTGTAGCTGGCGTTGTACCCATCAGCACTGACGTTTCGGGCTATTAATTATAAATCTCTCCCGCACACCTATCAACTTTATATCAATTTATTGGGCAAAATCTGTGGATTCTGTTCACTACAAATTACATATTGTTTTTTTTTTGTGGGGCGCTCTCTCTGATGATTTATCGGTCTTTTGTCAGTGTTTAAAATCTATGATGTCAGATGTATCGCGGAATATTCGCATTAAATTTGAAATAAATGAAGCATTTTTCGGCTCGGTTGGCAGCTTGATGAATAATTATTTTCGTGATGGATTATGTCGACCGCTCTTCGAAAAATAATTACGATTTGTACGCGAAAAGGCTGTAAAAAATATTTAAATTCGTATTATATTTTAACAGTAGCCTACTACAAAAACATTCCTTAGCTTTCTCTTTATCTCCTTATATTAATTTATTATTATAATTTTAAGTACATCAATTATTTTTCCTCTACAACAGTTTTTTTTATTTAGAAACGTTCTTTCACTACTATATTCCATATTCTCTAACCGGAGAGTAAACTTGATGCAAAAGTTTGAAAAAACTGCATTTCTTAAAATTCTAAGCACATTGATATTCTGAAGACCACACAAGGCATTCAGGAGAGCTTCGGTGTTTGGATTAGAATTAATAAATTGATTTGAGAGTTCATAAAAATGGAGATAATATGTGGGGGACATATGCACAAGAAGCGAATATAATGAAAAATATTACATATATACTCGTAAATTTATTATTTGAGTCATCGTGACATATCCCCTCTCTAGTCAAGGCATATACAGTTCCGGTTTTAGGGGGTGGCGAAGTGGGTTGGTGCCCCAGGGCGTTGAATAAGCAAGGGGCGCCGAGGGCAAGCAATCTTCTTTAGATTTTTTTAAATGTATACTATATGGGGCGCAAGAAAAAAAATCCCTAAGGCACCGCAGGCTCTAAGCCGGTACTGGGCATATGATCGTAACAAACCGTCGCCATACAGTTCTGTAAGTCACCATTGTCCACGCAACATCGAATGATGGCTCTGACTCACAACGCTTAGCCGAGTACATTCTATGTATAGTTTTTGTCAAAAAAATTATGAGGCTCTGAACAAAATGTAAATGTAGTTTACACTTTTCTGCGATTTTAGAAAAATATGAGTATGATTCAGCCATGTCAGGATGGAAGTTTCCTGTGTCTGCTCCCTAACATCTTCACTAAACATAAAAACAAACCATCGTACCCTCGGCAATCAAAACGGTACACAACATAAATTTTTGAATCCTGTTCAACACATACTAAATCTTTTAACTCATTCAATGCCTCATATTACAGTTTTATTCTACTGTTGTAATGTTCAAAATTAACTAACTTTATAACTAAATATAAAATATATTGGCTTCTGGTCAAAAACCATAAGCAATATCTGATATATGTGCTTACTAGAAAACATTATTACAGTCTTTATAATTTACCTTAAAATTTATCAAAAAATCTACCATAAAGGCTTTAAAGATTTCAATAAAGCGATTGCTGGTAAATTCATAGACGATCTATAATTGCAAGTTCTTTATCATTCTAGAGTCGTGTTTAGCATTCTTCAAAATAAACAAGTGTCATACAATCAGCAAATGTGATGTCTTCATCATTGTACTGTTTTATACTGTGTGCATTCACGTATGAAAAAAATCGTTTGACGAGCGAGACTAGTGAATGCATAAATAACGTCAGGCTAGCGACGCAACGGACGACTGACGGAAATGAAAAATGCCTCGCTGCAAAATATAGATGTGACGATTCATACGCGATGGAATTTTTCTCGTTTGAATTACCTGCCGTTAAAATTTGCGAAAACAATGTCTGCATAGAGGTTTTACGACAATCTAAATTTGACACTTTTGCTGATAAAAAATAAAACATTGATGTCACCTTTAGATATCAAAAATGATGTAAACTATCGCGTTATTTTCAAAATAAGTATTTTCAAATACAGTTGGAGTATATGGTCATCGCGAACTACCGCCATGGTCCTTGCCATATCCCATGTCAGTTCTACCTTTCAGAGCTGCACCTAGAACATTTTATACATTGTTACTCCTGGCTTTACGGGACGGTGAGATCATAGGAGAGAGGTGTCACGACCTATCGTTCCCAGAAAATACATTCAACGACTCATCGGTAACGACGTGTGGCGTACCGGACAACTGGTGCACTAGATGTCTCGCTAACCTAACCTAACCTAGTATTTGTCCAGTGATCGTAGAGTACAGGTATTGGTCTCGTTAACAAAATAGCTTAGGTTAGGTTAGGTTAGGTTAGCGAGATATCCAGTACACATGCAAATTTCTGGGAACGGAATTCGGGGAGATTTACGCCATATACATTTTGAATACTACTTAATTAATATAATTGTAGAATTAATTTTAATTAAAAAATTAATAAATTAAAAATATTTAGTTTTGATTCACAATTTATTGTGAAACTAAATATTTTTAATTTATTCATTTTTTAATTAAAATTAATTCTAAAATTATAATTATGTAGTTTCACCAAGTATTGTCAGTTGATAACCTTAATGTTACTTAATTAATATATCAGTCCTTTGAAAACATTACCAGTAAATGACAATGAATTAAAATTGATGAATATAATCACTGTGGCGATGCTTTCAAAGAAGTAAAAAATCTAAAAACATATATCTACTTACTTATAACTCCATACATGTGGTGGCATTGGCACATGTGGTTAACAAAAAAAATTCTCCTGTGACGAAACCTAACAATATACTTAATTAATATATAAGTGCTTTGGAAACATTACCAGTAAATGACAATGAATTCAAATTAAGGTATTTAATCACTGTGGCGATGCCTCCAAACAGGCAAAAAAATCAGCGAATAAAGCATCGCTGAAACGGTTGCGCTCTATGTAAATCTCTATATATGCCCAGCCAGACTGGACGTGAAAAAAACGGGCGTTTGAATTTATTTTGAAATGGATTACGGCCTACGGTTCATACGCGGAACACCCCAGACGATAAACATGTCAAAAATACGGGGCCAGGGATCACCGATACACCAGATAAATCCATCAGGTTTTTTTTGCGCGATTCGGTCGCGTTTTGTGCAATTTTACGGTCGAATACCGGATATTATTCCGGTGCGACCGACGGACCCGCCGCTAAATTTTCTGATGAATTATTTAAAGAGGTCGATTCGATGCACCCCCTCTCCCATTCCTCATTTCAGCATATACATTTTCAAGGGAGAGGAATATCGCTACTTATAAAATACTTCAATACGTATAACAAGTTCGAATCTCTGCAATATATTTTATGAAATATATTTACAATCTCTTAACCTTTGTCAAAGAAGAAGACTTACCTCGTTTAATACATGTTTTTCTCTTCAGAAAAGCATAAATTAGGACCATTTTTTCAAGCACTTATGCTCAATTCGAGACTCGCTGTAGTATACTAATTTCGCAGCCTTAGACTGAGGTCTATTTGACATCTAACTCATGTAACTAGAATCACGAGAAGGCCTTCAACTACTCTCAAACAAGTAGCTTTTTTCGTGCGTCCAGTAACAGGTCTGGGTCTTCATAAACAGGACGGGACAGGGAGGGTTTTCAGCAAGCAAGCGAGCTCTCTACATTCTATATGGCTGTACGCAATTTTCTAAAGAATGTGATAGGTGGAGCTCTAGGAGGCAGAGCTGCTATCAGATGAGCGAGGACTTTGGCGACTAATAGAACTTTGAGATGTAGTCATACAGAAGAATTTTCGGAATTTCCTGGAGAGACCACGTCACGAACAATAAGGCCCTCAGCATAATCAAGGAAGATAGGCACCTAGTAAGAACCATCTCAGAGAGGCGAGCCCGATGGATCGGTCACATCATGCGCCACGACGGTCTTCTTCACGACATTGTGAAAGGGATGGTTGAGGGTAGAAACTGTAGAGGCCGCCTTAGACGGGAGTATTTGCGAAGACATGAGTTGTAGCTCTTCTTATGCTGAGCTGAAGAGGACTGCAGAGGATCGAGAGTGGAGATCGAGATGCAAGATTTTGTTACTGCAAACCAATCCACCGGATTGATACTACTACGAAGAAGAACTTTGTGGTAGCAGTTTGCGACGAACGTATTGGATATACAATAATAATAAAGTTCTTATATTTTTTGCATTCATTTAAGCATAATTAAAATAACAATTAGTTTATTTTTAATTATCTAATTTTTTATTAATATGCATTGTGTTGCGATTCGTAGTAATTATTCGATACACTCCATATTATATTGAAATACATAAAAAATAGTGATCGTCATAAAATCATGAAAGTTATAAAATTGATTAAGTAATAAAAATTGAATACAAATGGGCATTATCAAAAACAAGCATTTAGATAAATACGCATAAACATATTTAAAGCCCCACAGAATAAATTCCAGTCGTACAGGAACGTTGTGGTAATAAAAGTATAATCGTTCATACAAATATTGGTGCAATAAAATCAGATTCTATTGACGATAGCTAAAAAAGAGATATTAATTTATTGAATAACATAAATGTAAAGGGCTTAAGCGTTATTTTATATGAATAATTTTGTACTACTTCTTCTTCGTAGTATCGATCCGGTGGATTGGTTTGCAGCAACAAAATCTTGCGTCTCGATCCTCTGCAATCCTCTTTAGCTCAGCATAAGAGCTACAACTCATGAAACGAAAAATGAGGTTCTCAGCATAATCAAGGAAGATAGGCACCTAGTGAGAATCTCAAAGAGTCGAGCCCGATGGATCGATCACATCTTGGTCTTCTTCACGACATTGTGGAGGGGATGGTTAAAGGGTAAAAACTGTAGAGGGCGCTCTTGACGGGATTATTTGCAGCAAGTGTTCGAGGACATGAGTTGTAGCTCTTATGCTGACCTGGAGGGCCTTATGCTTAAAATAACGTTATGAACAATAATAAAATCATTAAAAATCGCAAACAGAGCAGTAGATAAAATTAACTGTTTCTAGAACCCAAGAAGTTTCCTTTTTTTATACTACAGCTGCTGTCTCTTAATATATAGTATTGAGGCTATTTAGGCTGTTGCCTTGGAGGTTGTCGGAAATCATATTTATATGTTCCCTTGTGGATCTTTGGGTGCAGACAGTGCCGGTTTTAGGGGGTGGCGCAGTGGGTTGGCTACCTAGGGCGCCGAATGAAGTAAGGGCGCTAAGTTCAGCATAAGCTCCTACAAGGCGTGTTTTCTGAAGATTTTTCCTACCACCCAAAAAAAACATGAGGCACCAGATTTTTTTTTTGCCCAGGGCGCCACTAGGGCTAAAACCGGCAATGGCTGTAGATATATCTTGAAACAAGGCATGGACAGTTGCAAATACCAGAACTGAGTGACGCCAAATTTGATGACCATATGCTAAGGATATGTAACATATATGCGAATACTTTTTTTTATTAAGTTGTTACATATTAATTATTTGTTAATGCAATGAATCTACTTTACATGTTATTGTACGCCCATTTTTTATCTCTTGTATTTATATGACAAATTCAATATACGAGGCATATACAGTCGGCTCCCGTTTTACGACGAAACATTTATTAATTTAAACGCGAATGACAGATTTTTAATTCACCTTTAACGCTCATAATTTCGGCTTATTCCGCGCACTAAAAGATATTTTGTGACGTTACATGTCCGGCCGGCGTTTGATTCCTCCTTTCTCGTCGTTTTGATTGGTCCCATAATTTTTTTACTGTCGGGACTATTTATTTTTATTGAAGGTTTACGATATCAATTTGATAAAATATCCATCATCGGTGTCTTTATAACGGCGGATGGGCCAAAAAACGAAAACAATAAAAACACATTTGTATCAGGGATGAATCGATGTTCTTTTAGTTTGTATAGATTTTTTTTATGTCAACGCAAACCCAAAATATCCAAATTTTCAAACCATTATTTTACTTAAAATTGGACAGAACTTTCGTTTATTATCTGCAATTTGAATCTCAAGTACTCACATATCTAATTATTTTTCTTCTTCGTAGTATTAATCCGGTGGATTGGTTTGCAGCAACAAAATCTTGCATCTCGATCTTCACTCTTCTCGATACTCTGCAATATGCTTAAACACTTGCTGCAAATACTCCCGACTAGGGCACCCTACGCAGTTTCTACATTCAACCATCCCTTCCACAATGTCGTGAAGAAGACCATCATGGTGCATGATGTGACCGATCCATCAGGCACGTCTCTCTGAGTTTCTTCCTTGATTATGCTGAGAACCTCATTGTTCGTGACGTGGTCTCTCCAGGAAATTCCAAGAATTGTTCTGTATGACCACATCTCAAAGGCCTCTAGTCTTTTTTTATCACTTTCAGATAAGCACCATGTCTCACAGGCGTAATATTTTGGATCTTGTTATTATCGTTAATTTATGTGAAAACCTAAGAAGTTATTTAGTAATTAAATCAATTATATATGTTCTTGCATAAGACTTTACATACAAGAAATCTTCTTTTGACTTCCTGAAACTATGTCTTCATTGTACACCATTAATTAATTACTCATAGTGTAATTTAAGTCAATTCTGATTATAAATTGAAATTCCCAATAATTTATTTAAAGCGATTGTTTATATTTTGGATCAATCCAGGTTCATTTTCAACAATAAATTGACAGTAATTAACCTTAATATTGATCACTATACAAATATACATCATATTTGATTATTTAAATACTGATAAAATAATATAATACATGCCAGGATATTCACAAAAGATACAAAATTGTTAAGTATTTTCTATGTATTAGTAATTTCGGAATTCACAGAAGACTGAAATAGAAAAAGACAAGAAATCTGTCATCTATGAGGTCATTGGTAAATGTTTGTTTGTACATATTTTAAATTTGCGCTAAAATCGAAACGTTTAAAGCTAAGAATAAAAAAATTATAATGAAATGTACAGATCCTCACATAATGAGATTTCTGGCGGATATAGCTCAATGGTCAAAGCTTTTGCTTTGCAAGCAAAGGGCCGTGAGTTCAATCCCCGACGGAGATTAAAAAAAAGGATTCTTGATAGATTTATGAGCTCTAAAACACCCCCAGTTGGCATAAATTTGATCCCTAACCCGTAAAAGGCTTGTCGTAGCCTATTAATTAAAATTGGTGGCAGACGAAAGTCATCCCGTGAAGACCACCCATTCATAGTAAATTCCTGTAATCATGAAGATGATGCGTGAATCTCGGGCTGTAATCTATGACGTTGGCAGATCAGCACTCCACACGCAGCGCTTAACCATATGTAACATGGTAAGCATCTTAGAATCCACAGATGATACTTCAGCATCATATCACCATCTGTTGGTATTCTCCTGTATGTGCTTACATAAAAAATAGATTCTGACTCGTAAATCAATACAAAATCACAATATTACTTTCTAGAGAGTCTTTAATACTTATTTGTTTCTCAAGTATTCAAGTATTGTGCTCTTCAATTGTGTATTCACTATTCTTGGTATCGGTGCATCCCTGTTCTCCCCAATATTCAATTCTGTATCAGTTGTTCGGGGCCGGAAGACGCAAACAAACGTTGACAAGTTTATACGAAGTTATTGCAGCACTTAACTAATTGAATCATTGGAATTGAAACATCGCAACCGAGTTGTAGCGCTGCCCATAAAACATGGTGGGCGGGAGCAATGAGCGGGGGCGGCGCTAAGGGAGATACGGCAAGGAGAGGATCGAGAATAAAACCAACTTTATATCACATGATTTATACATAATTACGTGATTCACGTTAAAACAAGGTGAAATAAGTGATTCGTGTTAAAAAAGGTAAAATAAGTGATAAAACACTGTAAAATATAATTATCATTATAATGAAGCCCGATGGATTGGTCACAGCATGCGCCACGATGGTCTTCTTCACGACATTGTGTAAGAGATGGCTTAGGGTAGAAACTGTAGAGGGCGGAGTATCTGCAGCAAGTGTTCGAGTACATGAGTTGTAGCTCCGGATTGATACTGCGAAGACGAAGAAGAATGATGTAGGTCATCCGTGTTAAAACAAATTGTAATTCGTGAACTATTTTTAAGCAATTCAACATATTGTGATATTATATTTATTGCCAGGCAACATAATTCAGTGGTACGAGTAAAAGCGTTTCTTTGTTACTTAGACGCTGTCGGTTCAAATCCGACCATTATGGATTTTATTAAATTGACTTAATCAAATCTAAGCTCTATACATGCCTCCGGTTGGATTGAGCCACCGGTTAAGAACAAATAAATACAGATCTGAGGAGCGACGGGCTTAGCATCCAATCTCCTTACAAAATCCTGATTATTGATCACTCAAATATTTCTCTGGTACAACAGATGCAGTATATGCAAGTTCCCGGGGCTCTGGAGACTCTTGTAAGCCATCTATGTTTCCATGTAGACCTTCGGGATGCAAGTATTCTGGAACATATATAGACAATATTGGATTACAGAGCTGTGCAACGGTAATTCGTAGTATCCATATGCTCCAAATATGGAGCATTTATCGTAAAAGAAAAATATTTAAGATGATATAATTTTTGTTCGTCTTCAAGATGTGTGTGATTTCCAATCAACTCTAAGAAAAAATAAAGAATTCACTTTTAAATATGTTGCAAAAGAAAATCATTGAGAAGGACGATTTTTTGTTATAGAATCTAATTTCTTCGAATTTATTTTATTTATTCTTACTTAATTTACAACATTACGTTATTTTTGAAAGGGGCTCTCAGCTTTGTAAATTTACTCACCAGAAGAAGGATTTTTTTATATTTACACGAATGGATGATTCCAAAACAACATTTCTGCCTAGTAAGTTGACTTTTAACTAAACAATTTTCTTGTGCTCACGCCGTCATGTAAGGTCTTCGGAATCTATACATATAATTTTATCGGCACACCTATGGGAGGCGAAACTTGGTAATGATTTATTTACGAGAACTTGCTCTTTTTTTAATTCTAAAACATATAATACACATTTAAATATTAAGAAAAAATATATATATATTTAATAATTTACTGAGTCCGTGCCTTTGAATTATTCCGTGAACCTCCCGAATCTCCCTCACATCAAAAGCATTGTTCCACTATTCTTTTATTTGTCCGCTATTTGATTTCATTGGTCGTATACTTGCGACGCGCGAGAGGGACGCAGACATGGCCGAGAGTGACCGAGCGAGGGAGAGCGACGATCATAAATATACATGTGAGAAAGACCATAGGCCGGGGAACATTCTGCGGCTAAAGTTTCCTCTATCTGGCCGTCCTTTAGTATGAACGTTCCGCATCATTCCGTATCACATCACACGGTGTTGTGCGTCAGATTGAGCTTGCGATGTGTGTGTGCGTGTAAGACGTCGGGATCGGGGTGTGAGAGTAGGGAGCGCAATGCCGAGATTCAAATGACGACATCCCGGCATCTACAAAATATATATTTTCTTGAAATAAACCCATTAGAAATATTCTTATGATAACATATCGCTCTAAAAGCTCAAAGCAAGTGTGTATTTCAAGAGAACACCGACGCTTTGTAACATTGGGGACGAATCAAAACTTGGATGGGTTGTTGCTAACGATTTATCGCTGCTCGGTTTGAGGTGTTCTTTTGGAACAAATTTTCCAAGACTTGACAGCATCAGGCTAATAATCCGAACTCGTTAAAAAAATACAATTATTAAATTATCCAAAATATATCTCGGATACTACAGCTGCTGTCTCTTCTGTGCTGGGGTCGTTGTGAGCCATATATGTTCTCAGGTGCAGAAGTGTCATGGGATGAGCTATGGAAAAATGACAACTGACAGATCTGTGTGGCGGAAATTTGTGGTGATTATATGTTCCAGATATGGAACGAATATGAGATATGGAAAGGTCTATAGTAAAAGTTTCGGAATTTATAATGCTCCTGGGATTAAAATATCCCTCAAGATTACTATCATGTAGATTAGTATTATAGTGTCGGAAGCAACAGGATCAGATCCTGTCTGCTCAGAAGTGTGCGACGTCGATGGCGTTATTCCCGGCCATCATCAGATCTACCTGGGTGCAGTTACTCGGATACAGCGCACACTCAAAAAGGTCTGGCATGGTCTGCACTACGCCGCAGTCGCATTCAGTCGGTCCGCTGTAAAACTGCCAGGCTTTTATTTGTGTTTTCGTCTTGCATACTCCGGTCCGAAATCTGTTATTAGTATTATAAGAAGACGTGGTCGGAAGTAATATGTGAAACAACCTAGAATAAAAGTTGTGGGATTGAGACAACTTCTGGAATTGATATATCCCTCGGTAGTGCCAGCCCTGAATTCTAGTATTATGAGGAGACGCGGTCGGAGGTATTACTCGTATATGGAAGCATTGCTCTTTTAGGGTTGTCGCAATTATTCCGCGGCAGATTGTTTGCTCTTGCGAGTGGTTCCGGAAATTCGCGGAAATGAATGAGATTGGTTTGATTAATTAATCTCACTTGCCGCCGCATGTGTGGCCGAACGTCTTATGTATCAGAATGTTCTGTTCCATGTAGACACATGTACTAGGAAAATATCTTTAATGTAATGTGGCATGAGTGGAATAATGTGAGAATTTGTTTCGAGATTGATTGCGGCCATAATAAATGTAGAGTCGTGTAAATGTTGTACCCAAATTTGCCTCGTGATTTTAGTCTAGGACTATGATATGACTTTTAGTGAACAATATTCTTGCAAATAAATAACATAGCATCATACTTTTCCCAATAATTATCAATTATGTCTCTTATTTGAATCATTTTGCAATGTTTTGATACATTTCAACATTATCATAAAAAACAAATATATATTTGCAAAAAATAATTCATTTAACCATCGACTAAAGCATGTTGTAAGACCAGTATTCTTTCGTTTACCGTACAGTTTTGGTTTGATTTATAGTTAAGGAAAATAATTGCGTAGAGCTGCCAATAGGACCAAAAGTTTCACAACTAACCAATCTATAATATGTAAAACTATATATATCTTTTTATATAAAAAAAAACCGTATCATGCAAATTACAATTAATGTAAGACTATACGAAGGAAACAAAATTAAATAAATAAGAATGTATTTCAGCCTCGATAACTGTAAACACAGTGGCGGCTTTAGACCCTGCGGCGCCCTAGGGCAAAAAAAACTGGCCTCCTGTTATTTTTTTTTCTTGCGAGGAAGGGAAAATCTACAGTAAAACATCCCCTTAGTGCGTGTAAAAAATATAATTCATTGTTAAAAAAGTGTAGAAATGTTTGTAATGTTTTGCTCGTAAGCCAATCTTCAACAAACTAATTTCTAACTACAAAAATATTAAATATATTGTAGAAATAGCGCAATAAAAAAATCTAGAAAAATTTAGCTGCCCTCTGCGCCCAAGATCATTCGGCGCCCTAGGCTCCCAACCTATCTCGCCACCCCCTAAATGCAGCACTGTGTAAACCTGAAATAGTAAATCTGCTTTCTCTTTATGTTTTATATCTCTCATTCTAGATGGAATGAATATGTATGTAAGATGTACTTGACAGAAGCTTAAGTGCAGAGAAACCTAGAATAATTTACTGATATAAATGTTTTGTCACAATTTGTGATGATCATATACAAGGTTATCCGTGAAATAAGGTTTCCAGTGACTTTTCACAGTGTAAAACATGTTTAATTTCTTGAATGCATACATTTTTGGAAAGTTCAGGCTTTTATCTATTTTTCTAAGTAGTCGCCACTGAGGTCAATGCATTTTTGCATGCGTCATACAAGCTTTTGAATGCCCGAGTCAAAAAAATCTGCCGCCAGGCCACGCAGATACCTGAGAACCGCTTCTTTCAGCACTTCTCTATCGCCGAAATGCGTTCCACCCAGGTTTGTCTTCATGTCAGGGAAGAGATGAGTCATACTCTAATAATTAAACGAATAAGAAATAAGAATACAAATTAAATATTTATTACGTTATTTCTTTTAATGAAGTAATTCCTAGAAATAAAGAATACCTGTTTCAATGTTTGTATTTATATTATTGATAGATCTGAGTAGCGGTGATGAGTGGCTTCCATATGTCCTTATGTAAATTAATTATGTAATATATAAAGTTTTATGTCAAAGTGTAACCTTATATGCCGTAAACAAGTAAAGTTTTTCTTCGACAGTTTTTTTTCTTGAATAAAGTATGCTCCAATTAGAAGAATAAAAATAATTGAAATATAATTCGGTATCCGATTTTATGAAAAAAATAAAAAATAATCACGTTTATGATATGGATTTAAAAACGCTGAAAATGAGACTTGAAAGAAGACACGGTGCGAAGTAACGATTATTGTCTGCCGCCCACTTTCGAGGGCGGCCCGGCGACATTGTGTGTGGGCGGCTGTTGGGCGGTAATTAGGCGGACTCCACGCCATTAGTTACATGTGGCAAGGGCGGAGACATCCCGCCCACCGCCCACCGCCCAGTGAATGTTAATGCTATTAAGCGAAAGTTTGAGAACATCATCTGAGAGGAACTACTATTTACATCGTTAATTTTATTCCTTTCTTTTTCGTACTTTACAGCTGTGAATCTTGGCATCTCACCAAAAGACAATACAGCCGTATAAAAGCTTTCGAAAGCAGATTCGTACGTAGAATATTGGTGTACGATTGTTTGATGTTATTTATATTCTTAGCATTCATTTTTTATGTACACACATACAGGAGAATACCGACAGATGGTGATAGTAATTCTGATTTCTCATCTGTGGAATTATATGACGCTAACAATGGTACATATGGTTAAGCGCTGCATGTGTAGTGTTGATCCGCCAACGTCGTACACTAGCCCGAGATTCACGCATCATCATTATTATTACAGGAATTTACTATGAATGGGTGGTCTTCACGGGAAGACTTTCGTCTACCACCAATTTTAATTAATTGGCTATGACTGGCATTTTACGGGTGAGGGATCAAATTCAAACCAACCGGGGTATTTAAGAGCTTAGAAATCAATCAAAAATATTTTTTTAAATCTCCATCGGTGATCGTACCCACGACCTTCGGCTTGCAAAGCAAGCGCTTTGACCATTGAGCTGTACCCGCCGGCAATTCATTTTGAGATACATCGCTTTAATTAATAAATAAATAATATCTACATTGTTTTGAGATGGATTACACTGAGCATTGTTTAATCACTTGCTGGAAGACCGCAGTTTCATTTTAATGAAGGCTTTATCAGTTGCAACGTGTTCCAATGTATAAATTGCTTTTACAATACATTTAAAGTTACTACAATATTTCGTGAATGGTGAGATCCCAGGGACCTGATAAAAAGGCAACTGTAGATTATGTTTATAGTCTTCTGTGTCATCCGACAAATATATTTCAGTCAGATTTATCTTTGTATTTGGCCTGACTGTACAATTGAAAGCACACGTTCTACAACCTCGCAATGTTAAACTATCGTACCCTAATATTCTACGTAAGCACTAATTTTAAAAAGCAAGTACACCGCTTCATTTGTCTGTAGTCGTTCTATAAAATAATATATTAATTTGCCATACTCAAAAGAGCTTTTTTGTTCAGATATGTCCGAAATGTTGTATGTAATAATAGGACGTACACGTGTTTTGTTTATCTCAATGTTGTGAAACAGTTTTTTTTTCAGTAGTTCAGTAAAAATGTCGCGTAAAGGTTGCCTTTTTGGGGCGCGATTATTAATTTGCACCCTTATCTAAAGTGTGTACCACTTCATTTCATCCCGTGGATAAATGACCGCCGAAACATCCCTTGCGACACTCGCCCTTCCCTGGGTAAAAGGGAGGTGTTCAGCCAGCAACAAAACAAAACACGGCATAAACACATTTCGCTTAGTCCCATATTTATTTACACCTTATAAACATCTTATAAGACCAAACCTTCAATCAGAACAATATGTATACACACCTATTTGAAGTCAAAATTACATTCAATAATTGAAGTATGTTATTTATAAAGGGTTTTGTTTTCGTAATAATCATGTTAATTATCACTTTTAAATATTATTTTTGAAATATAGTTTATTCTTTATTTCTGATTCGATTTTGGCATATTTTTTAGAGTGTTTACGCTGTAAGCGCTCACGTACCATGGTGCTATATATCTCCTCCAAGAAAAAATAGTTGGTAAAACGTAAAAACCAACATTTTTTATCATTGATTTGAAATGTCTTACTAAATTTATCAAGTCAGCTGTTTGACGTAGTCTTCTTCGTAGCATCTTCTTCGTAGTATCGATCCGGTGGATTGGTTTGCAGCAACAGAATCTTGCATCTCGATCTCCATTCCTTTCGGTCCTCCGCAACCCTTTTCAGCTAGGCATAAGCGCTACAATTCATGTCCTCGAATACTTGCTGCATATACTCCCATCTCCTAAAAAGCACCTTTTAAAATGAGCCCCTAATATGTGCACGATTTCAATGGACTAATTCAATGACGTCAGTAAAAAGATAATATCACGTACAAGATATCTTTTAAATGACTTTATCGTTCAGAGAAATTAAGAAAGGACGTACTTGCGTACAAACTAGCAATAGTTTTTTTATAAATGAAGCTGATATTTTTCTATATTTTAATATATAAGCGAAGGCATCCCATTATGAATATCTCTAGCTAAAAATCAGATCATGTAGTTTAAACGATAAAATCATCACAAATTTAAATATTAAAAAATTGACTAAAAAATATGCTATCAGTGTTTTAGCTTAATGAAGTGAACGGCCTCACATCGAGCAAAACGATCCAGTCGTTACAGTTTCAGACCCCCTTTTTTCTCCCATTTAGCGCCCCTTTTTCTGCCATTTGTGCCCCCTTTTTGGAAAGGGGGCGTGGGTGTAGTACCCTCCTTAGCTTAATTACTTTGCAAATTATATGGGGCGATTGGCGCCCGGCTGGGGGGTGTGCCCTTGAACAATTAAAATTAATCTTCGATGCAAATTTGTTTTAAATAAGATTTCCATAAAGTAAACCACGGGCGCTTCCGATCTGAGTTTGATTCTGTATTTCCGTGATCACTTTTTGATATTGCCATATAATTATTAAAATTAAATTCTGCGTAATGTGATAATTTGACGAAGAGTCTGAAGAAAATTATTTGATTTTAGTTTTTCAATTGGTAATTGAAATATCTTTATAAAAACTAAGAGAGAAATTTAGATAGACAAACGTTGGATCGAACAATGGCGATATAGTTTTGAAACAACAGTTCGCGTCTGATCATCAAAGTTAAGCGATGATAGGCGCGTGTCATACTTGGATGGGTGTCCACTTACATCGAATGACGTTGATTGGAATGATACACCTCTTAAGACCAAATAATATAGACTTTAGGAGCATCAAGCTAATCACCCGGTTTCCGTATAACATACTTTTAAAAATAAATATTTCGTTTCAACCAAATATCTATTAAAATAACATCATCTCATCATCATCAGCCTGTATAAGTCCACCGTTGAACGTAAGCTTCCCGCATGAGTCTCCATCCTCATCGATCGTCTGCCTTCCGCGTCCAGGCTATTCCCGCTAATCTTCTCATGTCGTCAGTTTATCTTGCAGGGTGTCGGCTTATGCTTCGTTTGCCAGTTCTGAGGCGCCACTCCAATACTTTTCTTCTGCATCGACCGTCGTCTCTTCGACAGATATGTCTTGCCCATTACCACTTGAGTGTGTCTATTCATTGGGTAGCCTCCACTACTTCAGTTCTTCTGCGGATATCCTCGTTTCGGATTCTATCTTTTAGACACTCCGAGCATAGATTTCTCCACACCACGCTTGAAGACATTTACTAATTAATATTTTATCGGAGATTTATATTTTAAATAGGAATTTGTTACTATATATATAATAAGACCGCAATGAAATAAAAATGTTTACAGTATCGCTTAGTTTTGCGTCTAATCGTGAAACCTAACCTTAAAATTTGGGACAATTATAGGTCACATTGCTTCTTTTTCGATATGCAAAACATAATATATTTTTAAATATTAATTAAAAATGTCTTTTTAGACGATATTTTTTATTGATTTTGTCTACGAAACGGTTAATAATAAATCCCTTTGTGGACATATATGTATATAAAGTATCAGTGTCGGCTCTAGACCCTGCGGCGCCCTAGGGCAATATTTTTTCTGGTGCCCCATGTATGTATTTAAAATATATGAAATAGATTGCCCTCAGCGCCCCTAGCTCATTCGACGCCCTGGGCCACCGACCCACTGCGCCACCCTCTAAAACCGGTAACTATAAAGTATTCTCCAGAGTTACAACTAACACGTTGACGTCTAGATTTGATGAATCCCAATATCTAGAAAAAACAGAATTATTTAAATGCTGTTGCTACTATTGACCATATTCAAACGTTGATACAAATATTCTGAACATATAATGTGTTACAAAGCATTTGTTTATTGATTACCATCAAATCAACAGTAAGCCCATTGCATTGAATGTAACGTTAATGACTAATATTCTTAATTAACTACAAGAAGTAGTTAACAAGCGTAATGGTCATCGAGACTGGTGCTACTTGTAGGACCCAACGGCTTGAACACACTCAGCGTTATTAGTGTGTTTTAATAGCGGGAATAATTCGTCCCTACAGCGTTTAATGACCCACCCCCACCCTCGCCCGGGAGCAAGCGTTTACTGTGCAGGTACTTTGTATAATGTACAAGGCATGTGCCTAATTTCGCTAATAGATATAAGATGGCACTGCGAATACATGTATCTTAATTAATTCATAGTTTTAGCGCCCGAGAATGCAGATGCATTGTTTTGCTTTTTCATTAATACGTAATTAGTCTCTTTTTCTTCTAATGCTCATTTTCCATCAGTGGTGTACTGTAGATAATGAAATCACCCAAGCCCCTTGATAAAATTGACCTTTGAAAGAGAACTCCACTATCAGTTCATATATTTACAAATATACTGTATCTAACAGTAGATTTAGTGTGTACATCTAATGTATGTATTAAGAAACATATGAATTTGAAACACTTTTGAATTCACAATTCTAACAAGTTTGTTGTAACCTTTATTAATTTATTTTGTATAACCACTGATATTTTGGATACAATAAAATAAGGTAACTATCGTGTTTCTCCGCATTTAAGACTGGGAGAAATTATCGATGAAACACGTTAGTACTAGTAACTAGAAACTATTAGCAATCTGAAACATTACTTGCATACCATATATCTTTTCTCCTAAAATTGAGCATATGATATCCACAGAAATAAAATTGAGCAACTAAATTGTATGATTGCTTTCATTGTATTGTAAAATTTGGTTAAATTATTAGTATGAAGAGAACTAAATGGCATATTATTCTTGAAATAACGTCACGAACAATGAGGTTCTCAGGATAATCAAGGAAGATAGGCACCTTATAAGAACCATCTCAGAAAGGCGAGCCCGATGGATTGGTCACATCATGCGCCACGATGGTCTTCTTCACGATATTGTTTAGGGGATGGTTGAAACTGTAGAGGGCGCCCTAGACGGGAGTATTTGCAGCAAGTTTTCGAGGACATGAATTGTAGCTCTTATGCTGAGCTGAAGAGGGTTGCGGAGGACCGAGAGGAATGGAGATCGAGATGCAAGATTCTGTTGCTGCAAACCAATCCACCGGATTGATAGTACGAAGAAGAAGAACGTTCATAAAGATATTCTGTATGTAATTGGAGGAACATTACGATGCGGAGCTGGGCTAGGATGAGGCAAAAATCAAAACATCTAACATTATTGCGGACATATTTTTTGACCATTTGAATTGAGCAGAAGAGCTGTTGAAGATAGAAAAACAAATACTTATGCCATTATCTTATGTATAATATTCGAACTTTTCGTCAATTAATAAGTATTATTTTCCTTTTTAATGATTAAATTATTTAATTCATATAAAAAAAAACTCGTCATTAAAAATAAATTAATGTAATTTGAGTGTTCGTAAAGTTGATGTAATAAAATTAAAGCAAGCCTTTCATATAAAAGCAACCCAATACGAAACATTTATCATTAAAAAATAAACACTCCACCGTACACGTAGACGCAAACACTTGCTATACAATGCCTCTCAAACTTCATAATGATAAACAAGCGATAATTAAACTGTAATAAGGCAATGTTTATTATCATAATTCATTTTGCAAATACTATGGAAGCTATCAACTTTACAAGCGATTCTCCATAGTGTGGGGGCAACAAGAAGGAAAGGGAGGGCGAGGGATGGCGGAGGCATGAAAAGAGAGGGGGGTAGATGATTAATGAACATTATATGGCCGGCTAAGTACCGTGTAATTTGCAAATACAATGCATAATTACCCCTGATTACTTTCTCTTTCCTCTCACTGCAAAGTAACACCTACACAAGCGGGACGACCCTACACAGTCAACTCCCACTCGAAAACACCCAAGCTTCAAGACGCCCAGACACGAAAACACTCTCTCTCATTCGTACACGTGAAAACAACCTTTTTAATGGTATGCAGTGTCCCTCTCGCTCGCTTTGCTTGTTCGGTCGTATTAAAACAATGAGCTCGGAGGTAGTTCGTTGAATGTTTCAGTTAACAAAGTTCCGGCTCGGCTTAGAGTGAATTTAATATTGAGACGCGGATGAAATTTATGCTAATTAATTTAAGGTTTAAAAATGAACTTTGCAATTAATTTTGAACTTTGTCTTTGGCCAATAAACAAGACTTAGGTCCGCTTGAAATGTGTTCGCTTTTCGTAATTTATTAATGGACGTTTTATCCTTTCTGTAACCTAACATGGAGACCCAACAATATAATCGACATAATCAAACTGATCCCTGTAAACTAATTTAAAATTGATATACGAGTATGATTATGTTTCAATAATGATATTAATACATTTTGATTATGCATTTGTCGACAATTAATTCATATTGTCATATAAAGATGAAACTGTTTTTCAAAATTAACTTATATTAAAATTTAAATTACTTAATTCCTAAGCTTTGCCTCCGTATTCAAGAATATATAAAAAAAACTATATTATTTTATTCCCTTTTAATACCTCGCGTAATATGGATACATTTTATTAAGCAATCAATATGGCAGTTTTGTCGAAAGCTTAGTCTATTGTTAATATGTTCTGTTAGGCGAGTATAGCTCAATGGTCAAAGCGTTTGCTTTGCAAGCCAAAGGTCGTGGGTTCGATCCCCGATGGAGATTAAAAAAAATATTTTGAATTGATTTTTAAGCTCTTAAGTACCCCGGTTTGTGTGAATTTGATCCCTCACCCGTAAAATGCCAGTCAAAACCTATTAATCAAAATTGGTGGTAGTCGAAAGTCGTCCCGTGAAGACCACTCATTCATAGTAAATTCTTGTAATGATTAAGGATTATGCGTGAATCTCGGGCTGTGACGTTGGCGGATCAACACTCCACATGCAGCGCTTAGCCATATGCAGCATGGTAAGCGTCATAGAATTCCATAGATGAGATTTCAGAATTACTATCTGTCTGTATTCTCCTGTACGTGCTTACATAAAAAAAACCAGTTACTGAAAAAATATCGAACTTATATAAAAAAAATATTATTTTAAACTAATCAATAATTACTTATTTAATTTTTTTAGCACATTATAATGTGGCTGAAAATCTTAATTTTCACCAATGCAGTCGTATAATAGATTTTGTAAATAGGTGCCTAAGATAATATGAAATTAATTTGAAGCTGGTGAAATTTATCCATATTGATTATTTTAGTGGCCTTATGTTGCATTTTGGTAGGTACATTATGCATGGCAAAGAAACTGTGAGAGAAACAGATTGAAGTAATTGTTAATTATTTACTCTACTCTCAATAAAATAAAATATTAATCCTCGAAATACAACGATACCTTTTCAGACTCTGAAAGACAGTTATTTTCAGCACATATTACACGCGCTCCATCACTGTTTCAGTGCAGTACCGTGCTGGTAAACTAGACAAACGTACAATAGGCCCTGCAATAATGTCGCAATCTCCAGAGGATATCCAACCATCTGCCTGCACACCCTTTTACAATCAGAACCGGACTTACAGTATACAGTAATTTGGTGCATAATAGCATAGCTATGATTCATATTCCATATTATATCACAAAAAAAAAATGTTTTGAATACATTGAATAATTGAGAGCGCTAGAAGTATAAATTATTTAATGTTTCAATCGTTCAAGATAAGTGAACTCATACTAGTAGTCATACAATAATCTGAATATATTTCCTTTCACTGTTGGACTTGGCTTTTCGTATGAGTTTTCATTCCTCTCGATCCTCCGCTTTCCGCATTCAGTCTCCTTTCTTTATTCTTGTTATGTAGTCAGTCCATCTCGAAAAGGATCAAGCAATACTGTGTTAACTATTTATTAGCCACTTCAACATTTTTTTTTCTGTGTTTCTACGCATTTCAATCTTAATATATTTTTATGATATAGTCAATCTAACTTGAAGTCGCGATAACCATCTATCATTTACTATTATTTTATCGGCAGATATGTATTGTCTATTCTCCCATGAGTGAACCTATTTCTGTTTTGTCCACTACTCATTTTCTTGGAATATTTTCTTTTCGGATTATATCTTTACAGAAAATCCGAGGATTTATCTCTCCGTGACAGGTTTTTGACCTTTTTTATGAATAAAACTTGTTAATTAATAATGTTAATACCGTAAAGTAAATATTTCGAAGATGCATTAATTAATTAATTTGTAGTTACTTACAAATAATTGTCTTCGAAGTCATATTACTATAGTACGTATTACGCTGTAAAGATACTCGTATATCCTGCCCAATGCCACATGAGCGTGCTAATTCTTTCAATATCGTCCACTAATCAAGTACTTCGAATATCCTCTCTTTGGAGTATATCTTGAATTGATTGCACTATAATAACTGCGATGTTTTTTAAACTGGTGGTTTTCAGGAATGATGCCTCATGGCTTGTTAGCTTTTTCGCAGAGTAATCTGGAAACATTATTTAATTTTGCGAAGCTCGCTCGGCAATTAATAATAAAGCTGCGATTAGAGCCGAGAGCCGGGGGCCCGGTTAAGCCGCCTCGGCCCGGACGAGCGATTCCTATCGAGAAATTAATTATCTAGTCGCATTTAAGATTTAATACGTAATTAATTCACAGCGACCCGCTCGGCGGAGGACCTCGCCGGTTCAACAAACTAAATCCCCGCGAAATTAATTTCGAACAACTCGTGGGGGCGCCGGGGTGCCCCCCTGTCTGAAAACGGGAACGGACTAGGTAATTTCAGTGTCCTAAAAAAGTAACAAAACAAATATAAATTCAATTTTTTTTTTTGTCCTATAGATTCCTAGCCATATACCTACGAATAAATACTCCTGCAAATATATTTTTGTTTTATCTAGAACTGCGTGTTGTTATTACTTGTTATTACTTGCCGTTTGAATACTTTCTTAAGATTGGATGCCAACTGGTACCTCTTCAGTAACTAGAAATACTGATAACAAGTGAGGAGTTTCTAGCTGCTATGGTCACCACTCTCTCAGAACGCATTCTTCAAACTTAAACTTCACCATAGCGTCTTTTTTATTTTTTTCATCGACATTTTCAAATTCGTTTTTTTATATTTCAGAATTTATCGCTGTGTCTCAAGTTGTCAGTATTGATTTTTTTTTATTTTGCTAGATATTAAAATACTTTTTAAATACTCAAAACAATAAATTGGTGCGTCATATTAAAAAGATTGAGAAAATTCATATAATATCAATCCAATGTACGAAAATCGAATCAATTGAATGATGGAAAGAATATCCGTTGATATCTTTTACTATTGTGGTTGATATATCGTTAAAAAATACATTAAAACGCATAAAAATGGTTTAATTTTTGTTTTAATACAATAAAAAAAATAAAAAAATCTGAAAAAAAGAAGTTTATTAATTTTCACCTAAAAAATTTCCTCTCTCTTGGTTCAATTAACTTCACCTGCCTTTATAAAGCATCCAAATTCTTGCCCTAGAAGTTGTCTAAAACAATGCTTAGGTGGTACTACAGGTGCAGAGATGACTTGGTAATTCATGGGTAATGGTTACTACTGCAATTAGTGAACAAATCGGTGGGAATCATATTTTTTAGTTGTGAAACATATATGAGATCAAATATATAAATAAAGTATTATTTAACGGCATAGTAATTGGAACTGATGTAATCCAATTGTTTATTTGCTGAAAACTCCCGATACCGGCCCTGAAACTCGCTGAAGAGCCTCCTCCCTCCCGGAGGTCTTTAGGCTCCGGAAATAGGCAACAAAAGCCTCCGCCCTCTCTTCCTCCCGGGGCCGAGATTGATGTCACCGCAACCAACTTTGTTTAATTGTGTTTTATGACGGAACGTGTTTACTCCGTTTTGTAGTTAAGACGTTTTACACCGCGGCTGAAATAAATTACGGAGTTTTACGATGCCTTCTGAAACGCTCCATGCTTATACATTACTCTGGACCAAGTGGATATTAAATGAATACAAATTTACATTGCTCAAATTTAAAAAACGCAATGCGACATTTTAAATATCAAAAAAAGAATATATTATATTTTGTTAGTATTCATACAAATTAAATTATATTTATGTTTAAATCTATAAATGTGTACTTATTTAATAAAAGCACCCAAAAGTGTCTCGATTTCATACTAAATGATAATTAGTGGATATTTTAATATTGTTTTGTGACTTCTATGGATTTCTATTTCATGGACTCTGGTCATCTAAACGAATTCGCTGTCAGAGGAATTGTTTATTTTCTTGAGATGCTTTGTGCAGTAGAGATATTTGCTCACGATGATCTCTTAGATTTTCGATTGACAGACAACTGACAATAATCTGTATGACTGCATCAGTAATGAGACTTTATATTTGCTCAATGTAATTTGCGTGTCAAGAGAAAAACGTATTTTTCAGATAACGTTAAGGATTTTAACTGATATATTATTCAAGAAACTGCATCATCACGATTGTTAAGTTTATTTTTTATTAACAGATTACAAATAAATAGTTTTATTTGAGTCATTAATTTTATAATATGTAACGTGTTTTACTCCCAATGGATGCTTTTTCGACAGTGGACAAACATATCACCGACAATCGATTCCTTTATAAATGGAAAATATTTTGTAAGCAAATATATTTCAATAATATATTACGAATATTAATTTAAACTTAAAAGTTGTAGGTTTTTGTTGTATTTAAATAATTCACACGTCATCTGTGTTTTTTTTTAAATAATTATGAATAGTATTTTGCTAAATTGATTTTTCTCTTTTATTTCTAGGTCTGGTTTCAAAACAGGAGGACCAAGTGGCGCAAGAAGCATGCTGCTGAGATGGCCACTGCCAAGCGCAAGCAAGAGGAGCTGGGCGAAGAGTGCGAAGAGTCAGGAAACATGGAAGAGGACGACTGTCGCAGTGAGCCTGAAGAGGACAATGCTGCAAAACGTCTGCGAAGGGAGCTGCAGCATCACCGACCGTAGCACGCGGCCTGCTGACTAGGAGACAGCCACCATCTAGACGAGCAGTGCTAGAAGCTCAGAGACAACCTGGCGGAAAATGGATGAAGACTATACAAACGTGGAAATAGTCTACAATAACAAGATGAATCTGAGATACAATCTGCAAGGTTGAAAGATAACATGAATATAGAAAGAAGAATCGTTACAATTGGCATTCATTATAAAATGTATTGATTGTTATATTCTCTCGTATATTCAATTATCTGATGAAGAAAGTGACATTTAATAGAAAATATATCGTCGTTTACGAGTAATCGTTTAAATTGCAGCTAACAATACCGAGTACTTTTTGTTATTTTAACAGTAGGATTAAAAAATTGCTTATTATTTAATTGGATTAAAAAATAAAGTGCTGTTAAGCTGATAGGTGAGAATTTTAAGTATGAACAATGTGTTGTAAAAACGTACTTTGGAACAGGTAGCTTTGTGCTTAAATTCGACTTGTTGTTAGCTAAACGACGATATAGTATATGCTAATGCTGAATATCATCTAATTTGAAGAGCAAAGCTAGAAGATATGAAGTAACTTGATGAAAGGTGGACAAATATGATAGAAAAGTATCAGTTGCTAAAGATGAACTACTGCAAGAGTTGTAGAAAATTGTGACTTGGTCGATCAAAAGTGGAATTTCAATTAAAAATAGATACTCGTATTGCACTTTCAGTTTGAAAAGATAACCGAAATGGCAAATACTGTTAAGACTCAAAAGCATGAGTGACATGGATGATAGCAGAATTGAAGCAAGCTTTCTTCTAAACCTCAAATAAGTGTTGCTGAATGTGAAAAATATACCATTTGGACGAATATGTCAAGAAGGTCTTAAATAATGAGATGAATGGTAAGTAGCACTGTAAAATATTTGCCTGACGATTGCTTCAGTGTAACGCAAGTACGTGTTGAGAGAAGTATTGCTTGAAAAGATATGTCCACTTTGTCAAAAAACGACTGGAGTATAAACATCATTTGCACGAGTGTTAGAAGCAAAAATCCTGGAAGAGAGCAAATTGTGCAAGTGGAAAAGTGAAACATACAATTGTTTTCGTATAAAGTTATAAACAGTTTTAGGTAAAATTAACAACAATAAGTGACTACGTGACGTACTAGTGAACACTGAATAATTTATAAAGAAATTTGGTGATTTAGTTGTCATAATTTATAATATATAATATATTTAAAAGACGTTTTATCGATCATAAATATAATACATGCTTTACTATTGTACTTTTTAGTGATAAAAACATAGAAAAAAATGCTAAAATATTCATGAATTAGAGAGGAAAACATTAATAGAAACGCAAATATTAAGTATAAAATAAATTGATTAAAAATAAATTGTATTATTTAATATCAATTTTAAATGTCATAAATATATTATGTGATATTTTTATTTTCACAATATTTATTTGGTGTATTTTGTTCCAAAACAAATTATCAATAAAACATATTGTTGTTTTGGCTTAACTAAGTATACTTATTTTGCTTTGTTATACGTAGATTTTTAAGTATGTACGTATCAGTCAGTAATGCCAGTAATGACTATGCGATATGGCACCAATGATCTCGTACGACTGCTCTTATAGTTTGCATGCTGAATTCACAAATCAACAATTATTTCTTGTTGGTTAGATTCTTGAGAGGCGTAAGCTTGATTTAATAGACTAAATGAGTCCTGTTACGCAAGGTGTGTAAAATAAGACATTTTTCTAAAAGTTGGTTCTCTCTTGGAAAAATAGTGTGAAGAAAATCATATCTTCTTTAACACCTTAATCCCTTAACTTGCTCAAATGTATTGTCATTGATTCCAGTCTAAGGTACTGCCATAAAAATTTCTGCTTTAACCTAAGAAATTTACAGGACATTATTATTTTTTCTGTATTTTTTTAACGCCACTAAAAACATGTTTTGTTGAAGTTATGTTGTTTAAAGAGACGTGTCTTGAAAACAATGCATAAAAATTACGTAAAATATAGGGTTTATTTATTGAGTTAATTATTAAAATAAGATTGTCTTTATTTATAATAACATAAAGGTACATAACCGATCTTCTCATTATGTAGTGTACATTTTCTTCTCAAAATTTAAATTGATATATATTAGAAGCTTGAATGTTTGATGTTGTACAGCCAATACAATTAAGAGATAATATTATAATGTATACAGTCAGCTCAATCTCTTTATAATATAGTAAATTAATACATAAAGTGAGGTATTAAGTATTACTTATGTTATTTTCATCACAATTACTCACTCACATCATTGGTTTATTCAGTACTTTGTCATAAGTTTCATACTCTCAGCATGTACACTGTAATATGGGCTTCACAAGGCAAATGCATTTCTTTAGTAGGCTGAGCGTCAGGCTAATCTGGTTAACAGTGCCGGTTTTACCGGGTGGTGAAGTGGGTCGGTGCTCCAGGGCGTCGAATAAGCTAAGGGCGACGAGGGAAACAAATCTATCTTAGATTTTTTTTAAATATAAATAAAATGAGATGCTAGAAAAAGAACGCCCTAGGGCGCCGCAGGGTCTAAAAACGGTACTGCTGGTGAATAGCCTGACGATCAATTAGACAATACCAAATTATAAACAGCCTATTTCATTTCACTCTCGTGCACACAAAAAAACAACACATTGCCATTTTTTTTTCTTCATATTTTTTATTTCTGGTTACGACTATTTATTGTAAATAAAATTATTGTCCAGTGCAATAGTAGATGTTTAATAGCCTTTAATAAAATAAAATGATTAACATAGTGTATAACTCAATTAAAAATGTAATTGTAACTTATTAATATGGAGTTTTAAAAAATGTAAAAAAGTATATTTACGTTAAACTACAATCATAGTAAGACATTTTAAAATATGATTTTTATATTTTTTGATTTGCTAAGTTGTCACATTACGAATAGTTTAGGTAACTGTTTTTGAATTGAATTACTAAATTCTTAATTAACCAAAAAAAAAATCAATTTGCAAACGCACATGAAATGAAGTTTAATTATTTTATTTTATTCTACTTCCAAATTCCAAAAAAATCCACGATAGGGTTTCAACTTTGTCAGGTATAACATCTCCAAAACCCAAATATGTACTTTCTGCAAAAAACCTGTGTAGATCTAGCATCAATTATTCATTCAACTTATACAATGAAAGCTCCATAACAAAAGAAATTTCAGAATAAAATAGTTGTTAACATCCAAATGATTGACTAGATCATGATTATGAAACCACAATGATTTGAAATTTGATATTCATAACAATGAATTTCTTTAAATCCATTTTCAATACTTCAGGTGTGCTTTTTTCCGTATTTCCCGATATTCTTATTTCCTCTCATATTCACCTGAATATCTCAAAGAAGCAGATTAATAAATCCTCCGAATTCTTACTAATTCAAAAAAGGATTGTTATTCTATTTTGGTACTGTTTATGGTAAGTTAAAAACTGAATAGTTCATTTAATCAAAATTAGATTCCTTTCACATTTTGTAATAGTTTTGATTTCTTAATTCCTAATTATGCTTATATATTTATTATATTGAAGTAATAATACATTACATGTATAGTGCCGCACTAGCATTTCACAATATTATTAATCACATATGTTTTGTTTTACACCTAAATAGTTATTATGCCCAGTGATTGAATTACATGTTGTTGTAACTCTAAGCTTAAAATGTATGTATAAATAAATTAAGAATATTTGTAATATAAATAAAGGTATGAAAAATATGTTCAACGATAAGACACTTGTTTTTATTCTTTTATCCGTATTATATGGTTAGCTATGTTATTCAATTTTGGTGCATATACGAGTATTAAATAATAAACAGCTTTATTTTCTGAGCCTTCTCAGTCATTTTTCATCAATTTTCGATTACACTTTTCGTGATTTGAGTTTCCACAGCTATATTTTAAGGTGAGATTTTCAATTGAGCTTTAAGGATGACTTTCAAAATTACGACCTCTCATGATACAAGCTACCATTGAAAAATTTAATGAACCACTTTAAATAAGACCTTTCCAGAAGAACTTTCAAGATAATCTTTCATTATAAGCTTTCAACAATTTATGTCATGATGACCTTTTATTTAAAGTTGTTATTGTGAAACCTAATGTAATATTTTTTATGTAATATGACCTTATGAATTTTTATTACAGGTTTTCATGAAGGGATTTGATGATGAGCTTTTATAATAAGTTATCGTTGAGAGTTTTAATGATTTTTATATATATTACTTCTTAAGGTTAGCTTCTAAGATGACCTTAAAAGACGATTTCTCATTACAGGTTTACAATATGAGCTTTAATGTTGAGCTTTATTATCAAGCTTTCAGGATGAGCTTTCGTTCGCTTACACCGGATCTCAAACTGAAAGCAGATTCGCCGTCGCAGGGAAGCCATGACAGTCGTTATCACGTGATCCTCGAGGGTCTGGTGGAGAGGGAGGATGAAGAAGGGAAGGGGGAACCTCCGCAGCCTCCGCGTTGCCATGGCGACCGCTTCAGCTCGCAAATCTCGCGCGCCGGAGGATATTAACCCCTAATAATGCGGCGCGTAGGGCTCATTTTCGGTTGATGAAGTGACAGCCCCTCCCGGGCCGCCTGTACTTATAAATGTAAAACACGGGTCGTCGGTGTGAGAACAAGGGAGGCTTTCACGGAAGGGTGGAGAGTTGTAGAGAGCCGGGATTTCAGGAGGTGAAGGAGGGATGCTGGGACGAAAGACGGCGGAGCAAGAAGTGCGTAGATAGGTGTGCTGTTAGCGTGTGAGATAAACAATTTTTTTGACTTTTAAATGTGAGTATTTCTATTGTAGTCGTACTTCATAAAGCAATTAATCCTAATTTAGTAAGAATTGCGCAAAGTTGATTAGTAACTTAAGTTTTTATTAATAAATGTAAGACAATACCGCCATGCAGTATTGGTGGATATTTTATATGGATTTTAACTCTTAAGGAACTTGCTTTCAATGAGTCATAAATAACATCAATTATTTTATTTAAGAATTCATAAATAAACTCATTGTAAATTAGTGGTAGTGTGCACTGTACTTATAAATTTGCGATAAAAATAAAGAATTCGTGAAATATATTTAAAAAAAATAGGAAATAAAATCCAGTCAAGAAACAACTGACAAAGACCATTCACACTCACTAAATACAAAACATAAGACTAAAAAAAACATAGTAATTGGTTTTAACTTACTTCAACATTAAAATATATAAAACGGTCATTAAATATGTACAAATTTATAACGCATGCAGGAGAACACAGGCTGTTAAAACTAGTGGGGTCTAAAACGCAGATAAAGAAGATTGTTTCTTGAAGAGATCAAGATTGTCTAAAAAAGAAAACACAAAAGAGCACTACAAAGCTTACCGGTGGCATTTATGAAGAAACATTGGATACTGCTACCTCTTTATCAACATCCTTTAATTGTGTATGGATGTTGCAAATATGAGACGAGTGTATACAGTGCAAATAAAATTTAAAAAAATAATAATTATGAACACATATTTAGACAAAAAATTAAATGTAAAGTTCTCTTATATAATAATATAAAAGGAAGAAACTAAAATATTCAAAAAAAAATAATTCAGAAAAACCATAATAACAAGAAAAATGCATGATTACACTAATATATTTATGAACTAATTTTATTTTTTATGTAAAACTTTTATGTAATAATATTTACACATACAGGAGAATACTGACATACTTACACTGTTAATACTGGTGATAGTAATTTTGAAGTCTAATCTGTGGAATTCTATGGCGCTTAGCATGATGCATATCGGCTAAGCGCTTCATGTGAAGTGTTGATCCGCCAACGTCATAGACTACATCCCGAGATTCACGCGTCATCCTCACTATTACAGGAATTTTCTATGAATGGGTGGTCTTCACGGGACGACTTTCGTCTACCACCAATTTTAATTAATACGCTATGACTGTCATTTTACGGGTGAGGGATCAAATTCACACCAACCGAGGGTATTTTAAACTTCATAAATCATTTTTTTTTTTAATCTCCGTCGTGGATCTAACCCACGACCATTGGCTTGCAAAGCAAACGCTTTGAACATTGATTGATTTGGATTATTCAAATTTGGCGGCTGGTAGAGCTAAAATTAATCAAAATTGATAAAAATGTTTGACATGGTTACCCTTACTACTAATACCTAGGTACTTACCTAATCTTAGTAATGTGTTTTATACGATCCCGTATTCTAGTGAATATTGTTTATTTAGTAAAATAGTCAGAGAATATTTTATATATAAATATATATTATATAATACATAGTATGTATTATGGATACAATATTTGCTTGTTGTAATAGAAAAAACGGTGCCGGTTTTACTTTAAAGTTATGTAAAAATAGAAGCACGTTGATAAATTACTGTAGACCTTTGCTAAGTGGAAGTACGTATGTATAAGAAAAAATACTGAATATCGCTAATTGATTAATAGCTATAAAATTTAATACGCTTACGGAATACGATCATTAACTTGCCTAACGCAATGATATTCGGGATAATTGCTAATGTGTACATAAACTCTAATGGCACGCGATGGGAATGTACGGCCGGGAACTGATTTACACTGGCCGGTGTAATGATGGTCCCGCATTATGATGTCATCGCTACCGACTTTATTAGGAGGCTCTAAATAGTGCAGGCTCTAATCGCATCCGATGGTTGTAAAACGACTCCATATCCGGTAGCCTAAAACAGAAGCATTGTTTAGTACAAACTTTACGGTAGATAATAAATTTGATTCTTTAATTTTAAAAAACAGCTCTTTTCTATTTCGTTCATTATTTATTATAAGCTGCACGTATCAGGACTTAATGCTTGGCAACACACGAGCTATCATGATGCGAGATACTGGGCAAAAATAATTTGACATCGCTGACACGAAGAAGAAGAAGAAGAAGGAGGAGAAAAAGAAGAAGAAGAAGCACATACAGGTATAATAGAACAAGCTGGAAAATATGGTTCACAGAAATTGCTGCTATTAAGTCTTGTCGCAAGGCTGATTGCAAGTCAGCAACGCCTCCAAAAAAGATGAAGAAGAAGAAGAAAAAAGAATAAGAAGAAGAAGATAATGAGTATGCATTGAAAATGAGCGTTTTTTTTATAAAAATCAACAGTTTATTTTGAGAAGACTATCAGACTCAGATCATTCAAAATACTGTCCATCGGCAGCTACTACCTTCTTCCATCTTTCAGGTAGAATGCCAATTCCTCGCTGGAAAAAGTCTTGGTCTATTGAGGCAATCCAGTCATCGACTAATTTTTTGGTATCGTCATAAGAAGAAAATCGCTGCTCAGCTAGGCCATGTGTCATCGACCGGAACAAATGGTAATCGGAGGGGGCAAAGTCTGTTGAATATACAAAAGTAAATGGTGTTGAATGAAGTTAATTTATTTGTGTACTATTTAAACATTTACCGACGGAAAAAATAAATAATGGACGATGCGAAAACCATGGCGGTTGACAAAAATAATGGTGGTAATTTCGGACGACCGTATGCTCCAACCCTGGCGGATATTGAAAGATTATGATCTAGCAAATCATATGGTGTGTATGGTACGAAAGGCTCCACCAAAGGTTGCTACGCGATCTGAAATCAACTGGAATTATTTTCTAATTGAACATTTTAAAAAAAAAATATACTCTCATATTTTCTACTCCACAAATTTATAGTGTTTTTTTCTTTCGTTATTTGAATCCGAGTATCTGAATATTGAAGGTATTTTAATTGAAAACTCGAATAAAAAAATATTAAGGAATGTTAAATTATTATAAATATTAATTATAAATAAATATTTTATTGGAAACCTGCATGAATGACACTTAAAAAGTTGAAAAGTTAAATAAACTATACTCGTATAATCAGAAATTAATTAAAATTCTGCCACCATGAAATTCGATAACACATTTAGAGAGGAGGATGTTAATAGATAATCGTTAACTTTTCTATTGACATCCCATGATGTCAATAATTTTTTTCAATTTAAAAAAATCTTTCAAAATTAAACACGCCGAGTAACTACAAAGCGAATAATCACGAGTCGAGTAGTGTTACATTTTAGTACTGCACCGGCTAACTCTCGAATAATAACTACGGTAATAAGGTGGGGAACATAAATTAAGATACACTTAAAATTTAAAGCTCCGGGCGGAATTTATTTTCTCGTGGTCCGTAAGCCTTTAAAGCATTGTACAACATTTTCGTATTAAATGCCGTGGGGTGACCACTAAACAGATCAACGAAATAATTTAATGACAATGGATTAATTTTATACAATTCCTATTTTGTCTTTAAGAATTCTGATCATCAACAGCCTGTATCCGTCCACTGTTGAATGTTAGCCTCCCGCACGAGTCTCCATCCTCTTCGATCCTCTGCCTTCCGCATCCAGGTCACTCCCTCTATTCTTCTTATGTCATCAGTCCATCTTGCAGGGGGTCAGCCAATGCTTTGTTTACAAGTTCTTGGGCGCTATACCAATACTTTTCTTCCCCATCAACCTTCGTCTCTACGACAGATATGTTCTGCCGTTTTCCACTTGAGTGTGCCTATTCATTGGGTAGCATCCACTACTTATTCTGCGAAATTCCTCGTTTGGGATTCTATTTTTTAGCGACACTCTGAGCATGGATCTCTCCATAGCACGCTGGGTGGCCTTTATTTTATGGGTAAGACTTGCTGTCAGATTCCACGTCCCTGCGTCATAAGTTAATACATGGAAGATACATTAGTGAAACGCCTTAGTTTTAAGACTTTGCGGAATTTTTGCTTTAAAAATGTACTTTGGTTTTCCGTGACGGTTCAACAGTGGACGGATACAGACTGATGATGATGATGATTAAATAAAAAAATTATAGACTTTTATTATTTATAGAAAAAAAGCCGTTGAGAACCTTACAAATTTTCAGATAAACCTCCAAGTGCAGAGATGTTTAAATGTAAATTTAGATAATTGATGAGTTAGTTACTTTTCCCGCCATTTTAAAAGATGGAACTATATCTATTTGACTGATGGCCGGCGGCAGTGCATCCCAAAATAATATAGCGGCCATATATAGAACTAGCCGCTCCCACATGACATGGAGCGACTGTCAAAACCAAATACACAAAATGACGCATGCATACAACACGTATTTATCTATTATACTTAAATCTAAAACATAGACTTCCAATTATATATATGCGCGTCTGACATGCGAACAAAAATGAGAGACAAAAGATCATCGAGGCTCTTCGGCACCAGCCTGAAAGGGCTAAATCGTGTTGGTTACAGTTGACATAAATAGGGACTTAGAATGAACGATGTTAGCAGAGAGAATTTTGTTGTTGCAATTTATGCCAAAGAAAGCTGATATCAGCTTGATATAGCTCTTTTAGGCTGATGCTGAAAAGCCTCGAAAAACGATTTTTTGTGTCTTATTTTCGTTCGCTCGCCTTACGTGCACAACTAATAATGTTAGTTTTGATAATATAATATTATACGGCGTTTGCATACGCCAATTTATTTTTTATGACAGTTGCTTCATTTCATGTCGGTGCAACTGTCATCTTTAATTTGTTTTTTTGCCGTGATTAGCTTGGCGGCGCTGCATGTCACAGTGTTCCGGCTGTCTTCAGTCAAGTCCTGTTCGACCGGCTGGCGAAAATGTCATTTAACGGTTGAACGGGAAAAAATGCGAATTGTGTTTCAAAAACAAGTTCTTTGCTTTGCGATCAGCTCCTGCATACCTCCTCCAAGCGGTCACGTGACGAACCCGCAGTTTGTCGCCTTTTTCAAAGATGGCGGATGTCGAAGCCTAGCTAGTAAGTGAATATTGATTGAGATATACATAAATGACTGTTGTGAAGCCACCCTATTCCATACAAGGAGCGAACGAAATCCATCCTTTTATATGGTGATAAATCTCCATGGGCACCTAATTGCCAAGCAGCTACAATTTTAACAAACATTCCAGCGCCTTGTAAATAAAATGTTTCCAATTTTATTACGCGACTCTTAATGGCCACAGAGTCAAGATTATCGAACATGGTCCATTGTAAGCACGCTTGACTGTCATCCAAACAGTCCAAAGTTGTTTATACATGATAATGAATATATCCTTTTAAATATGCATGATCATGATATATCAGTTTTTATTAATGAAATAATCAGATAAAAAATAAACGCCAAATGACGATCGCACCACCAAAAATAAGACGCAAATGATTGCCTTACGCAAGGCGTAAGGCAATCAACCAACCGTCTCACTGCCTGTATAATCAGATATCCCCAACACCCAGACAAAGCTTCTAAAAAACATAAAGTTGTAGCATATTTTTAATACTATTTTTTGTTTTGATGTCGATCAAACTATTGTTATCAAGTGGATACTGCTCTGATTGATGCATTCAGAGTCGTCACAGGCTGCCTCGAACCAACACCCATTTCAAAACTATACCCCTTAAGATGCAAAGTCAAATGCGCTGAAGAAATGCGTAAGGCAATCAACCAACCATCCCACTGTTTGTATAATCAGATACCCTTGAAATCCAAACACATCCGGCCCTGAACATGAGAGTCTCCAGATATGGTAGCAAGTCGCATCAGAGGATTCCATTACTCCAAAGGAAGGCCTCCCAACTGGCAAGAACCTTGACTGGCGGACCTGGAAATCCATGAACAGATTAAGAACTGGAGTTGGTAGAACAAAGGACAATCTCGAGCGGTGAGGAATGCATCGAAAGTCATTATTGTGCGACTGTGGAGACCTTCAGACCTTCTCCTTACACCTAAGATCCTGCTCCATGTGCCCAACAAGCTGCGTATCTCAAGACCTAATTCTGGGCAACACACGGGCTATCCGCGTCCAATGTTGCTTAACATGATATGGTCATTGGTATATTGTTGAATATGTTATCAACGCTTGAATCAAATGTTACACTCTGTAGTCTTAACCTAAGATTTAAGCCCATTTTCATTCACACGATCATTGGTCAAATGTTTATGTGACAACATAAAGCAACCAATGGTCAAAAACTGTGGTGTTAACCTCAGATTCTTCAAACGCTTCGAATAACTCCAGGTGTTTAATCTTCTATGTTAATCGTTGAAATCCAAGAATGGATCCGGCGTTATTTATTGATATGGATAATGCCAGAATAATCAATTTGTTATATTGGGCCCTAAATTAGGCGATTTAATAAAAATTAAGTGGGTTAGGCGACTTTTGACAGTGAAGTTTTTTTTTTCTCGACTTGCTTGAATCTTGATGGTAGTTTATTATTTATTGTTTGATGCTTATGTTTTCCTTGGTCAGTTTTACGATCAGATTAAAAAATAATTATGAAGTCATTTCTTCGTGTTCGTTAAAGCACATAAAAAACATTTAAACGTATATTTACTGGCTTTAATTCATCAAAAAATTAAAAACAGATGATTTAGGTACATTAATAATATTATCAAGTGTTATTAAATGCAATCCTTGCTAGGTGCTAACGCTGTGGTACATTATTTGTTTTTCTTTCAAAAGTGGATATTCAGGTGTCCTAGAATAAGAAATGCACAGTAATAGCTGACAGAACTGAGTGGCGGCAATTTAAGATATGGAACAGATATAGGAAGAAGAATAGTGTTCAAAATTATCTCAATATACTCGAACAGTCAACCCTCCTATAACGTTTTTATAGGAGCGGATTATTAGTTCGAATTCGATGCTCTCGAACCCTGGACTATTTAGTCCTAAGAGACAGTTCGATCCATATATGACAATATAGAAGGTGCAGATGTATAAAAAATCGCTCCAAAAGTAATTAGAAAAATCTCCGTTATAAATAAAAAAGCATGCTCCATTGGAGGCTTGACTGTATCACTCAATATATTTTTATACGAAGTAGTTTAATGCATCTAATTTAAGGTGGCTATTATTTTAGTACTTGTGGTATACATTACTTTAGTTGTACATCGTGATTATCGAATATATAATAAATACCCGCAGCATGAAAACAAACGGATGGATATTTTTGTGATTTTTTGACAGTGTTTTTGGTCGGATTTGAATCGCTTGGAATAAAAAAACGTCAAGTGAACGATTCGGAAGCGTCGCCAAAATAAATCACGATGCACGGGGGCACGGCCGCATACAAAAATCGCTAAAAAATGCAAAATATTCATTAGAGGATAACGATCGCGAGGGATGACTTTGCGCCGGGCCGAATTTGGCTGGGATTGAATCAATTTTTAGATGACAATCATGCTGCTGTCAGAAAATTGAACCGGAAGCAATATTTATTGAATTATTCATTTAAATTTTTGAAATGTTACTTTTTTCAACAAACGGTGTGTATTTCAATTGGTTTTCGATCAACTATGCCCATTGTATAATACATTATGTATTGTCTGCTGTATTGTGCCGTCACTTAGAATCAAATATTGTATGCCTCATTCTTAAGGCGAAAATTCTGCAAATGTCTTAAAATAAGGCGCTTAATCAATGCATCCTCAGTGCCGGTTTTAGGGGGTGGTGAAGTGGGTCGGTGCCCCAGGGCGTCTAATAAGCTAGGGGCGCTGATTACAATCTTGCATAGATTTTTTTTTTATAAGCATTATGGGGTGCCAGAAAAAAAATACCCTAGGGCGCCACAGGGTCTACATACGGTAATGTTCATCCTCCCAGTATAATGGTGCAAAGACATGGAATCTATCAGCAAGTCTTACCCATAAAATAAATAGAATATCTAAAGGATACAATCCGAAACGAGGCAATCCGAAGAAGAACTCAAGTAGTGGAAGCTATCCAACGAATAGTCACACTCAAATGGTAATAAGCAGGATATATCTATCGAAGAGACGACGGTGTATGACGCACCCAAGAACTGGCAAGCGAAGCGTTGGCCGACCCCCTGCAAGATCAAAAGTATAGCAAGAGTGGTCTGGATGCGGAAGGCGGAGGATTGATGAAGATAGAGACTAATGCGGGAGGCCTACGTTCAACTGTGGATGGACACAAGCTGATGATGAGTCTCGGGAGCGTCGGACTGAATTATTCGATCTCATTTAAAATAAGACAATTATGAAACACCCAAATATACCGTGGATATCTACTATTCTAGTGTGTGCAGCGTATTAATAAACTTGCACATAATGTTTTATGTGAAGCTTTAAGTGCAATTATACAATGATATCCTCCTCTCATAATTAAATATCGATTAACTGGATGAAGGATGCAGGATCAGGTTGACAACAAAAAGGACATGTATTGTTGTTTCATTATACACGTTTATTTATCAAACACTTCGCATTCGGCACACGCCACATAGGCGTGCCCATAACGGTCACAAGAGTTGTCCAACTGACAGCTCACTGCGCGCCCTGACATCTCGATGGTGCCAACTGTCGCTGCAGAAAAAAACGAATTCAAGATGACAGTGGTACCAACAGGAAATGGGCCCACTGTCTCAACATTCTACAAGTACAAACATTAGATGTGCATGTCAGGCGAGCGAACAAAATAAGTGACAAAAGATCGTTTTTCGAGGCTTTACGGTATCAGCCTAAAGGAGTTATATCAAGCTGATATCAATAAGTACGAGTGAAATCAAATGGTAAAAACTGCCAGTAATAAACAAATGTAAGAAATATCGCACGATTCATTCCAAGCCAGTTTCACTCCTTCAGATCTTTCAAAAAAAAAATTCGCCTAAAGTGAAGGTTGTACATGTTTTGGACCCATCCGAGTCCATTTCCAACAATAATTAAATTATGAATCTGCACTTTCACCAAGTATTTGTCAGTTTACCTTAACGTTATCTTTCAAAATAAAAAATAATCTGACTTTCCACAAAAATCTGACAATGGTCATTCAGAACAATTTAGTAATAAAATAATATCGGATATCAAAAACATAATAAATGCTTATTCTTTATTGATTTTTTGATTTTGTTGCCTTTATATGTCACATAAATGTATGTAATAGTATGAAAAAAATAAGTTTTTTTTTTGGCTGTTATGCCCTATTTGATTTTCGATATCTGAATGACTGTATCGCCGATTGCGGCAACTGGGATAAGTTTTAGAGGCGAGGGCTCCGACGCATCTAAAGCCGTTTAACGGCATGGTTTATGGTCGCTCGGGGTTTATATGCAAGTGCCGTGATAGAAACATTAATGCTCCCGACACAATAACAATTATTACGGCTAACACAAATCTTATCGGCATTTAAGGCGGCTTGACCAGGGGCCGACTAGGAAAGTTCAAAAACACAGCAGCTGCCCCTTATTCGAACCCAAAATATATTGTCATACAAAAAAGAAAGTTGTTTATAAATCTTTAAAATTATTTAAATATTCATGCAAGTGAAGTCACATTCCTCTTTCAAGATATTGGCTTGAAAAATAGTTCTTAAAGATTTGATATTTTGTGGTTTTGGATTTAGCCGTATGTGGCGAACTTCCTTCAACCAATATATCGACCGCTATTGCAGGGTCTTCTTCAGAATTGATGATTTATTTAGTTGCGAGTTGGTATATTCAGATTATCTTTTTTCCGAGCGTTATTGATTGAAATCTCCATGGCAACTACATACTCAAGTTTCATTCCGGAGAAGTCGTGGGTATGTTCTAAGAATACGGTGAAAACCTAAGAATTTATTCTTAAAGATTTGCTTGCTGGTCCAATATTTCCATGACAATTTGATTATGGTCCCATGCTGTTTTTTTTTCTAATAATGTACTCAATAGAACTGTAGGAGGCGGAGTTGCTATGGAATGAGGACTATGGCGGTTGACCGAGCTTTCTGGTGGAATTTCATGACAGCTCTAGTTAGAAGGCGGGCATATTATGTTAATATACTTGTTTCATAATGTATACCTTTGAGTAATTTTGAATAGTTGTTGTAGAAATGGAACCGTGGTTTCGCGTTTACTGAAACGAATCGTCAGTCTTTCATTTTGTATCCGAGTCTAAGTGAATAAAATGAAGCACATTTGTTAATTTATTTTAAAATAAGCTCCAAAAAACTAGGTGTATTATATAGATCACGTCGGTATTTCAACGATAAACAACTTCTTCTTCTATATAAAGGACAAATCCGACCTATCCTTGAATACGGCAGTCACCTTTGCATTGGAGCCCCAAAACACCTTCTAAACTTAGTTGACTCAGTTCAAAGAATAGCAATGCGTTTGATAAACAATGACACCCTTACGTCTAATCTACAATCAATGGAACACAGACGTAAGATTGGTTCTCTTAGTCTTTTCTACCGTTATTACCACGGTCGCTGCTTTTCGGAACTTAAAGAACTAATTCCTCCTGCACCCACTCACAGCCGACAAACTCGTCTTACACTTGCCGAACATCCATACACGGTTAATATATGTCGACCAAGAACTGGCAGCTTCCAAAGTTCCTTCCTTAATGCCACCGGTAAGCTATGGAATGCTCTTCCAGCGTCTGTGTTTCCTCCTTCCTACAATCTGGATCTCTTCAAGAAACAGATAAATATACACTTGCAATCTCCCCAACCCACACAAAAATACGAACACAACACACGTTTCCCGCATGCAGCGTCCAGCCTCCCTGGCTGAGCGTCATAGATTCCACTGGTCTTGACCGGTTGTGCTCTCCTGCATGCGTTAACATAAAAAAAAATTTAACGCTTAAATTTTTTGTTCATTATGGTTTGAATTGAGTTTAAATAACGCATAGATGCATCTCTGTTCGGTCTGATGAGGCAATGGCCGTCAGAAGCCATAACTGTCAATAGTCGGGCTGTGGTTAATGCGCTCATCCATCAAACCAATTTTATTTACTTTGGTGTTTGGACCAAGATGCTTGGCCACAACAATCTTCATCATCACTGATGCATCAAAGCAATCTCAACCAAGTCTGGCATAGCTAAGATATAATGTACACAATTTTGGACATTTGTTAACAGACACGCATGTAGAAGATAAAAGTACCAGTGTGCTATATGACGTTCAACCGTTACAACTCTTCATTTCATGTGTAAAACATTGATATTTTATATTGGGTAGCAGCATTTGGAAAACTAAAGTAAATTTTTAAGGCGAAAATTCCACTATGTTTTAAAACTAAGGCGCTTAACCAATGCATCCTCCCTGTATCAACTTATGGCGCAGAGACGTGGAATCTGACAGCAAGTCTCACCCATAAAATAAAGGTCACCCAGCAAACCCCAAAAAATCTCAGCATTTTTTTTTAAATATAACAATAGTGCTATGGAGAGATCCATGCTCGGAGTGTCGTTAAAAGATAGAACCCGAAACGAGGAAGTAGGCAGAAGAACTCAAGTAGTGGATGCTACCCAACGAATGGGCACACTCAAGTGGCAATGGGGAGGACATATCTGTCGAAGAGACGACGGTCGATGGGGAAGGAAAGTATTGGAATGGCGCCCAAAGCTGGCAAACAAAGCATTGGCCGACCCCCTGCAAGATGGACTGACGACATAAGAAGAATAGCGGGAGTGACCTGGATGCGGAAGGCGGAGAATCGCAGAGGATGGAGACTCATGCGGGAGGCTTACGTTCAACAGTGGAAGGATACAGGCTGATGATGATTGGGTAGAACATAGAACGCATCTGGAGTGGACCAAATAATAACTACTATATTCCATCATGTTTAGATTATCATTTACTTGGCTCCTAGTAAACAACTTTTATTATGCAGTGATCCTATTACATAGAGATCATAAAATGTTATAATTTTATGGCTTCTTTAACTAAGTATTTTATATTGATTAGTTAATACTGAAGAAATTACCTTTTTTATCCATTAGGTTTTTTTGTTTAGAATAATGTTTCAAAAAATTATAAATAAAACACACTTGAATGTTTTAAAAACGGAAGAATATATTTATAAAATACCTCACGGTTTGACGTGATTGGAAGAGTAGTGTCATAATGATGACAAAAGATAGGATTTCAAGGATAGCTGATAGACGACCTAAAGAACAAGATTCTCCAACAAACGTCTGCGATTCTATGTCATCAAAATAATTGGTAGCACATATTAAGGAAGAAAAAGATTTTTGATATGTTTGACCAACAACAGTACCTACCATATCGTAAGATCGTTTCGTAATATATCACGAAAATTAAGAAAGATTTAAAGCGGATCAAAACTTTGATGTGTCACTATTTGATGCTTATCATGAGGCTTTGGTATGGTTGAGCCACTCCTTATTGCAAATAACCCAGTCCTTGAGAATGTCGGGCTAATCATCGGATCTCCTGATTAATAAATCATCCAACGATACGGCTTGAAAACTACACTTTATTGTCTCGTCCCGGGCTCCTGCCCTAGAGGTCATCGGGAACTATATCTGTTCTCAAGTGGATTTTCGGGTGCAGAGATTTTTTAGTATAAGATATTGATATCAGCTTGATATAGCACTTTTAGGCAGATGCCGTAAAGCCTCGAAGAACGATCTTTTGTCTCTTATTTATGTTCGCTCAGCTGACATGCATATATGTTAGTTTTAATTATACTATAATACACGGTGTTTGCATACGCTTTTTATTTGTTATGACAGTTCCTCTAAATCATGTTGGTGCAACTGTCATATTTAATTGCCTTTTTTGCCGCGACTGTCTTGGCAGCGCTATATGTCAGAGGCTCCGGCAGTTGGCAGCTCGCTCGCGACCGGTACGGCGAACGCCTAATGGCGTTCGCCATACTGGGTGGACGAAAAATCAAGTATCTAATAAAATAATCGAGAGTTATGAACCAAAAACAAGTTCACTGCATTGACAATCTGCTCCTGCATACCGCCGCTCAGTAATTCGATAACCAACTTAGAGAGGATGATATCAATATGCATAATGGCTACTGACAAAGCTTAGGGCGGCGAAAAAAATCTAGTGATGCGAACCCACTATCGCTTATGTGACAGTCGTGCGCCTTGTCTTTCGTCCGTCTGTTCGGTTATAAATAAAACTGGACATAAAAATCATATACAATAAATGTACTGCGGTCAATCATAAAAATATAAGTAAATCATTTATGTGAGTTAACCTCTCCGAAAAATATAAAATATTCAAGGAACCGCTATCTCTGCCGGTCGTATTTATATGGGGGTATAAAAATTGGTCATTTTTCTATTGTTCAGTTTGCATTCCCCCATTAATAGCGAGCTTTTACGATAATATTTTCGGTATTGGAGGCTTCGTAGCCGCGGGCCATACGGAGCCTTAAGTGGTCAACTCGATTTTAAGTCCGCATTCATACGATGGCTTAATTTACGACACTGGAAGCTTTATTTTCAATTAAATAAACGTTTACGACGTAATTTATTTTACTTCACAGCGCAATGGATATATTTTTTATTATTTAATATCACTTATAGACACACGTCTATAAGAGATATTTAATATAATAGTCGTATAACTAGTGACTGCCAAAACCATGCAAGTGGTGATGAGTATGCAGGATGTCCGTGCCTAAAGAAAAAGGTTCAAGTATAATGTAGCTATATAGTAGTAGCAGTTATAGAGAAACCAGAATAATAAGAAGAATAAGCTACGTACTTAAACATGTTTCTTAGACGCTTTAGTAAATCCAAAAATATAAAGCTGGAATATGGCAGCTTGGTTCGTAACCCATGCGAATCAAAATATATTATTATGCTCAAATTAAACCATGAACGATTTCTTCGGCACCTCTTTTTTAAAATTCAGTTAACTCGTTACATTATCCATTTATATTTCTTATACGGATGCTTTCATTTCATTTTGTAATGTCTCATAGGAAAATTAAGCTTTATTCACAATCTTGGGATTCTTGAATATTTTAAGCATTACGTTTCAGATAAGTATACCCGTATTTTAAGTTAAACATTTTAAATTTTACAATAAGTATTTGTGAAAGCTGTATTTTTGGTATATGCCAAGATTCGCAGTCGTAAAAAACAACGAAAACAATACAAGCCCTACAAAAAGTATAGATGCGAGTCCCAGATATCGTGCATAGAATGTAAATCATACAATTACTAGAATATTTTGCCACTAACCTCTTTTACCTGCTGCGAAGTTCCTTCTGCTTCAATTTGTAATTCATAACCTTCAAATAATTAACAACGTGAAATTTAGATACTACGTTTGTATGCAATGATATCTCAGAATGTTAAAGAGTCTGAAGTTTCAGTGAGGGGGGACAAAACTACGTTTTTTTAATGCATTCATGTGATTAGACCGACGCTTTTGATGCATACATAGTGATCATTCTGACGCTCTTAAATTAAAACTTAAAGGTAAGCTAAGTCCAATAGAAGAAAATGTCGATGGATTATCGGATTTGTGTGTATTCGAATCGTTTCAGTAGCCAGGTGTGCCACGTTTCAAATTTGAATTGAGTACGTGACATGAAAGGTAAACCACCAGAGAATCCTGAAAAAAAACACGGCCTCAAAAGTCACGTGGTAGTCGTTTTGTCAATCTAACAAATGAGGTTTTTTGTATGTAAAAGCATGGATAAGAGTACGACTCTAAAAGCGTACTTAATTCTTTTCGGTACAGTTGATTCAATGAGCTTTAAACATTGAAGCAAGTAGTTTAAAGTTGTTTTTAAAAAATCATTCAATTTTAGAACCATTTCTATACAAACACTTAGTATTCGAACTTGTTATTTTGGTGTGGTATGCGCTACATGCTAATAAAACATTTATATTACCAGGTGATGAAGAAATATCATAGAAAAGTTTAACGATTGTTGCTTTTGAGATCGCAAAGTCTTTATGAACACCGTATTGTAAGCGCGTTTCTCGATCGATCACCGAAATTAAGCAACAAAACATGTGAATGCGTACTTGAATGGCAATCCTACAAAGTACTTAAATAGATATCAAAATCGGTTAAATTCATTCTTCCTCCCATATCCGTTCTATATTTGGAACATATGGCTACCACAGATAGTCGCCACTCAGTCCTGTCAGTTGCCAGTGTCCGTGTCTCATCCCCGAATATTTGCACCCAAAACTTCATCTAAGAACATTTACGATTCGGTAACCGTAAACGTATACGACCCCCAATGCAGAAACTCAGGAAATTGAAGAGACGACTACTGTACAACCCGAGGAATTTTCGTGTGATTTTTAAATCGGTCCCGACTAACGACACGCAGTTAACAACAGACAGTGACTCTCAAGTTTTGGTCTGCGTCCAATGATGCTTAATTTCGGTAATCTAACGAGAACTCTGCTAAAGATGTGCCATATTCGCTGGACATATCCATAGTAGGTAATAACATTTTTTCCCTTGAAATTCTGTTATAAATATAATCGTGTCGGAAACAGCAGGGTCAGATCCTGTCTGCCCAAAAGTGGGCGACGTCGATGGACGATTAGTTACTCATGGCCATCATCAGATCTTCCTGGGTGCAGCTGCTCGGACACAGCGCACACTGCAGAAGGTGTGACACGGTCTGCTCCACGCCGCAGTCACATTCAGTCGGTCCGCTGTAAAACTGTTGTAAAACTGTGTCCTCGTTTTGCATACTCTGGTGCGAAGTCTGTTAAGGGACCTCCATATATTCCACTTCTGTTCGTGTCATAGGGTGGAGTGTGTCGTGGGTTGCTTTGGTGAGCTCCTTCTTGGTGGTGTCTTCTTGCCGTATGTTTGGTGAGAGATTTGATATAGTTTTGATATTGGGGTCGGTTTTAAGCACCTCATAACCACCTATTCCGTTAAATTCCGAAATTCTATTAAAATAATACTATGATAAAGGATTTTTGTCATTTTGCAATAAACATCCTGTTTCATAAGTGTTATTTAAAGACTGTTTTCAGACAGTAAAAAATGTACTCACTTTGGATACAAACCAAATTTGATATCCACCGTCACAAATAAGCTAAATTTAACAAAGTATGTAAAGCAAAAAATACCCTCAAGCTCTTGGATTCATAACATATTATCGTATTAGTGTCAGAGATGAATATTCATTCAACTTACGCTCTTACACCTACAGGCAAAGGTATCAATGTCACTCACAATTCAGCGCAAAGTATCGCATTCGCAAAGTCAACTTCTCCACATATCTAAGCAGGAGCGGTGCTCTTTAAGTCAGCGATGCACAACCAACGTGACACGAAAAAATAGTATCTACTTTATATTATATTTAAATGTCTTTTCCATGGTTGGGACATGTACTTCGGATGCCGCAGGGAAACATTTACTACGGCTCCTTTTTATAGAGCGAACTAAAATTTACTTTAAGAACATATAATTTACTCGGTGGAGCTGCGGGAAGCAGAGCTATCATGATATAAGACGAGGAGCAATGGAAACTGACAACAGAACATATGTTATAGTTAAGGGAGCGGACACGTTGATGATCTTTCATATAACTGAGTGATTAGACATCCATATATTTTTCCATTATATATGCCTTGTCCTGAGTCATCTTCTCTGTATCCGAAACACATCTTATATACATTCATGGTTTTCGACACATTCAGGGCGATAATTCGGGGGCAAGTTATATTTTGGACCAAACAATTGTGATTTTAAGCGAAAAACAATGAAGAGATTAAATTACAAGAATTATTTAGTGAATGAGAAGGATTGAGAAAAGCTACGAGTTAGTCTTTTGGCTAAACATCAGTCTCCTAATAGAAAACTTTTGTTACGTGATCCATGTGAAAACAAGGTAAATAAATAAACATTTGTAAATAAATGGTTGTGGACGTATGTTCAAGAGACTGAAAAAAAGTCACCAAGCCCGCCAGAATCACACAACAGTTAAGCGGATATCAGAGACCGTTCCCCATCCATTCACCAGGAAATCAATAGTGTTTTTTTGCCTTTACTACGTCCATTATGTCCACAAACACCCACGTCACTCTACAGCGCACATTATGCACTGACAATGAAAGATTCCACCATTCCAGCCCATTATATTTCCATACACATTTTATGAATGGGCAGACCGAGTCAGTCAAAATCTATTGTGGAATCGGAGAAGTTTCACTATTTAATGTTCGCCAATTGACTGCGGTAGTTTTTTTTTATTATAATTTATTAGTAATTCACACTTTTAGTATTATTACACGGCCAGCTCATACGGGGTTCTATTGTGCGATTTTGCCAATACTCAATGATGTGATCGGCTTTACATCCGGTAGTATATTTTTTGTGTTTGAATGTATTACTGCTGTTCTATCAATCAAAATCAATTTTAAATCTCCTGGCAACGATATATAGCATATTAGTGTTAAATAATACTAATGCGAAAAATACTATTATTTTTCCGAAGCCTTTATAGATGAAGCGTAACAGTATATTTCAGGATCGTCATTCCATATACACCTTTTAATCAAAGTCAAGTCTGCAAGCTGCATATAATCCACTGATATCAGCTTGATATAGCTCTTTTAGGCTGATACCGTAAAGCCTCAAAAACGATCTTTTGTCTCTTATTTTTGTTCGCTCGCCTGACGTGCACATCTGTCAATATTAGTTTTAAATATATAATAATATATGTTGTTTACATACGCTATTTTATTTGTTATGATAGTTGCTCCATTTCATGTTGGTGTAACTGTCATCTTTAATTTGCTTTTTTACCGAGATCATTCGTGGCGCGGGACAAGAAAACAAGTCTTTAATAAAAATAAACGAGAATTTTGAACCAACACAAGTTCTTTTGCTTAATAATCTGCTCCTACATCCTTCCATCCACGCAGCCACGTGACGAACCCGCGACTTAACCGTCTTTTAAAAAACGGTGAATTTCACCATATAATAAATATTTCAATAGCTAACATTCAGTATTATTTTACAAACTGTTCCATAAAAAATGGATGTCAACATGTACTAGAGATATTGCTATTATTGCATACAAAGAAAATTCTTCCCATACTCGCTTTCCAAATGCAAAATTTGGTAGTTGGATACCAGGAAGCTTATATAAAGGCAGCTGTAGTTTGTGTTCTACTAATTGAATCAAAAAACATGTCCCAGACATGTCCACCTTTGTCTTTTGACCAAGCCTAGGATGAAAGTCTCAAATCCTTCGCCTCATTATTCCTGAAAAATTGACAAATTATGGTTTTTAAAACTCATTACATGGCAGCATGGGCTTTTAATAAGACGCCATTACTCGCATCCGTACACAATAATAAGGTTAGTACCGCTATATAAGTAAATCAAATTACTCATTAACAAAAATATAAACTTTCGTGCGTATTTCAATTAGCGTTTAACTGATCCAAAATTATGTTTTATCCTTCCATATTTTTTAACTTACTCACATACAAAGTTTCCTTCCATATGCCTAACATCAAGTTAGTTTATGTGCTAAGAAAAGCACAGGCGTCATGCTGTCTGGTGTTACCTTTTTCGTCTAGGTTCTTTTACGCAACACTTGGCTCTGGACTGTTGATTTCGGGAGGAAGATCCTTCCCCTGGGAGACGTTTATAGCACGTCACCAGCTCCAGGAGCCGCCCATCCAGGAGATGGTCTCCGGAAGTATCAACGTGGAATAACAAACCTCAATGGGAAGATCAACAAGCCGACATAGTGTCACACTTCCACAACAACAGATCCAGATTAGAGTCTTTAATTATATTTAGCGTAGAGGCTTAAAATGACAACATTGAAAGTCTGTTATTTAACACTTGGAGTCTGCAATCAATTCGTAATCTTAATCTGCTTAAAAATCATCGCCATGTTTTTTTTCAAAATTTATTATAATGCTTGCATCTTAAAGAAAATATACGATTATCTAAATCTGAACCACTCTAAAGTAGTCAGCTTCTAACTGATAACAATTAAATTTGTACTATCGTCAAGGAGACTTCATTGTCCTACGATTATGTTGTAATAATTCAAAATAATTAAAATACCATTTTGAATCACCGATTTTTGTTCACTCACCTAAATCAAGTAACATAAGAGGCTGGACTTTACCCGCCTCACACCCGTATCACATCGGAAGACAGTTAAGTCTCCTTGATGATGCGCTCATTCAGATTAAGATCAGTTAGCAAATGATAAGTCCAATTGGAGAGGTTAGCAACTGATAAGTCCAGAGGGTCCCCTCTGAGCAATGGTTTCCACTGCACAGAAGTAAACATAGCAGGCTTTATATGGTACATATACAGCTTGAATGAGTGACTTTTTGGAAACATCATGTGACATTGATTACATTAGGTTAGATTAGATTAACGGCCCTGTAAAATCAAATGGAAAAGGTATCGGAAACATCGAGTTAATCATCCATTACAAAATCGGATCAATAAATGATTATATGTGGAGGCCATTATTAGAAACATACATAATAGTATGGACTCAAATGCTAATCTCCGAACGTAAAAGTACTTTTGGACGAAGAAATTCTTCTATATAAAGGACAAATCCGACCTATTCTTGAATACGGCAGTCACCTCTGGAATGGAGCCCAAAAATACCTTCTTAACTTAATTGAACTGAAATGTTCAAAAAAGAGCAACTCGTTTGATAAACAATGACACTCTTACGTCTAACCTGCAATCAATGTAACACAGACGTAAGATTGGTTCACTTAGTCTTTTCTACCGTTATTACCACGGTCGCTGCTCTTCGGAACTTAAAGAACTAATTCCTCCTGCACCCAACCACAATCGACAAACTCATCTTACACATGCCGAACATCCATACACAAGTAATGTGTGTCGACAAAGAACTGGCAGCTTCCAAAGTTCCTTCCTTAATGTTCCAAAATTCCTCCAGCGTCTGTGTTTCCTCCTTCCTACAATCTGGATCTCTTTAAGAAACAGATAAATAAACACTTGCAATCTCCCCAACCCCCACACAAACACGAACACAACACACGTTTCCCGCATGCAGCGTCCAGCCTCCCTGGCTGAGCGTCATATGTAGCTTGTGATAACCATATATACTAGGTATGGCTTGGATAAGATATAACTAAATGCACCCCTGATCATCGACATATGTGGCGTATCAAGAGTGATAGAAACAACTCCGGGTGCTCTAGTCATTCAGTGATACGATAAGAAAAATAACAAACAGATGCCTTTAAATTTGTTACGTGTCAAAACGTTGAGTGTCCCACAAAAATCTGACTTACCGCATTATGAAAACATAAGCGCTGTGAGACGAGCTTATGTTATTTTAGGATTCTATCAGGTTCCAGTATCGATAAACAAAAAGTGACCACGAATAATAAAAATTAATTTATGAAACAGTGTGTTTCAGGAAACGCATCAATATTTTTGTAAGCCTGAAAACCGGATGTCGTGACGGTTAATGAATAGCCTTCTACGTCATTTTTTATTTATTCAAAATATATGCATCTTGATAACACAATGTGTTAAAATTGAATCCAAGTATGAGTGTTATTTTTTAAGTAAACGCATGCAGGAGAGCACATCTGGTTGACACTAGTGAGCTCTAAAACGCTCAGCCATGACGGCAGAACGCTGTATGCGAGAAATATGTCTGTGTGTAAAGGAAAGTTCCATGTGTTTATTGTTATATTTCTTAAAAAGTTCCACATTGTATGAAAGAGAAAACACTGATACTGGACAAGCATACCAGATCTTACCGGTGGTATTTAAGAATTTTGGATTTAGCCAAAAATGAATTTCCATACATAAATCGTGTATTGATGTTCAGCAAGTATAATACGAGTATATCTGTCGGTTGTTAACGTCAATCTTATCCGTTTGTAACATGGAATAATGAGTATTATACCTTATTTATTTCTTCTTCGTAGTAGTATTAATCCGGTGGATTGGTTTGCAGCAACAAAATCTAGCATCTCGATCTCCACTCTTTTCGGTCCTCTGTAATCCTCTTTAGTTCAGCATAAGAGCAACAGCTCATGTCCTCGAAGACTTGTTGCATATACTCCCGTCTAGGGCGCTCTCTACAGTTTCTACCCTCAACCATCCCTTCCACAATGTCGTGAAGAAGACCAGCGTGGCGCATGATGTGACCGATCCATCGGGCTCGCCTCTCTGAGATGGTTCTTACTAGGTGATTGTCTCCCTTGATTATGCTGAGAACCTTATTGTTCATGACGTGGTCTCTCCAGGAAATTTCCTCAATTCTTCTGTATGACCACATCCCAAAAGGCTCTAGTCTTATTTATTTAAATATAGTAATAAATATGTAATATAAAAACAATTTTTATATCATTAATAAGTTCTCTTTGGGCTTTTTAACGCTTGACGCTGCGTTTGAGAAGGATTTGTATTGGTCGTGTGTGAGAAAGATCAAAAGATACATCAGCCTTTTTCAGATATTTATCTAACATTATTGTAAATACCAATTCATAATTTGAGGTATTTTTTATTTCATTCTTAGCTTACCCATTAGAACCTCAATAAGAGATTTGCCAACATTCCTGAAGCTTTTTTTCAGTTTAAGTTTGGTTTGATTTTATCAAAAGCCGCATCAAAAATAGCATCTTCTAAATGTGTTTATACACGTATATAAAAAAAATACACTTGTGAACTATACAATTCGTACACAAACATCAAACATCTAATCAGCATGCACTGTCTTATAAATAATCTAAGACGCTTAACCATCTTAAGTGATAACGATTATGTATATGATATTATAGATAATCACAACCCATTTTAAGGTCTCTTACGTATGCATTTTTTACTGTAGAAAAACATACAGGATAATACCGATGTGATAGTAATGGTGATAGTAATTTTGAAGTTTCATTTGTGGAATCCTATGACGCTTACCATAGTGCATATGGCCAAGCGCTGCATGTGGAGTGTTGATCCGTCAACGTCATAAACTACAGCCCGAGATTCACGCATCATACTTATTATTACAGAAATTTATTATGAATAGGTGTTCTTCACGGGACGACTTTCGTCCACCACCAATTTTTAATTAATAGACTATGACTGTCATTTTACGGGTGAGGGATCAAATTCACACCAAGCGAGGGTATTTTAGAGCTCTGAAATCGATTAAAAATCTTTCTCCGTCAGGATCAAACTCACGACCTTTGGCTTGCAAAGCAAACGCTTTGGCCATTGAGCTATACTGTCGTGGTGATTAGGTTAAAAAATACAAAAATTCATTTGAAGTACCTTGGTATTTCAATAAGCTTCTAAGTCAACCATAGACACCGTCTACATTCCTGTCCTTTGAGCCAACAATTATCTGGTGCCAAGCTGTCTGGCCGGGGCTGGTCTTCCATCCCGGTCCTTCCTTCGCATCCTCTGTCGGCCTCTCGTTCTTGTCCTTTCAAAGTCTGCGTTTAGCGTCCGCGTCACAAAGGTGTCTATTCAGGACAACAGGTAGAGGAAATCATAAAAATATTTTCGAGAAACACTTGAATGCAGAGAAAAAGGAAGAGGGCATTAAGAAGGGCATAGAAGCTCAGTTCGATGGTATCTACATACCAGATGGTCATAAAATACATATCATCTCTGGCATATAAATGTATTTATTTATATATATTAATTCACATATAATAGTGCAGTTTGGTGTTTTCGTTCTTAAATTTTCAATTTTCAATTATTTATTTTTTTTCTCTTATAGAAACATTACAAATTTGAACAACTCAATTCGTTTCTGACGTACAATAAGAATTAATAATAAAATTTAAAAAAATACAATATATACAAATATAACTACTTAAGACTAAGTACTAAGAACAAAAGAATAAAGACAAGCAACAGAAGGTCCTAATGCTCATCAAACAGACGACGCCAACAAATTATTCCTCCAGAAAACTCGTGGAGTTCATGCCTGAATTGGGCCTCCCTTACGTGAAATATATCAACATCCGAAGCGATTTGGTTAAACAGTCTGATCCTTCTCCCAAGAAGCATAGTTTCTGGCAGGTTGGTGTTACTCATTGGGAGAGCGAACAATCTGTGCCTCCTTATTTTCATATATTTATCAGGGACACACAAATCGATCTTCACCAAAATTTCAGGATTCCCGAACACGCTACGCAACAGCCGCAAGAAATGACATTTATTAAAGCTGAGGTAGGTTGAACGATGCATATCCGAAGAATATGTTTAAAATTGTTCTGCTTCTCGTAAAGAGAGTAAGATGGTATATAAAAGTAAACACAGATATTTTTACTATTAGAGCATTTTTTTCTCCTCTTATTTTCGACAAAAAGGATAAATTCATCATGTTTAACCACGTGGCCAGTCCAGACTGTCATTACACGGAAAGAACATGGTAAGTGGCATTGAAAATATTTAAAAAAATCTCAGTAATTTAATTTCTATATTTGGATACGTATCCTCATGTTTATAAAAACAAATACCTTCAATTTTCAATAATTAAAGTGACGTTTAGCAAAAAAGAAAAAAATATTCAATGTTTAACGTTTAGTGTTACCGCGTGTATCAATATCTCATGATGAGCCAGCCAAACCAATTTGACTATTCCAGTAGTGCAACTTCAATTGCAGTGTAATACAAGGAGTTACCCAGGGTGCACTGCGAGGAAGAGCATTAATTTACACTTCAAAATGAGTCAACCGTGTATTTAGACGAGAGATGAGGTGAAGAAGAAAGTTTTTGTTGTTGCGATCGAAAACAAAAAATAAAAACATTTCCTAACAACCGATGAGATTGAAAAAGAGATGTTTTTATTAACGAAAGGTCAAAGCCGTAAAGATTGGCATTCAATGAGACCTTCGTGACAAATGAATGTGACGCTTATTCTCTTAGTTAGTTTTTAATGGTAACTTTATGTAATTACGAGCTTAAGTTAATAAATTGACGATACTTTTTATTCACCTTGTAAGATCATTATTTCAGTTTACATTTTGGGCAATTAAGAAGGTGTCATGCTAACTGTAATACGTCTGTTCACCAACACAAACAAAAACTCAGGTATACCGAGGTATATGTCCTTGAAGTAAAGCGCTCGCCTACCATGGCAGAGGTCGTGGGCTTGATCCCTACCAAGATCAGAAGATTTATAAATTTATAAGCTCAATAAACGATCCAAGCTTGGGTCTTTACAAAAAAACGTCTAATATGCCCTCGGACGATGAAGTAAGGGAGCTAATAACGCAGCTTTGCATACTGCACTCAGTCAAGTGACGAAGGTGGACCTGGATAAAACTACCTTGTAAATCAGATGCCGCAGGAAAGCATACACTACAGCTGATGCTTTTGTTCAAGCCACCGGACTCTTGCAGTCCTGGAAAGCCGCTGAGAACTGTATATAGAATGTACGTAGGCAAAGCTCCGTTAATCAAAGCAGAAATATAATGAACACCGTGGCAGCTGACTGAGATTTATGGCAGAGGTACGTGACCATTGAAATATAATATCTACAAGATGTAAAGTGTATATAATAAATAATCTAAATAAATATATTTTTTGGTTGGTATGAGACTGATCCATGACTTGTTAAATTGAACTGTAATAGTCTTATTAATTATAATTGGTGGTAGACAAAAGTTGTCACGCGGACTAAACCTATTAGCAGTAAGTTCCGGTAAAATTATTCTTCCAATACCACTTGGATGTATGGCGGATCAGCACTTATTAGGGGATTGAACGAAGCTAAGATCACAGCTGCTGGCATAATATAATGGCAATAAATGGTGACGAATATATGCTCCAGCAAAAAGGCGGATATAGAATGATATTTATATGAATTTTGTTTTATTTTGTGCATCCGTAAGTCAAAACGTGAGTCAGCTTTCAAATGTATAATATCCTTAGTATGCCATACACAGGGGGATGAATGGTAGTGATTTTTGTACCTGCACAGGGATGACTTTCAATGGCCTGTGATGGAAGGGAATCCTTTGGAATGAAAGGTTAACTTCCGTTTCTTTGTGGATGCCGTAAAGTCAAAATGGAAACCAGTTTTTCATTGTTTGTCTCAGGGAGCGTCAATCTTCCACTGCGTCAATTTTTTTAAAAAAAACAATTTAATTTAAGCTGCTATGTGCGTCCGATGGTTCATAAAAATGTCTAAATATGCCTTGAAATATTTCAGTTACTTATTATTTAAAGATTCAGGCTTTCGTCATCCTAAAAGACTGTCAATAACTACAATACATGTGTTATGAACTCGGTGGAGTTTCGGATTTTATGTTGGAGCCGTTGCTGTCTTGCAATCAGGTGAGGCTTCTGACAAAACTTTAAAGTGGCAATTTGTGGTAACCATATTTTCCAGTTTGATATACTTGTATGTTATATGCATGGTTAATAGTCATCCTGCAGACGAAGTCCCGTCGAAAATTCTAAGACGAAAACCCGGAGAAAAGCAGAAGCTAAAACAGTATAATATAAAGTAGTATTCAAGAATATTTAGGCATTTTTAATTTGATTTTGAAGCAAAGATTCATTAACTGGAGTAGATTTAACAAAAAAGCAACATATAAGAAGAAATATGTAACACCCTTCATCTTAAACGTCATGAACTGTCGCATTTACTGTCACTAAAGAAGTACTAACAAAGCATAGGATTTAAGAAGCTGTACGACGTACGTATTATACAGTATATTAGCTAAACTCCACAGATCTTATGTAACATCATATCTGTGCTGAACACATTTTTATTTTTATTTATTATCAACTTGCGTTGTAAGCGAGTATATTATAAATGTACTCTGCACCATTTATATTTTAAAGTATGAAATTACGAATAAAGTAAAATAGGAGGCCTAAAGAGTTTCTTCCATTACGTTCTGCCTAATCTTTTTGTAATACTGAAATAACAAAAATGTATGCAAATACTAAGAGCGCAATGCATAAAATCAACTGTTTATTAAAAATTCTAGTAAAACCCCATTCTAATGCACAATGTGTATGAAATAAGATCAAGCGATTATCTATTCGATTTAAAATAAATGTCAAAAAATTTGACGCACGATGTTGCTGGTTTCATAGAAGTTAATAGTTAAGCTAGGAGATTAAATAGGCCCGTGTCACGCAGTTAACTTTGAAAGTGATGCATTTTGAAAAGATAACAAATAGTGACCAAAGTCCTGTCACCTTGCGCGAAGTAATGCGTTTTATGTTTTTATGATAATCTGCTTTGGACCTTAGCGTACTTTAAAAGCTTTGTGCCCCGAAGGAGCTTTTCATTCGGATATATAAACTGAGTGCTGAAAATTAAGCGCGCGCTGAATGAAATGAAAAAAATAAATATTTAAGCCGAATGGTATGAAAAAATATTGTCGTTAAGTGGTGACCGGAATGCTTTACGTTCGCTTTCAGTAGCTCGATCAGTGATATTTTCAAATGAGAAATGATAAAAAGTCTTCTTTTATGTGCGTGTTTTCGGTAATGATATGTTGTAAATATGTGACATAGATTGTACAGCATCTATTGAATTATTTTTTTAATCCCACAATCATATAAATTGATCATTTTCGAAGCAAGTGTTACAAAAAAAAACAGTGAATCAACGTTTTTTTTAATGAATTATGATTTTTCGTTAAGTTATATCTTTCTTTACATATTCATTTCATGTATGGAACATATGGTTAACATACTGTCTGTTTCTCGTTTTAAGATATATCTGCACCTGAAGGTCCTCTTGGAAATACATGGTACCCGACAACCTCCAAAACAAGTCAGAGTACTTAAAGAAAGTGTACTGTAGTATCCGTGGCATATTTTTGGGTGATTTGTTAATAGGTTTTTTTAAAGAAAATCGGGTAACCAACCCGACGATCCCATGCCTAGACTGTTTTATTTTAATGGGCGGCTCAACAAGTGTATAACCTCAGAAGTATATAACGTCTTTAATATCTAAAAATTGGCCATCATCTGTTGACGAAACACAGAAAAATTACCTGATCATATATGAAAAACGCTGATCAATATATCATTAAATTTGTATGGGATACCACAGTGCCTTCTATGAAACCCTTCGGTCTCCTATTCTAAAGGGTATCGTCAAAAACTATGCGTAGTATGCACTCGGTTTAGTTTCGTTACAACATATTACTAGGAACATGGCAACTGACAGCAGTATATGTTATTATAAAATCGTGGTAGATAGCTATGTGCAAAATGATCAATATTATCTAAATTCTTAATAAAAAAATGTTTCTTATAATTGAAATTGTAACAAGCAAGATAAAAATATTTTTTGCGGTGTATACTATTAGGCGGAAAGATGGCGGATTTGATGTTTTGTATATAAATATGATTATTTTTTATAAGTCGTATAATAATTTTAATATCCCGAAAAAACCCACCGCAGTTATTTATATTATTTTTTGATGTACCTTTAAAGAAATGAAATCATTTCCTTTTTGGATTCACAAACAAAGCGAATGGCATTTCCGGCGTGAGCAGTCTTATAAAATATCAAAATGTTGGGTTAAAAAGTTAAAGCATTTGACTGTCAAAGTAAGAAAGTTGCAACTTTGTTATTCGCTATCTGACAGTGTTCTTTTGATTGCGTTTAAATAAAAAATATTCAGGCATAAAGAAATGACCTTCAAAATGGATTTTACCCTTGCTTATAAAAAATGATTAAGCTCCCAACGCACACTCACATGTTTCGTACAAAGGTTTATTATCATTGCTAAGGTGTTTATACCGAGAGTCAAAAGTTCATTCGCTACTAGAAAATAAGAAGAGTTTGAGGCTGAATGGTCCATACAATGCGATTCCATTAATCACGCTCAGTTGTATGGAAATCTTTGGTCCACCTTACAGTAGTTGTACCTTCAATTTGATTACGGATGCAGCAGCTTATATTCTTTTGATTTTAGTAAATAATACATTATAAATGTATTTATTTTATTATATTTAAAGGCTAGTGATCGTGTGAGTTGTACAGCATTGATATATTTCAACATCAATATAAAAATCAATAATTTTATTTTTTATATACGAGTATGATCTCGTCAAATATAATCTTGTTACATTTCTTTCGTTATTAAATCAGAGAAAAATAACGGATTTGCGTTAAAATTTAAACAGCAGTTCATATCACTCAACGCTAATTACTAATTTCCCCACCCCATTGAGTCGAAGTATCAATAAAATATATGTATAAAAATAGATAAATATTTAGAATTATTTCAAATTTTTATTTTTTAACGACAAATGAAACACAGCTATTTTGAGTAGTCATCATCGAATGTTATTCGTTTCATGTGTATTATCATTGCAAGCATATTTTTTTTTCACGAAATTTTAAAATAAAGAAATGTCTTAAAGATTTATTTAATTGATTTCTGTAACTTGTATCTAAATTATTTTATTATGTCATAAAAAAAATAATATCCTATGTGACAATTCTTTCATCTAATATTCAGGGAAATAAAACTGCTGATGTGAGATTCTCTGATCGTATATGCATCTTCTGTCTATTGCACTTTACTAAAAATATCTTTGTGAATTACTTAGTCAATTTAAACGAATAAAGAAATGAACTTATAATAATTATTAAGTACCATTAATAAAAACAGGTTTTCTTAAATATAATTAGTGTAAAATGGCACGGTCTTTCATATTACGGCACCTATTGTGGGATCAAGATACTCATTAATAAGGAGGTGATGTGAATAACCCGATCGTTCAACTTCACTTGGTTAAGGTTTATTGTGTTGTACTTTTGTTTAAAAAAACATTTAGTTAATGATAACAAACATTATTAAAAATAAAGATGAGAATATTTCTTATTCTAATCTCTATTAGTCGTGGTCAATGCGGGAGGAGGGTGAGGGTTCTTAGAGGAAGGAGGTGGGAGTGAACGTAAGCCCGGTTAATGTGTTAATGTATTTCCATAAGAGGAACCTGTGGGTGCTCACAACATGTCCATTGGACTTATCACCCAACAGTGATTGTTAAAATGTCGGCTTTGTATAAAAGAAAAGAAAATAACCGAAACTTAACATATTTTCACGTTTTTATAGATCTTTAAGATGACCTTTTAAATCTTGCTTTAAAGTCTGCTTGCCTTATTGAGGCATTTGGTCATCACAAACTACCGCCTCCTCTGGGTTAATCACCAAACAAGTAAGTCGCGGACTTGGTGATACCGATGTGTCTGAACCGATCGCTGTTTAGCATACCAAATACCCTCCAGGCAGTGTTCTCCGATCTTCGACCTGCTTTCCATTCATTTTCGTTTTTAACAACACATCTATCTATTCCACAAACACGGATTAAAAACTATTAGGATCAACCGGATAAATTGGAAGAATCAATATTTCTTACAGATGTTTGGACAAACAAATATTTAGCCGAATTGTGGAATAAATTAATTTGAATGAGAATATTTTTATATAATTAAATGAAAAATTAAAATAACTTATTTTCGTATTTATTTTAATGATCAATGGGTTCAAAAGATTAGCAATAATAATTTAATAAAATTATTCTTCATCTTCGTAGTATCAATCCGGTGGATTGATTTGCAGCAACAGAATCTTGCATCTTGATCTCCATTACTCTCGGTCCTCCGCAACCCTTTTCAGCTCAGCATAAGCACTACAATTCATGTCCTCGAATACTTGCTGCAAATACTCCCGTCTATGGCACCCTCTACAGTTTCTACCCTCAACCATCCCCTCCACAATATCGTGAAGAAACCATCGTGGCGCATGATGTGACCTCTCTGAGATGGTTCTTATTAGTTGCCTATCTTCCTTGATTATTCTGAGAACCGCATTGTTCGTGACGTGGTCTCTCCAGGAAATTCTGAGAATTCTTCTGTATGACCACATCTCAAAGGCCTCTAGTCTTTTTTTATCACTTTCAGATAAGCACCATGTCTTACAGCCGTACATTAAGATACTCCAAACAAGTGTTTTGGCAAGTTGCTTGCGGATTATTATAAAATTAAAAATCACAAAAAAATCGACAACATGTTTTCTATATTTATTTGTCCAAATGTCTATTCGGCAAATTTCTTTTCAGTTTTTAAAATATTTTTCTAAAAAACAACCTCCACTCAATTGATAGGGATGAAATCGGAAAATAAAAATTATCAAGGACATTTACTGACCATAATTGATTAAATGGTGTGTGGTGTAAAAATTCAATTACATTTAAAAAATTGAGAAACATCGGTAATAAATGTGAATGCCCGATACACAGGTACTACTATACTAAAGCTCTGTACAGTGGCTGAGAATAAAGCTCAAAGCTCCCTTGGCTGGGTGCGAGTTGTCAAAAGCTGCTCAAAGGCTGACTGTAACGACATAACGATGCGTGCCTCAGCGAATATGTTTCAAACGAATATGAAAATATAAGCATGTTTGCCAATTTACTACAAGAAGTCACCATACGATAATCAGTTCTACAAAACTGTATATTGTAACGTGAGTCGTCTAGAGCTCCGCTCTGTGCGCCAATCGCGTTGATGTAAGAGAAAACTTTTTTTGTTCATAGGAGAACAGGGCCTGGCAGTTTACAGCGGACGAATGTGACTACGGCGTGGAGCAGACCCTGTCACACCTTCTGGATGGTTAAATAAGACCTTGATTTTTGTAACGCCATCGACGTCGCCCACTTCAGGGCAGACAGGATCTGACCCTGTTGTTTCCGACACGATTATATATATATCCGGAACAGTAGAGATCTCGAATATTGAAAAATAAGTCTTCTTTATATGGTTAAATATATTTTGATATTTTGTACATTATTCGGCATTCGACTCTCTTGAGCCCTGGACCATTCGGTACTAAGCTCTACCCTCTTTAAATCATTTTTCATAAACATTAGTTCGATATTATGTCGTGGGAAAAGCTTGTTAATAAAAAATACGATACAACGTTTTAAATATTGTATATAAGTAAATAATTGGATTTTTTGTATTGTCAATAATTGTTTTTTTTTCATATAAAAACTCAGCATAATACGAAAACAAGTGTTACTTTTATACTCGTAATACATTATATCATCATATTTAAACTCATTACAAAAAAAAAGCAGACTTATGATTTTATCCAGATTCTCACAGTAGATCATTATCCATATGAGTCATATCGAAAAAATATTATAAGTTCTTATAACTTTATTATTTATTGAATAAATAAATACTTTGAACATTACAATAAAATAAAATGCAATGATTTAAAGCCGGTTTTGAGTTCCAACGATAAGAACAAAGTTATATGTATATGAAAATCATAAAAAATTGTTAAAAGTTATATTGTTTGAAGCATACGGCCGAGATTAAAATGCTGGGCTGTTATGCTTAACGTTTCGAGTTCAATCCTCGGTGATGTCAAAAATAAAATGAGAGGTACGGTGGTTTAGCTTTATGAAAATTACCAATTAAGGAAACGGACGAACAGGACCAGAGGATAACGTGAGGTACTGCCTGCCTTTTCTTTAAGCACCTGTGCTTTCAACGCTCTAAAAGGTTGACGGGAACTAAGCATAGAGTGTACTCGGCAGAGATATGAGTGGCACAGTTAGCATAAGACGAGGAGAAAATAACGACAACTGGCAGAATTTTATGGCAATTTTTTTTACGAAAATATCCTCTTTGGCTCATTTCTGACGTCGTTCATAGGCTTGAAGAGAATGTGACTGTAGGTACAAATTGAGGCATTTATTTGTGTATCTTTTAATCAAATACGTAATATGATATCAGATAATTAGCTCGATCATTTGGTATTAAAGGGATGCTCAACTCAACGCCATCCTAAGAGTGCCTTAATAAACACATCGCTTTCATTTTTAGAACACCTCGAATGCCTTTTTTAATATGGCAAGTGTCATAGATTCAGCAGAAAATTTATTCATATATCCTATACCCTTTGGTGGTTTTCGTTAGGAAATATTAACATAGAAAATAAAGTATATTTTTTTGGTAGCAAGGCAGCTGAAATTCGACACGGGTTGCTCCTACGATACGCGACCGGTTGGGTGACTTGTTAAATATTAGTATGTCTGTCGCTACTGTGTTACCCACCTGACTCTTGGGGAAGTCAATGCCGCTGATCAGAGAAGTAGAGGAATATTATTGTAAATAATTAACTACTTACAGATATATATTGATGACTCTAGTGTACAATTTTAAGATCCATTTGAAAAACTGACAACAAATATTAATAAACACTGTTACATAATAATGTATATTTTACAGATATGTCATAGCTTAAAGTAATTAATACATGTCCAAAATAGATGACATATTTCTTTTATCTATAAAATGAATTTTAATGTTAATATATACAAATAATTTGTGTCTCATTACCTTAATCGAAATCTTTTTTTTATGATTTTCAGTATAAATGTCACAAATTTTATGACGACACGTTTCGGCTTCTTTTAGAAAACATTATCAAGTAATGAATAACAAAAAAAAACCATACAATACATAGAACTTATTCGCTATGACCAAAAGACACTTTTTATTATTACGTTCTTATTCTTCTTTATTATTTAATAGTGTTTATTGAAGAATTGTTGACTTGTATAATCATTTTTATTTTATTTTTATTATCTTCGATAACTTGCTGTTATGTTGGTATCACTTAAAAATATTATAAATTGTTATGAAATTTATATTCGCCACTTACATAATATATAAATATATAGAAAATTAAAATAAATATAAAAAAAAACTCGTTATTTAGGAGTATATCACATTAAATTAGTTTTTATCTACAAAAATAATTCGTTATAAATAAGCGTATTAACGCCCATTTATTTATGTCTTATTTGTTTTAGAATTCTCCGCATTGATTTAAAGTTTTAAACACTCAATTTATGAACAGTAAAAAATATGCTTACCTCTCCTCCGTCTCTGGCATCAAAAACAACAAACTCATAAGCCGAACAGAATCTGCTACCATATGTGATCATGATAAATACATTACTCATCATTACCGACTTTTTCACCTCCCGATATTTCACACCGTGCAGCCACCTTTATAATCAGTGGCGTAACTTGATTTCCTCGACAATTGATAAAAATACAAATTAGCTGCAAGCATCGCCTCATTAATCTAATCAAAATATCAGAGATTAAAATATGGAAAATGTGAGTATTTGAACCGCAGTCCGTAATTGTTCTCTTATCCAGATATTAGTTCTTCTTCGTAGTTTCAATCCGGTGGATTGGTTTGCAGCAACAGAATCTTGCATCTCGATCTCCATTTCTCTCGGTCCTCCGCAACCCTCTTCAGCTCAGCATAAGATCTACAACTCATGTCCTCGAACACTTGCTGCAATTACAACCGTCTAGGGCGCCCTCTACAGTTTCTACCCTCAACCATTCCCTCCACAATATCGTGAAGAAGACCATCGTTGTGCATGATGTGACCAATCCATCGGGCTCGCCTCTCCGAGATGGTTCTTATTAGGTGCCTATCTTCCTTGATTATACTGAGAACCTCATTGTTCATAAGACATTAATCTAATCAATTTATCAGATATGAAAATATGGCAAATGTGAGTATTTTAATCGCAGACCGTAGATGTTCTCATATTCAGACGAAATTTCATTTTTCAGTCGGACGAGGAAATCAAGTCTGTATTAAAAATAAATTTTGTGCTTCAAAAATAAATTCTTTGCTTTGCGACGTGCTCCTGCATCCCTCCTCCACGCGGCCACGTGACGAACCCGTGATTTGTCACCTTTCTTTTTAATGACGGGGGATGTCAGTACATCAAATGTTTATCAAGTGACTCGTGGAGCGTCGGTTTAATCACTCATCTTCTTTAATCGTCATTAACATTGGGTCTTGAAAGTTGGTTGTTAAATTATATACGATCACTTGCAGTATTCAGAAACGCTACTGCGCCTTATTCGTTATTAATAAAAGCCCGGACCTGGTTGTTTTTTGTCGTTTTTTGTGTCTTGTGTGCTGTGCCGTGTGCGGTGATGGTGGCGTGCTTTTATTGCGCTTTGAATAATATCGCCCGATAGTAATTCAGAGTGTTAGGGCGCCCCTAACTGGCGGAAAGTCGTGCGGGAGCGGCGGGACCTCTTAATAAGGACGCTCTTGTATGTCGATTTGTAGGATTAAGCCAGCGATGGACGAACATCATTATTTACAAACACATTTTCCATACTCGTATCAAAGACGTTACTAAAGAAGAAGAACACCACACATCCTTTCCACATGCAGCGACTTGTTGTCCATGTTGAACGTCATACAACATCAATATATGAGTCACTTTTAATGTTTTCTTGTAAGCGATATAAACAAATATTCGTTTGTAGGATCAAAAAAGTGTTGAATAATACATACAAATTTAAATATACTCGTATATAATCATACCCAGTATAGCCGATCAGACTATAAACATTTGGTATATGATAGTGTAGATACAAGTGCACCGTGGTTGATAAGCTGGACACTAAAATGTACGGGCTATTCCTCGTAAAAAAAATATATTTTATATGTAGACATTTTCATTGCTATCTTCATTAAAATTGGCAAAGACCTACACTTGTAATAATAAATGATATATCTTGTTAACACGCATTCAGTAGACACGGGGAGATTATTTTTTCATTAAAATAACGAGCAATAATTTACAGTATTTTCATTGTTTCCTCGTCACAAGTTAAAGCATTTGATTGAAGTTGTTTATATTAATTTTTAAGATTTTTCTTTGAGTTTTACATACCAAGGTTGTTTATAGAGCCTAAATTTTAATAGTACATACTCCTATACACTTTACAGAATCTTTCAAGAGATATAATTGTTTGATTCACTTAAAACTTTCTAAAAGCTGTGTGTTCTCAAAGTAAATAAATAAATGGAAAGAACTGTCATAAGCAATGCATTGATATCAAAATACTCGTATTTCAGCATATATTTATCCATGTGCCCAACTTGCTGCTCATACTAGAAGATAGAACCTTATGTTGGGCAACAGGCAGGCTATCGATAATGCTAGATATTGGACTGAATCAATTTGACGTTACTTACACGAATATCATGATAAAGAAAATCATTGATGCGCAATAGAAAAAACTAAGTGATAATACAGAGCCTTGTGGAACTCCAAAAAGGGATACGAATTTGAATTGTGGAAGGCTTTCTACTCGTGCGTGGTAATTAATATAAAATTAATACAAAACAAATCAATTACTAAATGTATTCTGAATATACACCTCTTGCAAAAGACAAACCTTGAAAAATCATGTTTGTACTTAGATAGCATGGAGTGCGTTATTGGGAAAAGTTATATTACTCGTAATGTTATTTTAATTTGTCTGAAATGGTTTGGCTTCCCTGAATTAAGCGATACAAACTTAAATTTAAGCACCTTGATAGATGATTTCGGTCATTACTTATGCTTAAATTTAGAAGAAATAAATATCGTTTTTAAAACCAAAGGACACAATGGCCGAGACAATGTATCGCAGTTTAATGTTCGGGTTCGAGTCTCGGCTAAGCGCCGTAACTCACCGGACCTTAAAAACCTCTTAACTCAATAATATATTCTTATCATCCCGGCTCAAATTATTTATAGGGTTTTTATTTTAAATTAACGAATATTTATGGGCGATTCATCTTATTGAACAAACAAATGATCAACAAAGTACTTATTATTTTCTTTGAATATTATACATATACGGTAATATGTCCACTGTAAGGGGAAGTATATAAAGTGAAATCAGCTTGATATAGCTCCTTTAAGCTGATGCCGTAAAGCCTCGAAAAACGATTTTTTGTCTCTTACTTTGGTTTGCTCGCTTGACATGCACATGTAATGTTACTTTTAATTGTATAATGTAAAAGGTGTTTGCATACGCTGAAATATTTGTTATGACAGTTGTCCTATATCCTGTTGGTACCACTGTCATCTTGAGTTCGCGTTTTCTGAGCGTCTATTGGCAGCGCGGAGATGGCAGTGCGCCAGCAGTTGACAGTTGGAATTTGACTCGCGACCGTTATGGCGCGCGCGCCTAAGGGCGTTCGCTATAGCGGTCAACGTTTTTGACCAATAAACCGTGATAATATGTGAAACGAAAACAAGTTGTTTGTACTGTGAACCTGATCATGCATCCTTCATCCAGTAAATCGATATAGAATAAGAGAGGAGGATATCAAAAGTCTCTATCATCATTATCATCATCTCTATGTCTGCTCTCCTAACTAGAGCATACAGTCGTCGTGAACTGATGCCACAAAACTCTGTCAGCCACCAGTTTCCACGCTTATTCCCATGTCAGCTCTGCCTACTGCAGCACCGCTGATTACATTCAATGTACAGTTACTGACGGTCTTCTAGAACGGCACAAACCAAGGGCATTGAAGAAAAGGTATATATATGCCTCAGTTACCTTCGCTTCTTGAAGGAATGTAATATGCAAGGCTGCCTTGTTTGCTCTATCAAATTGTCGTTCCTCACAAAATCACACCATGGTACATCTAACTTACCACGAAGACATCTGCGAATGGGCAATAGGTTTCGAAAGCATCCAAGTAACTTTAATACGCGAAGAGCGTCTTTTATAAGCACTCATAAGAAGACCAGCAGAGAGTCTTGTTCAGACACGAATTATATAACTCTCAACCAGGTTAACTGAAAGATTTGTATGGGAAAGATATGTAATAGTTGCATGCGTATATGTATTAAAGGAATTGCAAGTGCTACTAACATATTAATCTGCTTCACTAAGAAATTAAGATTTATGTGAGTGATACAGAGAATTCCAAAGCTAACATGTCGCTTTGAAGAAATACACGGAAAAACTGTTAATCCTGAGTTTACATACTCGTATATCGACTGTGTAAGGGTGATAGAAAAGGTTGTTTCTACTTTTTTTTATATTACAGTTCTGGATGATTGGTTTGACACTCACGAGGCTTTAGTTTTTTGGTCGTATTGATTGTATCAACCCAAGTGTTTTGATAAATTAATATAAATTATATGCCCTTAGGTCTTGAACCACCTCTGAATATGTCTCTAACTTTTTAATCATTAGGGTCAAAACATCTCTTGCACAATGGAAACAGGTTTTGATTGAACTGAACATTACTATAATTGCAGGTAGCCGAAGGTTTTTTCACAAACACATCATTAAATCATTATAATTATAGAATCACCATACAAAATGAATATCATTAACCCATTAATGTCTACTGAAAAAAGGATTAATAAAAAAATTATAAAACAAGTGTTTTGAGTCTACAATTTATCTAAAACATTTTATATTTCTTCAATCGACAAGTTTTTTGTATAATACCATAAGGTCTATAAAAAAATTAAATTATTTTTTTGTCATTTTATTTTGTGACCACAAGTTTCGGCTAGTAGCTTTTATCGAGTAATTATAATATATGTGGACGAGTTTATATAATGCAAGGTTTGAGTGAGTCTTCCATACAACAGTCGGTCAACGAACAAACGTGGACTTAGTTGGGACATATAATTATAATGCCACAGAAGAACCTAAGCCGCACTAGCTTTTTTTAGGCCTCTGGACTCGCAGCGTCTTTTTTTATGTAAATACATACAGGAGAATACCGACAGAGGGTGATAGTAATTATTCACTTGTGGAATTCTTTGACGCTTACCATGGTGCATATGGCTGAACGCTGCATGTGGAGTGTTAATCCGCCAACTACAGCCCGAAATTCTGGCATCATCCTTATTGTTATAGGAATTTACTATGAATGAGTGGTCGTCACGGGACGACTTTCGTTTTCAGCCAATTTTGATTAATAGGCTATGACTGGCATTTTACGGTTGAGGGATCAAATTCACACCAACTGGGGGTATTTTAGAACTCAGAAATCGATCAAAAATCCTTTTTTTAAATCTCCGTCGGGGATCGAATCCACGACCTTTGGCTTGCAAAGCAAACGCTTTGACCATTAAGTCCTGATGCCGTAGGAAGCTTTACATATTGTACAATGTATTCTGTGGAGTTATTGGAGGCCAATGAAGGAAATATTGATACGGGAGAATTCTCCACACACGGCAAAACCCAAAAGCCACAATATACAATACTTGGCCGTTAAAACCTATGGAGCTTTCGAATAAATTACAATAATACTGACATCAGCATGATATAGCCCTTGCTGACTGGTACCGAAAACCGCGATATACAATCTTTCGACTTTTATTTCTGCTCGCTTGTCGTACATGTATGTGTCGCCATATTGTCACTTTGGACAATTCCGGTAACGGGAGTGACATTAGTTATAGAGATCGCCACTTAGCGCTGGGTGTCAACGACCACGGCGCGGTGCCGGAGTCAGTAGTTGTCCCCTGACCATGACGGCTGTCCGATTGAGGTTGGCCCGGCCTGAATACTGTGACTAGTTCCGGGCCAGAAGATTGTAAAGTTATCGAAATTTATATGTCAATGTGCTTCAGAAAAGTCTTTGTGTTGTTAATCTGCTCCTTATTCTACCACCACGCGATTGAATAACGTCTTTTTGGAGAGGCGAATGTTAATACATTCATTTTTGTTTTCATTTAATTTAATTTAAGGGGTCATCAATGGGTTAATAGCTTATGCATACAAAGTGGTAGTAAGACAGTATAATGTATTGAAAATATGTTTTAATGTCGAGATAATTTTTCTTTCGTTGGATCGGAAAAAGTTTCATTTGTAATATGGATCGTAATTAACTACAATAATTACCTAATGACTGCAGTAACCTGTGGCTTGCAAGAGCATTAATTAATTTTTAATATGATGTGTTTTTTTTGTTTAATTACACTGGTGAGGTTATTGACTCAATGTTTTTCGTTTTCAAATTACCTTAACGACATTTTAATTACTATTAATTAATTGCGTTTTTTAATTTTGAATTGATTGTGTGTTGGTGTTAAAAATAATGCAGCCTTCAAATGAAAGAGAAAACTAATTAGGTTAGTAGTTAACCGTATAAAATTAATATCAAATATATTCTTATACATGCTCGGAGTGTTTCTAAAAGATAGAATCCGAAATGAGCTGAAGAATGCTGAGAAATGAAAACATCAAGTAGTGGAGGTTACCCAACGATTAGGCACACTCAAGTGTCAATGGCTAGGAAATATCTGTCAAAGAGACGACGGTAGATTGGGAAGAAAAAATATTGGAGTGGCGCCCAAGAACTGACAAACGAAGCATTGGCCGAGCCTCTGTGAGATGGACTGACGACATACAGGCTGATGATGATGATGATGATAAAGATGATGATGATGATGATATTCTTAACATGTTCTTTTTCTTCGTAGTATCAATCCGGTGGATTGGTTTGCATCAACAGAATCTTGCATGTCGATCTCCAAGCAATCATTTTTTTGCTGATACATGGGATGTCTTTTAGACCTTTAATGTGGTATTTTCCCCTTTATTTTCATATCCTAATGCCGTTGACCATAAAGGTTCATCCGCCTTTGGAGAGCATTTACTCCCTCCAGGACAATAGAGTGCCCTAACCAGGACCTGATGAGGTTAGCTGGGTGTTAGCTTATTCCGGCCAACATTCGGTCCCTGTCTATATTGGCCGACTGATGTCGCTCACCCCCCACCACGAGAAGGAGATAGATCAGGATTTTCTTTTCATCGAACCTGTGACCTTAAGGCATTTCGCAGAGTCCTCCAGTACTTTTAGGGGGTCAACATGTTAAATGTATATAATTACACAAAACAATACAAATAATAATACATATAAAAATAATAACTGACGACCCTTTTCTTATCAATCAATCGGCGAAAATAAACGGCGGAGCCGGAGATTCGAACTTATGACCATGTGCACCATGTTTTCTTTTTCAGCCAGGTCCACCTTCATTTTTTAACGTCCGAATAAAAGTATCCTCTCGCTTACCTTAAAATTTTTACAAAGTCAAAACCATCCTTCAATATTCTTACTTCTCCAAAACACCTTTTCCATACACATTTTTGCGGCTGCATTGGTTTTCGGTAAGATGTCAAAATTTCACAGACGTAAAGAAGAATATTTGTACAACAGGCGATATGAATTATTTTGAAAAAATATTACACAAGATACAAGAACATAACTTAAACTAATATAACTAGAAACTTTAAACAGTATGATACTTATATTGATATAAAACTAAAGTTCAGAAATTATTTTTTGATTGGCTGAATTATGATCCAGTGGCGTAGACGTTTTTTTGTTCATATTATATTTTAATTGTTATTTAATTTTAGTTAAATTAACATCTAATGCAAACGTATGTATATGGTCGGGACACAGGCGCCCGATATGGGTTGATTTAGGCCGACAATCTATGCCCCTGATCAAATTAACAACAGGACAGTTAATCCGCCAGTTTGATATACAAGCAGAGACCACTGGCGGCGCGTGGTAAAGGCGACAATAAAAATAAATTAATAGAAAAAGAAAAACTTCAGCTATATATAATCGTGTCGGAAACAACAGGGTCAGATCATGTCTGCCCAGAAGTGGGCGACGTCGATGGCGTTACTTCTGGCCATCATCAGGTCTTCCTGGGTGCAGTTATTCGGGCACAGCGCACACTCCAGAAGGTGTGACAGGGTCTGCTCCACGCCGCAGTCACATTCAGTCGGTCCGCTGTAAAACTACGGAAACAACATCAACATCAACATCAACTTCAGCTGTACATTAAGGATAATAACTACAGTAAAAAAGGATAAAAGCAATGAAAAGTTGCTTTGCGTGGCTATAAAAGCGGATTTAAAAAATGCAATATAAATCTTTGGTTATATTTTGTAAAATCGATAATATCAACTGTGAGTTTTGTTGTTCGATGTTTTAAAGGGCATCGTAATTTTAAAAGTAATCAATTTGTTTTCAACCTGTTCTCATCGGTACTCAATATATGCCGTGTAAGATTCCCTTACCGTTATCGGTAGCCGTGATATATCGTTTTGCTACTTTTTTAGAATAGTGTTTTATGCTTCATCTGATAGCTAAAGGATACAAGAACCAATGTGATATACGAAAATAGACCAGATAAATACATTTATGCTTCAAATACTAGTTTTATAATTGACAGTATAATTTGTCTTCAAACCGAGCCGTAATGAAAGGGTTAAAAACGAAACCATATGTTTTTCTCTATGGTCTTCTTGTATGTTAATAAACGGTGGTCAAAGTGATGCATAATAAAACTAGTCAAAAGTGTGTATTGATTTAATTTATGTTCTAATTAGTCGTCTAGTACACCCCTGCTTCTAATCCTTGTTCGGTAGCATTTAAGCTCGAATAGTAGATAGTTAATGATGGTGCATAAATTAGAATAATGCGCTCGCCTATGCACGGGGCCATAAGGGCTATATTCGGCGGCCAGCACAGAAGCCTTCCCAGCCGAGCGGCCATATTAGCTTAATGACCATAACATGGGATTTTAATACGTTCAATAACGAATTATTAAATCGCGTTTGAAATACTTAATTACTAAAGGTAAAATGTCAACCGGGGTCATTCGATTCAAAGAAGAGCACTGCACTTCGAAAACAATAACATTATATGATCTAAGGTTGATTTTTTTAAAAATTAAGTAATTAAAAAAAAACAATTTAATATGAACTAATTTTTTCATTGTTTTCAATCCATCACTTGTCAAGTGACAACTGAGTTGCATAGTACTTCACAAGTGGTTATTTTATGTAGGAGAGGGGGTAGGGGTGTGTCTATCAGGGAATGATAAGGAAGACAGATAGGGTTGAAAGGATGAAGAAAAAAATATAAAATGTAATATTAATATATGAAACGGTGTCACGACCTATCGCCCCTAGACAATTCGTTCAACGACTCATCGGTTCGACTTGGGCGCACTAAGCGTTTGGTGCACGGGACATTTGGCGCACAGGACAACTCTTGCACAAGCTGTATCGCTAACCTAACCTAATCTAAGAATTTCTCCAGTGATCGTAGAGTCCAGAGATCCATAGGTCTCGTTAACAAAATAACTTTAGTTAGGTTAGCGAGATATCCAGTGCACCAGTTGTCTCGTTCACCAAATTTCCTGTACACCAGACATCCAGTGCGCTCCACGTTGTTACCGATGATACATTGAACGAATTGTCTGGGGACGAAATGCGTCGGAACCATATGAAATAGACCTGCAATCTAGGAAGATACAGTAGTTGTAGTATCCGAGGCATATTTTAGGAGAATTCGTCTTCTTTATGTTTTTACGCGGTACGAAAAACAAGGCCGAAAACATATTTTTTTTGTAATTAAATACACACATACAATTATATATCAAATTTTATACGCATCAATTCATTCAAAAGATATATCGGCAGACGCAGGATTCGAACCACGAGCCTTGCACTTTTGCTCTATTCTACACACCGCGCTATCCACACAACCATTCTCTGCCTGGGCAGATACGCGAAACCTGATGTATATATATACCATTGGTTACATCGTATAACGATAGATGTATCTGTAGTATATATTCAGGGTATGTATATTATTATTTATATGATACAATCAGTCAACATTTATTCACAAGCTTTTTATATTATTAGTTATACTGACAATTTATTTAGTAAGTACCACTCGGGTCTCGAACCGAACTATACACTGAATGGATAAGAAACAATTTCTTGTAAATCCTAAGCGGATATTACTACCAGTCATTTACCTGTGTTACTGATGAAGCTTATTACCTTTTTGATATTGTCTCAAAATTACATATTTTATATATCATTGACTATATTTCAATATTATTAGTAATTAAATACACACATACGTTTCGGTAGAAAAAATATGTTAAAATATCTTTGATTTTCTGCTTCGAAGAGCACAAATTTTACGACACGAGGTCATTTTGCACACTCCATAGGAGCGCAATAATAATTATCAGTCACAAAAACCTTTTTAATTGTGTTCGCAAACACTCTTTGTCGGAAGCAATTTGGAGCAAATAAATGTGCAACGGCCGCGTGAAAAAAAGTCGAGGATTTCACACTTTATTGGGTCTGATTCGTGGAACGAACGATCCGTTGTAGGGACCATTCAATGGACTCGGGGTCTATGAACAGAACCGTCCTTGGAAAGACCAATAATACTTTTATTTTTCTATATACTTCGCTATTTAAGCGCTTCGATGCATTTCAAGGAGAGCATCTAGGCCACACAGACTAAATGGCTATTTAAAAAATCTGCGCGTTTATCAACTTATGCTGTATTTTCAATGCGACAATCTCCCATCTATTTTTTAGTTTTCACGCGTCACTGCGACTCCGACTGGACTTTTCTTTTGATTATTGATTATAAAATTAATTAAATCATCATGAAGGGTATCTTATTGACCTCTAATGTGATGTAGTTAAATTACAGACCAGTATCTATTTATTTCACTTCCACGCAGTTCTATCAGCCGCCTTAACTTATGCCGTTATAAAACGTCTACATAATGACTGCTACAAAATAAACTAAAAGTTATTATCAAAAATCGTCATATTATGTCTCAGACACTTGAGTTGCTTTCAAGTGTACTTTGATAAAAGTTTGACCAGAGGTCTTTGAGGCTCATAAATTACGTATAATATTTTTTGTCGTAGCTATGGGTGCAATACGATTAAGGAAGAGGAAATGATCATTAAATCAAATTTTATTGAGTTCCGGCAGCTTAAAGCACACATATGCTTTAAATAGAGAGTGGAGAAGAAGACATGTTTTCACGGAACGAATGTTTTTTGCTTAACTTTGTATTTTATCAGTCCTGTAAATTAACTGAAATAAGGTTTATTCAACTAAAACATTATTAATACTTTTAAATCCGAGATCACTTCACAAACAGAAAAAGCATTGTCCATAACTAGTCCCAACACATTTTTGCACACCTGGGAACATATAAGAATAACGTATAAGATTCCCAAGCACTTTCAAAACAACAACCAGTGGACTTGAAAAGAGCGAAATTGTAGTATCCGAGATATATTTGGTTGTTGCTCAATTTAAGTATTAGCAGAGATTATGATAAGCCAGACGTACTGAGGCTTGGACTATTTGGTCGTCAAATATATGATAGTAAATCATTATCACAGCTGAAATAAATATTTTATATTTATATCTTGGCCTAGGCTGATTCGGCCCTGTCGAACACGAGTCCCCAGTTCCGAAATCTCTAACAATAAATCCATTGTGATCGGTGCAACAGTTTAGCGAAATGTATCAGATATTAGCACTGAGCGGAAGGATCGATGTAGTTTGTTATTGCCAGTCACACCTGGACTGCGATGCAAAGGTGAGGAGATCCCATACAAATTAGGTCCCCGATATATACTCAGATCTTTGAAAAGTACAACTTTTGACAAATATGTATCGATGCCTTGTTCGGCGACGCATGAAATAGGTCAGATATGCGATCTAAAGCTTATCGCACATTTCGATACAAAATGTTGAAGAAAATTGAAAAAAAAAACTATTCACAACTAGAGTAGAGAGAATCATTTCAAATAGTTCTATTATTATCTTTTATTGTCATTATCAATTTAAAAAATACAAAATCAAATTAATAGTTCATTACTACTAAAACTTTTACCCATTTCACGGATGTGAATCGTGGTGCTTTACCAAAAGCCGACTCTTATAAAAGTCGGTTTTCTATTTTTCACTGTTCTTGAACGTAACTGTTTTATTATTTTTTTGCATTATATAAGCAACTATAAATACAAACTTTAAAGACTAATATAAAAACGATTTCACTCTTTTTTATATAGTCGTTTGTATTTATATAATTTATGATATATTTGTAAATAAGCTTTTGTATTATTTGAAAATAAAATAAAAAGTTAATTTTCACCACAGTTAAGTTGAATAAACAGTAATTATACGATTATTCACAGTAAACAACTTATGTAATATGAAAAACCACCACTAAATATTTCATGATACATATTTTTTTAATTCATAACTCTTTGAAGTGAGACTTTCTTGGATAATGTAAAAATAATTTAAGTACACCTTTAACGTGATAAAAAAAATGTAAACGAAAATCAATGTGAATGCTTTTAATATAAAAATATTCATAAATGTTAAAACCGGCGGGTATAGCTCAATGGTCAAAGCGTTTGCTTTGTATGGGTTCGATCCCCGACGGAGATTAATAAAAAAGGATTTTTAATTGATTTATGAGCTCTAAAATACCCCCCGGTTGGTGTGAATTTGATCCTTCAACCGTAAAATACCAGTCATAGCCTATTAATTAAAATTGGTAGTAGACGAAAGTCGTCCCGTGAATACCACCCATTCACAGTAAAATCCTGTAATAATAAAGATGATGCGTGAATCAACACTACACATGCAGCGCTTAGCTAAAATGCATCATGGTATGCGTCATAGAATACCACAGATGAGACTTCAGTATTACTATCACCATCTGTCGGTATTCTACTGTATATGTTTACATAAAAAAAAAACTTAATATACATACGAAGCATTTTATTAAAGAGATACAAAACATTCACACAAACATAACAATAAGTGTGACGTAAATCATATCGAAAACTTGTCTAAAACATCACATAATAAATAAAACAGTTGACCGCAGTAGTTGCTTGCAATTTCGGTTTACATAGTGATATATTTTTATGACCAGAGGATAAGGCTGTATTGAAAAAAGGGTAAACATCAATTTGTGAGACAATCCAATCTTCGCAACACTTCGGTGCTAAGAGTCAGGGGTTCGAAACCCCCTGGAGATTGGGATTACAGGGAGGAAGGATCCTTACCCTCGATTCTCTGGTCAGCTGGTCGAGATTTATACGAAAAGGAGATTGTCTTGGAAAGGATAACGTTGGTGCTTTCGTCCCGAGCTTTTTTAGGTCAAACGTTAAAGCAAATTGATTGGAAAAATAAAGGGTCTATTTAATGTAATGTGACTTAAAAGGAAATTTATGTGAATTGTGATCAATGCCGCTTTTGTTCGGTTTATTCGAGTATTGTGATCACTTAGATATTCATCGTTTCATAGGTTTTCTAGCTCGATCATTCTATATTATATGCTTCTTAGCTGGTCAAAACTAATTGCTGCCATGTAGTTATCTCAGCTGTCATAATCATTGTCTCAACTCAAGTCGTCTCCGCATCCGAAATACAATATTTGCATGGTTTTTGCAGGGCCCTTCATAACGAAATCACGGGGACTTGAAGAATATGTTACTGCAGTATCAAAAGCATATTTAGGCGTTTGTTTATCAGGAGTCTTTATTGTTTAATCTGGTGACTAGCCTCTTGGGAGAGTGATCAGACTGTACAACCATATCGTCTCGAATTTTGATATATTCAACTTGAGAGAAGCCCAGTTTCGTCATGAGATCCACGAATTTATCCATCAAAGTAATTTCGTGAAGTCTTCTGTTTAGCGAGCTTAGGGACTTTTTAATAATTGTTGTTAATCATTGTTGTTGACTTTCTTCTTTTCTATTACTTCAGTACTTAATCATAAGTATATAACTATATTTTATGCATTGTTTCTTCTACATTCTTGTACCTTAGAACTTATTTTTAGTGTTTGTTGTTTGTATTGATTTATATTGATTATATTATTCTTCTTCATCTTCTTCTTCTTCTTCGCTATGTTTACCACTTTTTTTATAATACACTATTGTTCCTTGATATTTCTAATGGAGAAATGTCTCCTACTTGAGCTTCTCCATTGTACAACAATTTTGACTTCACAAGGCTATTTTATTTCAGAACTTCTCACTTTATCTCGGATTTCCAGTATTGCAATAGATCGGAGAGTCTCCATCTCGGTGATTCTCAATAGGTTTTTCATTCTTAAAGTTAAACCTTTAATTTCAATGCCAGTATAAAAACGATTTTTTTATATCTTAAGTATATAGTTTACTTCTCTATAAAGCAAATCTTAAGCATCCTGAATAAGGAACAATTCAATTCTGCCATAGCTGATTTCAAGTATGAATGTAAAATAATAAGAGATCATAGCTAAGATCCTGTCTATAGTAAAAAGCCTACAATTGTCAGTCTCAGAGAGCGGAAATTAAGATTCATAAATAAATAATAAATAATTTATTTTATTTGTTTGGTAGCCCTGTTTGGTAGATTTCCCCCTCCCACTCCCATACTCTCGCCATCTTTCTTCTGAATTTTTCGAGAATACATTTATTCCATTTATTTATTGGTTCAACAAGAAAGCTGCGACTTTATAATCTTTGTGAAATATATCCGGAGTTCGGAAGTCGCGAGCTCAACATCAAAACGGCGTATCTTTTACTAGACTCGGAACAAGATACGTCCTTTAACTTTTGATAATACGAAGTAACAATCGAACTAACATTTGAAGAGAAAAACGTATAGATGAAGGGGGTACAAAGCGAGAGAGCACTATAAAAGAGTTATAAAAATATAAAAATGAAAAATGACGTAAGTGCCATTTTTTTTTTCTCTGTTATTTGATTCTGTATGTTTTTACGTGTCACGTAAATGCCAAAACAATTATCGAGGAAAAATATTTTTTTTGGTGCTTATGACCTTTTTTTATTTTTGATGCATATGATAGAGTGAAATGGCGCTCTATAAAAAGAAGAAAAGAAAGTAAATTTGTTTAAAAATAATTTGAGAGGGAGTTTATGATTTCGTGATGCATGCTCTAACACACGTTCGATCCAATTGAATTATGAAAGTTATTCACTATCCGTTGATATAAATATAAAAATGAACAAGTAAAAAATTTACGACGTTTTTCTCATGTAAACAAATACAGGAGAATACTGACTGTATTTTGGAGCTCAAAAATCGATTAAAAAAAATATTTCTTTTAATCTCCGTCGGAAATCGAACCTACGACCTTTGGCATGCAAAGCAATTGCTTTGACCATTAAGCTACACCCGCCGGCAAGTATGTTTTGTAATAAGTAATATTGTGATTTTTTTACCTACAATGGATCAAACCGATTTTGATACACGAGTACACATATACATACTTTATATAAATAAATAGTTTTTTTTAGAAGCAAAATATCAGAAATTTATAAAATGAGTTTTTGTGTAGCTATCCGGTAAATTCGTGATTTAATCGTGACACATAAAAAGCTCTGACAATTGTGGGGAGCTTTAACATAATGAGCTTTTTCGGAAATAATCCCATTTCGGATTCCGCCGAAAGTCGAAAATTCTCTATTCACTGGAAATTTGGCGGCTTTTTCAATGCGGATGAATGTCAACCTAGAACATGTGCACACATGACGTGGCTTGCATTGTGACAGTCGATGCAGCTGACAAATCGCATACCGTTTTCTATAAAAAAACATATTTTTAAAATTTAGTTTGTTTTTTAATTATTCTGATCTTCACATAAAATCAATTCTTCTACTTAAGTTCAACATATAATTCTTAAATTTATAAATATTTTGTAACTTGTTTCAAAGTTGATCACACTGAGCAGCAGAAGGCGAAACTCCGGTCTTCCGGCAAGTGATTAAGCAAATAGTGCTCAGTGTGATGAATGTTAAAACAAGATACGAAATATTTATCTATTTAATATAAAAATGATACTTAAAGTGATCGTTCAAAATATAAATAACATTATACATATCCTTCTTGTGAGTCATGTTACTCATGACTGAGTGTCGTGGCACTATTGATACATTAACATTGTTTAAAACGTTATTTTGAACATAAATATGTTGTATTAAACATCCTAAAGTCTTTAAAGTAATTGTTATAATCAACTCTTTATCTTAGATTCATTCAGTCAGGTACGACACAGGGCATTTTGCCACTCTATGGAAATTGAGGGGATCAAGGTGCAAAATAAAAAGTATCGAGGAATTTGCGGTGCACGAAATTCCATGTATTAGTAATATTAATAAGGAATGCTTACGCATCGACACGGAGCATGGACCAATAATCTGCCACTCTATGTGGATTGAAGGGATCAAGGTCCAAAAACGGTATCGAGGAATCTGCAGTGTATGAAATTCAATGTATTAATATTAATTTTATAACTGCTTATTCATGCTGTACATAAGGATATAAAAAGGGGTATCGTATTGAATAAATAAGTGCCAATTCAACTCCGGTCATTGGGCTTATCCTCAATGCTGGAAGCTTGGTATTCCGGCATCACCATTTAGCTGATGCTGTAATTTCGGAACAACATTTATGTTTGATATTTTCATAAATGATTTATAATACCCATTTTGTTCTACGCTGCAGTAGTCTATTAACTAATTATTGTAAATACAAACCCTGCTTTTAGGTTACAAATGTATCTTTGTTTCAAATGATGACCCAATGGCTTAAAGAAAAGGTTGCGGTATTAATGCTCCCTTGCGGCATCCGGAGTTCGAGAAAATCCAACTTCATGTCTTGACGTCTTGTAGTATGGAAGGTTGTGTTGTCCGCTCTCACACCTCATGATTCTTCGTCAAGCCAAAGCTTACTACGCAGTGATCTGCTTTCGAATCCTATTGTGCGGCTGTATTGGATTTTGGCAAAATACCAAGAGTCACAATCGATAACAATAGGAAGGATGCAGGAAACTTCATCAGTGAATGGTAATTTGGATGTGTTAAATCACTAGGTAATTAAATCTACTGACCAAGAAACATAACATACTGATCTTCTTCGTAGTATCAATCCGGTGGATTGGTTTGCAGCAACAGAATCTTGCATCTCGATCTCCACTCCTCTCAGTCCTCCGCAACCCAGAGCTACAACTCATGTCCTCGAACACTTGCTGAAAATTCTCCCGTCTAAGACGCCCTCTACAGTTTCTACGTTCAAATATCCCATCCACAATGCCGTGAAGAAGACCATCGTGGTGCATAATGTGACCAATCCATCGGGCTTTATTTGGTGCCTATCTTTCTTGATTATCCTGAGAACCTCACTGTTCGTGACGTGGTCTCTCCAGGAAGTTCTGAGAATTTTTCTGTATGACCACATCTCAAAGGCCTCTAGTCTTTTTTTATCACTTTCAGATAAGCATAGTACAGTCGCACATCAAGACATACTGATACGGTAACAAAATGACATTTTCAGTTTTATCCTCAGTGGTTCAGTAAAAATATAATTGTGTTCGTTCAAAATAATTATATTGTTACGCCATAAACCCTGAAACCGTTTACCGCTTTTATAATAAACCTCCATTCGATTAAATAATATCATAATGCGATTTAAAAACGGAAGCGGTTAATTGAACCGGTGGTAGTTTTAAGTGACACGGCGATTTGAGGGGTATTTAAGTGAAGCTATTTTTACGGCATGTTGACGGTGTTATTAAGGCTATTAGGGCCCTGAGATATGACACCGATACGGGGGGACTAAGGGACCCCAGTGAGACAGATTGTGAATACACCCTGTGTGATTTAGGCACAGGGTCGGTTTCAGATTTTGTAGAGAATTCATTTCATTGCTGCACTTTAAACATTCCCATTTAATTGCGCCTGCATCTATACATTACCGTCCGTGTTTTCCGGTTTATATTCTTGTATTAGTATTTTGAACTTCCATTCTTTCAAAATTATGAACTTATAAAATTTGCATGCCGCTGAGTATTTATGTTAGTAATTCATATTAATTTGAATTTGTAATATTTCACATAAGAAATGATTCATATTTTATTTGACTATAATTGTGAGTCTCATTTGATTCTTTGAGTAGCATAAACTACTCAAAAAGAAGACTAGAAGACATATTTAAACTGCTATCCTAGACAAAATGTGGAATAAATATAAATGGAAAGTACATTTATCACCTCCGATTTGTAGATGACATAGTGCTAATAGTCGAATCACCTGACAAGCTTCAAGACATGCTCTACGACCTCGATGAAGCGTCAAACAAAATTGGTCTGAAAATAAAACTAAAGCCATGATAAATAGTCATATTGGAGGAACACGAATAGAAATTGTAAACCACTATACCTATCTGGGACAATTCATACAACTAGGACGAAGTAACTCCTCAAAAGAAATCTCTTCAAGTTTCTAGAGTCCAGAGTCCAGACCATCGTTCTGAAGGCTGTCACAATATGTTCTTCGAACGCAGATATATCTTCAAGTATATACATTTTAATTAAATAATAGAATATTTTTAATACTTAACCAATCCAACTCTGATGTGTCGCCGAATCGAGGTGTGCATTTTAACAAAGGGCTCCCTCGCACGACAAATTACAATGGCTAATTGTGCGGGCCGTCAGCTTTCTGACGTCCCTTTTGTTCACCTTGACTTTAGCGGATCGCTGCTGCAACACATCGTCAGACCCTAGTCGTAGAATCTGGGATTAGAGGATGAACTGAAACTGAGCATCTGACTTGCGATATGCTATCCACCCCCATAAAATTAAATTAATTAAAAAAACTAAAAAAAACGAATTGTAGATCATTTTTCCAATCTTTTCAGCATTCTCTTTGAGATCCATTATAAATAATAAATATTTATTTATTTACCTTGTTTTTACATGGGATCCACCACTTATGAAGTATTTTGCAGCTCAGTTGTCTCTTGACAGTGATGGATTGAGGAAGTATATGTAACGTGATCCATGTAAGATATGGGCTCTATAAATAAATATGAATTGTGTATTTTAATTTGTAGATGTAATTTTTTTTTTTTTTTTCATAGGAACTATCATATATTCGTCTGAAGAGAGCTATTGTAAGCTGTTTAGCGTAGTTTTAATATAAATTGGCTATAATTTTAGAATTAATTTTAATTAAAATATTAATAAATTAAAAATATTTAGTTTTGATTCACAATTTATTTTAACGATTACATGTTTCGGCCTTCCTGAAGACCATCTTCAATAAATTGTGAATCAAAACTAAATATTTTTAATTTATTAATTTTTTAATTAAAATTAATTCCAAAATTACAATTATGCAGTTTCACCAAGTATTGTCAGTTAATAACCTTAATGTTATAAATTGGCTAGTTCAATATAATAATGACGTAATATACGGGTTAACTATTGTTTTTCAACACCTTAAACTTTTTGCTTCATTTTCTGCCACCTGGTGTCTAATACCTTAAATATTGAGAGATTGATCCGACTATATAATACAAGTATATTCATATTAACATATAATATATGAAATAAAATAACAAATTATTTTTACATTATATGTAATGTGTACAAAAATAGCATTCTTACATTTATGTAGTAAATAATATGCGAGTATATAATTTCCCAGCGTTGTTCAAGCGTATACACAACCATATTCGTTTAGCGGAAGGATAAAACTAATTATCTGTCAAATCTTACATGAGCTAAGTGTTACCATTCACGAAATAAGCACTAGTTGAAAAAAAAAACGTTAGGTGGCGGACCCGTTATAAAATGACATTAAAAATGACAGTATCATTTTTTATTCTCGTGAATTATGCGCTTAGAATAAAATATTATATTGTTATCCCAAATGTCAATACTGAAAGTCAGTTAATATTATTTACACAAACATAAAATTTAAACATATGGGGAACGCAATTATTCAAAGCGCTCTGCCGTAGGGGGGTTATTTTCGACTATACTGAAGAAAACATCGATCGTTTATATATAATATACTATTATAATATAAATCTGGGGGTCCGTTTGTACCCCATCAATCAAAAATAATCATTTGTCCATTTAGCTATTGGAGTGTGTCGTATGGTTTTTTTTCAAGGCTTCAAATATCAGTCTTTTCACACCACCGCTGGGTATTTCCGGTTTAATTTGATGTATTTTATAAGCCCAAGATGATTTAAAATTCTTAAATATGTCGGTACGCGGTTTTAAAGTAATTTTTAACTTCTTCAGCTTTATATGCTCGAAAAACGGAGCATACTTTTACACATGAAGTTAATAATTTTCAATTAGCGATGGGACGTCAATACCTGTTAACCGGGTATGACGTAAAATTCCGTCATTCCAAGAAAGCAACTGTAGAGGGTATGACGATATATTCCGTCAAGACACTTTAACGATTAAAATTTAAATTAAACTCTGACGGGCGTGACGAGCTACGGCTTATTTTATTTGTTCATCATTATATACATCAGAACTCTGGTCTAGCTATCCTAAACGAGAGTGGGAGAAGCTCAAAGTTGCGTATAATAATTCATATCGCCAACTTATGCAACTCCCTAGATTTTGTAGCGCATCTGACATGTTTGCGGAGGCCGGAGTCCATTCATTCGCAGCATTATTGCGACACCGTGTTGCCGGCTTCTGGAGCAGGATAAGGAGGTCCAACAACACCACCATCCTGGCTGTTTCTGAATGGCTCAACTCCTCCCTGAGCCATCGCTGGATGGAGATGTTGCAGCGACCACCATGAATGAATTATTATATTTATATATAATTATTATTTTGTATCTAAAATGTATCTATGTATCTAAAAATATGGCAGATTGGGTATTGCACAACCCACCCAATCCTGCTGGAATAAAAAGCTTATTATTATTATTATAACCATGTACATCTACAATGGGCATCGAGTTGCACGGACTCACTGCGTTTTTTCTTTTTAACGTTAGCAAGATTAAATTCCCGGTTAACAGGTTAAAGAAGGGATTGCTTAATCACAAAGGTATTACGGAAAATAAGCGACATATTAATTACTCGTTCGTAGTATTGTCTCTAAGGTTTTTATTCATTACATTCGTAGTGGCCTTGGAGAAAAAAGTAGTTCTTAGATTATACAAAATTTATTTTGTTAATAGTAAGTGTAGTATGTAATTTTTTTTCATTTATCAATTTTTCAAATATTTATTATTTTTAAATTGTGTACACAAATTATTTTGTTACAAAAAAAAAATTGAATTATTCCACATAGATATTTAAATAAATAATTTAAAGACAAAACAATTGAAACAAATGATGTGATAGAGACATCTATGGAATAACGAGTGAAGTCATTTATTGAGATGTTTACAGACGCAGATATAAAAAAAAAAACGAAATGTAATGATATTTTCTAAAATAAATGTAGATTTAAAATTTAAAAAAATATATTAAAATCTGACTATTATAGATAAATAAAAATTCTTGATAATTTATTTTTTAAAACAGTTAGTTATAAAAATATGTCTATAATGTATTATATTTTTCATTCACGATTACCTGATATCTTACACTTTTAGACTTAGTATTTTTATTTATCCTTTCCTACTGGAGCAAATAGTAGTCATAAATTGCAACTTTAAAATTCTATCAGATGCCTGGTTGAGTAGCCATCAGCTTACGATAGAAAGGGTAGATACACAATAGTTTCTTTCCGCAGGACAGCAATAAACAATAAACAATGTAAATGTTTCCATCTTTTACCTAGCTTGTCTAGGCTAGGCTCTCCAGGATCTTAGAGTCTTAGACTGTAATACATAAAAAATATACTTATAAAATGCTTTATTTTATTCTGAGCTTTAATTTATAAAATACAAATTAAACGCACTAACATTTTTAGATAAGCCATTTTTTTTATATAAAAATTAAATTGGTCACGTATTTCATATTTTGAATTTCAATCTTTTTGTCATCGACGCTGTAGAAAGATTTTCAAATGCAGAAAAACAATAATTTGGAGGATAAAGCAGCAAAGTGTCAAAACGCTTTTTCCTTGTATATTTATTTCATCATCAGCCTGTATCCGTCCACTGTTGAACGTAAGCCTCCCCCATGTGTCTCCATCCTCTGCGATCCTCCGCCTTCCGCATCCAGGTCACTCCCGCTATTCTTCTTATGTCGTCAGTCCATCTTGCACGGGGTCGGCCAATGCTTCGTTTGCCAGTTCTTGGGCGCAATTCCAATACTTTTATTCCCCATCGTTTCTTCGACAGATATGCCCTGCCCATTGTCACTTGAGTGTGCCTATTCGTTGAGTAGCATCCACTACTTGAGTTCTTCTGCGTATTTCCTCGTTTCGGATTCTATTCTTTAGCGACACTCCTAGCATGGATCTCTCCATAGCAAACTGGGTGACCTTTATTTTATTGGTAAGACTTGCTGTTAGATTGCACGTCTCTGCGTCATAAGTTAATACATGAAGGATGCATTAGTTAAATGCCTTAGTTTTAAGACAATGCGGATTTTTCGCTTTAAAAATGTACTTTAGTTTTCCAAATGCTACCCATCCCAGTTGTATACGCCTGTCGATCGGAGGATGAAAGTCTATAATAAATAAAAAATAAATTTATAAAATGCTTTATTTTATTATTTTTTTGCTCAAATATTTTCAATTTAAAGTTTACTTCATATTTTTTTATACCGTTTATTTTTTTCATCAACGCTGTAGGAAGACTTACGAATGCAGAAAAACAATTATTTTGGCGATAAAGCAGCAAAGTATCAAATAAGGTTTCTCCTAGTACAAATTATATAATTTGAAATTCGATAATATAATTATTTTTCTTTACTTAGATTCGCCTCTGCATCCACGTCGCATTACACCATGCGTAAATCTCACGAATCATTTCTTTTATTAATATTTCCCTGATACTTTCCGGCATTAGGTGCGAGATTGAACACTCCATACATAATTTTGTGTAGTATGAAGAAATAAGCAGACCACACGTGCCATTTTGAACGGGACAGATCCGTTTTTAGCAGTGCTGGTTTTAGGGGGTGGCGCAGTGGGGCGGTGGCCCAGGGCATCGAATGATCTAGGCGCGCCGAAAGAAAATAATCTCATATATTTTTTAAATATGATACATATGAGGTGCCAGAAAAAACATACCATAGGGCGCCGCAGGATCTAGAGTCGGTACTGGTTTTTAGGCTGTCCTGTTTCCACGACGCGTAGTCTCTGGGTATGATTTGTTTAACAACTATTGCTATTTCGTTCCGTTTTTTAGAAAATATGATATTTTATAAATAAAAATCTGTTTAGATATTCTACATTCAACTCTACATCAACCTTGAAGGTGACCTCTGCAATCGGCGGTCGAAAGATTTGAGAGAAGAGAAAATTTACCAGGCACAACTCAATACAAAAGCCACAATTCTTAATCTGGTCGTCGATACCTGCGAAATTATAAGACACTACTAATTCTTTTTCCTGTGCACATTTTTCTTTTGAGACATGGTGCTTATTTGAAAGTGATAAAAAAGACTAGAGGCCTTTGAGATGTCGTCATACAGAAGAATTCTCTGAACTTCCTCGAGAGACAACATCACGAACAATGAGGTTCTCAGCATAATCAAGGAAGATAGGCACCTATTAAGAACCATCTCAGAGAGGCGAGCCCGATGGATCAGTCACATCATGCGCCACGATGGTCTTCTTCACGACATTGTGGAAAGGATGGTTGAGGGTATAAAATGCAAATGGCGTCCTAGACGGGAGTATTTGCAGAAGTTTTCGAGGACACAGGATTGTAGAGGAACGAGAAGAGCGGAGATTGAGATGCAAGATTTTGTTGCTGCAAACCAATCCACTGAATTGATGCTACGAAGAAGATTATTTTCCATGTCCATATCTGTATTTTTTTTTTGGAGACATGGTCTCCCCGAATTGTTGTTATTCAGTCAAGTCTTTTATCTTTGCTTAGTCGTTAGTTATCAAGCGAAAAGTGACACAGGATTAGCAGTAAATACCAACCAAATTTTATAAACGGTGAAAAATTTATTATATTGGAAATATAAAATCAGAGGCTTTCATCGAAGTGAGGGCCTGGCAGTTTTACAGCGAACCGACTGAATGTGACTGCGGCGTGGAGCAGACCCTGTCACACCTTCTGGAGTGTGCGCTGTGCCCGAATAGCTGCACCCAGGAAGACCTGATGATGGCCAGAAGTAACGCCATCGACGTCGCCCACTTCTGGGCAGACAGGATCTGACCCTGTTGTTTCCGACACGATTATATTATATATATCGAAGTGATACAATTCTGAAAGATAGATTATATCATAAAACATGAACATTTTTTTTTTCTTCATCTTTAGCCGTAGAAATATTTTGATCTTTAATAGGTTTGAAATAATGGTCACGTGAAGTATGTACAATCAAGTGTTAGTATTGGATTCTGTAGTACGTAGAACGGGCCCTCCACACGTGTGTATATCCACGCGCTCGCACACGTGGAACACCTAATATTCACGAAAATAATATCAATGAAATGCTATTACGTTAGCGGGAGAAAAAATAATATTGATGGTATGGAATTATGAATGATGCTGATGTGTTTTACCAAAGACGGCGTGAAAGAGTTACGAAAATTTATTATTTATTTACGTACATACATTTGAGAATATTGGTCGTGGATTGTAATTGACAGACCATTTGAAAACAACACTACGTATTATTTGTTACGTTAAAATCCCATTTAGTATCAATCGATCCAGCTTTCAGGAACTAAGGCTCTGTTAAGACATACAATTTTCTTAAAAGATGATAATTAGTACACGCCCACATTTGCCTGTACAGTAAAATTGTCATATGTCTCGAAAGTTTGAAAATAAGGTAGCTATAGCTTGGCTTAGTATCCGTCTAAAGTCAATAACTATGCATAAATTCATCAAAAAGGCGCCCAATTCAAATGGTTAATAATTTCAAATAATACACCATTATTTCACTATTCTACATAGCTTGCTTTCCGTTGTGCGGCAATTACCCAATAAAATATTACTGTAAATTTGCGCAAACACAAAAAGAATACAAGCGGCCCCCGAAGAAATCTGATTCAATATGCAAGGATAAGAGAGGGGGTGAGCTGTGAGATTTAAGGGGGTCGAGGGTGGGGGCATCTGTGAGATTTCAGAGGGGAGGGGGTTTGAGATTAATCGGAGGACATTTGTCAGCCCGTTAGCTGTTTTTGCGCTCTTCGTCCCGTAGAAGGAAAAGCTCACTGAAACTTTTTCCATGAGCTTTTGTGGAGCTTTTCAGAGCGAGCTTTAGCGTTTTTTAAGATTTTTAATGAGATTGAATTGGGTTTTTTGCTAGTTTTAATGAGGGTGAAAGTTGACTTGTTAATTCAATTTGAAGAACGTATAACGAAACAATGTTTTCTTGACATTAAAACGTGACATTAATATAAAAAAATATTAGTTAGACTTACGATAATTTAGTGAGGTTAACTTATTTTATTTTATGCTATGTTAGGTTAGGTGAGGTTATGTTAGGTTAGGGTAAGGCAAACCTACTATACAAGTTAGTCAAGGGATAAGACTGTTCAACCAAATCGCCTCGGATGTCGATATATTTCACGTAAAGGAGGCCCAATTCAGGCATGAACTCCACGAGTTTCTTTGGAGGAATGATTTATTCGCATCTTCTGCATTGAGATCTTCTGTTGCTTGTCTTAATTGCTTTATTATTAGTACTTAATCATAAATACTTATATTTGTATATTAATTTTGATTGTACTTCAGTAACGATTGCGATAAGTGAGTGCAAAAGTGTGGTGTTTATTTCTATAACTAACAGTTGATCAATGGAATTCATATTAAAACAAGTTAATAACCAAGATGTACAGATAACTAATCTAACGATAAAGTATCAGCTGTCAATAAATGGTGATAGATATTTAATTTTTTCAGTTTTTTTCTCGTGCTTTTCTGTTGCTTCATTAAAAGCGCCTGGCGTACAAAATATCCGGATGGCTTTACTCGTGAATATAAAAACACAGGAGGAAACACGCGCCAAGGAGGCGATCGACTGCTGGGTGAGTGGGTGTAGGAGGAGGGAGAGATCTGAGGAGACGAGAGCTGTTTAAATTTCAAAATTGTAGCAGGGATAACCAATATCATAAAATATTTCTCGGTTCAATTGTAAAGCATTTAATCACTAAAAAGATATGAAAAATAGTAAAATGTAGACTATTATTAATTTTACTTGATTTTTTAATACATCTCAAAATAAACGATCTGTTGAAACAGTTTTACTGATTTCAATCTCACATTCAGGTTACATATTTTATTATATATATAATCGTGTCGGAGACAATAGGGTCAGATCCTGTCTGCTGAGAAGTGGGCGACGTCGATGGCGTTACTCCCGGCCATTATCAGGTCTTCCTGGGTGCAACTACTCGGACACACCGCACACTCCAGAAGGTGTGACAGGGTGTGCTCCACGCCGCAGTCACATTCAGTCGGTCCGCTGTAAAACTGCCAGTCTTTCATTTTTGTCCTCGTCTTGCATACTTCGGTCTAAAATTTGTTAAGGGACCTAGATATATTCCTCCCCTGGTCGTGTCCAGGGGCTAGGTCCTCTTTCGGGGCAATCCAAGTATTCCCCTCAGTTGCGCTTCTCCACGTATTTTATTATAACTTCGATTTTGATTAAAAAAAACGTAACGGGGCGTCAAAAAATTGGCAAATGGAGTGATGGCTGACTCTCTGCTAGATGGACGGACGACAACAGTAGAATCGCAGGAGTTTCCTGAATGTGGAGAGCGAAGGATCGATAAAGATGCAGACTCATTCGAAAGGCTTATGTTCAACACTGGATGGACACAGGCTGATGATACAGGCATTCTCTAAAAGACCACGATTATAGGACTTAAATTAATATTTGATTTACAAGTATATAAGCATATTTCTTTAATACAATGAAATACCAATGAAATATATAATAAGTACAGATATATTTTATATTAGAGTGATACAACATTCATTTATTGTCAAAGACTATTGATCAAACATTATGGTACACGAATATCGTTCCGTGATCACTAAGCATTAACAGTGAGTCGCTTAAGAAATAACTCGATGTCATTCGTGAATGATGTTTGAATACTGGGTTGTATATTTACATTTTATGTGAGATGAAACATAGATCATTCTAAAACTTGCTTGTAATGTTTAAAAAGTTACTAAAGAAGCTACTTTTAAATTTAATGATATATTATGAGTGTAGAAATAATTATATAAATTAATATACGCCCTTAATTAATATATAAATTAAGATGTAAAAATATATTTTCAATAAAAAGACAATTAAAACGTGTTAGGTACAGTTGTGCTTGGAAGTTGGGCTCCTATCATGCTTTCGGGCTAATCCGTGTGTGACGAATTTTTCCTTCTCTCTGATATATTGATCGTTTTTACAAAGGTCATCTTCAGGATTAACGTATGTAGATGCTAATTAAAATAACGTATATTAAAAAATATATATAGAGGTTAAAAGAAAATTCGCCAGAAAAATCTACTTTTTTGACAGAATCGATCAATTTTGAGATGATTTTGACTTATAAACTAATAAGGTAAAAAATGCTGTGAAAGATAAGATTTAGTTATTTTCCATATTCGGAAAATATGTCACCTCAAATTTCAGCCACTCAGTTCCGTTGCCACATGCTTTGTATTTCAATAGGATGTTTTAGGATATTGGATACTTATCTTAAACGTATTTAGTCTTAACGGGATCGTATTTACTTACAAAAGTTCCCTGCATATTATTTAAGCTCTTAACAATGCATCTCAATACCATTGAAGAAATTGCTTCAAAGAGTATGAATTCATGATGTACGTTCACATGTTATAACTCGATCGTCTCCGATCGGCAATATGCTCCAATAAGCAATAATCTCAGCGTCTCGGCGTCTGACGAGGAGTTCCCTCCTTCTCAGTGAACTATGGAGGCAAGAGTGCAGCCAGGAAGGCGGGAGGGAGGCGCAGGGGCGGAAGGAGGGAGGTTCTCCTAATGCGCATTATTTGTCACTCCCGAGGAACATCTGGCCACGCAGAGTCGAACGATTCAAAGGAATTTATTCAGATTTTTTCTTCGATTGCTGCAGTCATTAAATCTTGTCGATATGATATCTGATAAAGATATTTTCAAAATGACAATGTGAGGGAATCAATTTTACCTTTTAAATGTAAGCGGGGCAGGGCATCATGAGAGTTGATAGTTTCAGTTATGTCACTAAGTAGTGCAAAGAGAACTTTCTACACTTGGGAAATACTGTATTTTTACACCTGACAACGTTATGTATTTACGGATAATTGGAATGAAAGGGAAAAATAAGTAAAACGTATGACAAACATTTGAAAAAAAAGTATTAAAATCTTTTTAAAATGGAGTAAAGTTGCTATCAATCTGGATGTATCTTGTGATTTGTTTTCTACCATAAATAAAGCCACAGAAACATAAATTTGTTTGTAATAAATGTACATTGAGTTACAGTACTTTCAAAACATTGTAAGAGCACTCACTACAGTATATCGCAAACTAAAGCCTTCATTTATCTTCTCTGCTAGTGCTTGCTTATCATAATCATAAAAGACTGTTGAATATTATCTGTGTTGTTTAAAAGTGAGTTAACATATGCTCAAAAAGGTAATATAATAGCTGATGAAGCTCTGAGATAAAAGTACATTTTCTTGTTGAGTATGCCATCATGAAGTGACATGTGACTTGCATGAAACCACAGTCGGTCACTTTGGAAAAGGCATCTTAACATTCAGGATGCTGGGCGTCCCTCCTTCCCGCTGATATCCTCATTACGCCACTTAATCCCGGCTCGTCACTTCCCGGGATTTTTCTCTTTGTAATAACGCAAGACGAGAAAAACCATCTGAACAGGTTTAAGTAAAACAGATTGTCCGCCTTTTCGCCCACTCCGCCTGTCGCACTCCAGATTCTCCACCAAGGAAGTAACCAATGATGCATCTGTTTTTTTGATGCATCATGGATAATGGCTTATATACTATGATATTTCTATATTAGCTGAGAAACAAAAAACATCTCTAATATTTGAACTATAAACGTGTATAAGGGACTTGATCGACAAATTGGATATATCGCATACGAAGTAAAAGTGCATTTAATCATTATACTTAACATCTATTACTAAAAAGTGAAAACATAAACATGAGTCTTTTATTATTTTCTTCTACTGCTGTTAGTGCTTTTCAGAATTCTCAGAATTTTATGAACTTTTAAATTTATTATTGACCTTGCTGAGCATCATCATACAAGATACTTTTGCAAAATGTATATTAAAATGTATTCTTCTTCGTAGTACCAATCCGGTGGATTGGTTTGCAGCAACAGAATCTTGCATCTCGATCTCCATTCCTCACGGTCCTCCGCAACCCTCTTCAGCTCAGCATAAGAGCTACAATTCATGTCCTCGAACACTTGCTGCAAATACTCCCGTCTAGGGCGCCCTCTACAATTTCTACCCTCAACCATTCCCTCCACAACGTCATGAAGAAGACCATCGTGGCGCATGATGTGACCGATCATTCGGGCTCGCCTCTCTGAGATGGTTCTTATTAGGTGCCTATCTTCCTTGATTATCCTGAGAACCTCATTGTTCGTGACGTGGCTCTCCAGGAAACTCCGATAGTACTTCCGTATGACCACATCTCAAAGGCATGTTTTATAATACAATAAAACAAAAAATAAAAATATTTTTTAATAATAAAAAAAAAAGTATTATTGAAATTAAAAACTTCCTGCCAAAGACAAGCTTAAAAAAGAAAAACAAGTAAATTAACTTTTTTTTTTTTATTAAATTTATCAGCTGTCTCCTACCCACCCCACATTATAAAATATAACTGAACATTGGTCTTATTTTTGTAGCAGTTAACTTTATTAGTTAAATCATGTTCTCTACTTATCATTAAAAAATTACATTTTATTATTTATATTTACTATTGACATCAGTTCTCTTTTTATGTAATAGATACACTAAAGTGTTTCTGATTTTTTTTGTACTTGTTCTTTGCTGTTTCATTATTTTTTTACACTTAAAAGATTAATGATTACACCTAACTTTGCATAAAGACTTAGGTTAGGAATATGTACTGTAATAATTATGCAAAAAAAAATACATTATATTATGATACTCGTAGAATAAAATAAAAATTACTAATTAGTGAAAAAAGAAGAAAAGAAAAAACACATACAACCCTTACATTCTATATATACGCTACTGCTGAGAGCCTTCCTGAAAAATACGCGATTTAAATGTGATATTACTCAAAATAAGCGATACCTTCAGTACGGCGTTTGTTAACAAGAATACAAATAATACAAGCACCGAGAATACAAAGTGTTCAATTGAATAAAATGTTTTATCTTTGTCACTTAAATTGTTTATCATGAAATTCATCATTCCTGAAAATGCCAGGCTATCGAAGTTTTTCCAACGCTTATAAATTTGCAAGTTAAACAGTTGTATACATAGCTAGTTGTATAACAATATTGGCTGAATTTTAGAACATTTTGTTATTGTTTTTTAAATATAATATTATAGCATTCGATGTTAAAGGAATGAAGCCATAAAATAATTAAGCTGAAAATCTTACAAGCCTTAAAATAAAGAAAGGCATTGCTTCTAATATAAAAAAGATTGTTATCTTATATAAAATAATCTTTTACTCAAAATATTTATAATTGAGCGTTCTTACATCTAAGATTGAATCATTAGATCACAGATTTAAGATTGATTGGTCTTGTCTATGGCAACTATTACGGCCATCGTTCCTTTAAACTCATTTTTTTATCCCTCCTGCACCCACTCACAACTGGCAGACTGTAGTCTATGACGTTAGTAGATCAACACTATAAGTACAGCACTTAGACATATTTAAAAATGGGAAATGTTATAAAATCCACTGATGAAATTTCTCTATCACCGTCTTTCGGTTTTCTCGCGTTTTATTTATATGAACAAAAAAAAACTTCTTTAAAAAAAGGTTGTCTCGATCGAGAAATCGTTCCGTCAAAATTTTAAGCTAGACTTAACTATTTTAATTTTACTTAACCCTTTCGCTGCGGCTCGGTGGAATACAAATTATACTGTCAATACGTCGTGAATTTTTCAAAGCATTTGTTTTGCTTAAAACTAGTATTTGAAGCATAAATCTAATTATCTGACCTATTTTCATATATAACATTGGTTCTTCCATCCTTTAGCTTCCCAGAGCATGCATAAAAAACTATTATATTTAACAAGCGTTCATTATGTAACTCCATACATGTGGTGGCATTGACACATGTTGCTTACAGAAAAATCGCTCCTGTAACGAAACCTAACGATATTTATTTACATGCTTAACAGATTCCTGTAAAGAATACATGTAGATTGATAAAGGAAATGACTGCACTTCCAATTTCTTACTGTAGATGTCACAATGAGTATTGAAAGTAGAAAAACGATATATCACGTCAACCGATGTCAACGGTCGGGTAATCTTTGACGGCATATGCCGACAACCGATGCGGAAGAGTTAAGTTAAAAGCAGCTTTGAGTAAATCCCCTATTTTATATAATCATAGCTGTTATTTCTAATCTTCAAATATTTGCCAATCGTTTACAAAGGTTTCGTTGTACAGAATGTACTAGTATTAAAGCCAATTGATCAACACAGCAGATTGCATGGTCGTTCATAGATCTCTTCCCCCAGCAATGTCGAAATCAATTATTGGCTTTCTATTATCAGCTAGCACTGAATGTGCGAAAAAATTTACTCTACCGTGAAATTGGGTGCCGATATATCAGGCACAGAAAACGGTATTCAGTACAACTGTGTATGTTACTATTATTTGTATTTCTTTATTGAAATTACAGCTTTTATGAAGTTCTTTAAATGATGTACATGTTGAGTAAAAATGTGTATTTTTTAACGATAAAAATTAAAAAAAAAAAATTCATATTAGACATCTTACTAAATCAAACAATTAACAAGTCTTCTTTTTCTTCTTCTTCTTCCTTCTAAATTCCCCAACGCTCGAGGTTGTCCTTTGTTCTACAGGTAGATAAGAACCAGGGTTCTTAATCTGTTCAGGGATTTCAAGGTTCGCGAGTCAAGGTTCATGCCAGTTGGGAGGTCTTTCTTCGGAGTAATGGAATCCTCTGGTGCGACTTGTCGCCAGAACTGCGCAGTCTCTCATTTTCAGGGCCGGATGTGAGAGGTTGTGTGGATCTCAGAAAGCTGCTTCGCGACTTCTGTCTAGGTGTTGGGGGTATCTGATTCACAAGGAATGTTTTTTTGAATAACACTCATGTTGTTAATATATTACACAGTTAATATATTACACAGTTAATATATTTTTTCAAAGAATTGAATTAATACGGTTAAAAAATCTATGAATTTTTATGCGTATTAGGAAGTGATCAATGGAAATACACGGACATTCCGAATATAGCAAGAAAAGAAATAAGAATCTAAGACTAATTTTAATTTCGAGATTTGATTTTTGCTGTATTTTCAAAAACATTTAGGTTGACTGTACCGCATTAGTATATGCACCATGATTTATTGTTTTTTATTAATTTTATTGTGTATTTTTTATTACGTTTATTAAATTAGTTCCATTTTTCACGGCTCATTGGGGGCATTATTTAATTACGGACGATATAACACGCACTTAATGCTTCTCAAAATTTGCATTTTAATGCCCCACATAAGTTGTCATATGTTGACTATAGGCTTATAAATCAGTGGCTCACAAACAGTGTAGAATTCTCTCCCCGAAGGGATTTTAAATTTCATTGAAGATAATATTATATAATTAAACTTTTTGTTTTTAGAGTATATTCTATCAAAATAGGAAACACTTTTTAAGCCAATCAAGCTGTATACAAATATTAAAAAACAGTTTTTTTACATTTTTTGTTGTTGGTGGAAATGGATTCTTCTTTGTTGCGTTTCCTGGTTACTTAATATTTTCCTCACATTTATTTTATATTATCATCCATAAGGTTGTTAAATCGAGAATAAGCAAAAAAGTTTAAATGCCAATGATTTAAGTGCTCTGTTTATTTTAAGGGTAACTTTAATTGCCCTTAAAGCCCCTTAATAAATAGATATGTGTATTGATTTTAACTATTTATACTATGTTCCAAATTAAAAGTATTGTGTTTTTTGCACATTTATTTTAGTTTTATAATAACAATGTTTATTTTGCTCATTTAAAAAAATATAAATTTCTTTTAGTTCTATTATGTCTAAATATGGTTATTTTAAAATTTAATCATGCGTGCACTGTTGCTTATCTTTGACAATGTTCAATAATTTAATTCGCAAGTACAATTATATAATTTTCACTATTTCCAATCAACGATTTACTTTTAAGAACAGCACTGCCATCTATTGTTCAACAGTAAAAGCTAGATCAAGTTTTATGTGATTGTATTATTTTTCATATTTTTAAAGGCACGGACGTCATCAGCGTAATTAATTCTGTATTTTTAAAAAATATACTGTTAAGAACTCATACGAAATATAACGAAAACATTTTTAATATGACAAATATTTTTTTATTTGCAAATTTTTATTTATTCTACATATTTTTCAAGTAAACAAAAAAATCGCGTTTGCATGCATATTAACAGTATCCAAATTGTTTCATTCAAAAAACAAAAAAAACTCTTGATTACGATATAATATTTTTATTTTTATTTATTACATTATACATATATATTATTTAGTCTTAAATTACAAAACAATGGCATCTCTTGAAATATTTTATTACTATTACTCCTTGTAGTCGATAAAGCAGATTTTTTAACTGTACTCTGCAAAAAAGCAAACCAATTTATGAATTAAAAAAACTTTGGTTAACCTCCAACAGATGTACAAATATATATTTAATGAACAGCGCTGATAAGAATTATTTAATATTAGGCATTTGTAAATATAAAGTGTTAATAATTTTGTAATTTATAATATATTTTTGATTAACCTGTTTTAATGTCACATATTTCCTACTTTTCACTAATCATTTATTAATTTTACGTAGCCCGTAATAACGTAATCCATCCAGTTATTATTGTATGTGATAAAAGTAATTCTAAGCTTTTATGTTAATTTACTAATATATTTTTTGTAAAACACAAACCAATCTATTTTTAATTTAATTTTAAAATTGCTTAAATTAATTACAATACCTACTTTGTTTGGTGATATTTACATATTTATATATTTAATCTTCTTCTTCGTAGTATCAATCCAGTGGATTGGTTTGCAGCAGCAGAATCTTGCATCTCGATCTCCATTCCTCTCGGTCCTCCGCAACCCTTTTCAGCTCTGCATAAGCGCTACAATTCATGTCCTCGAATACTTGCTGTAAATACTCCCGTCTAGGGCACCCTCTACAGTTTCTACCCTCAACCATCCCCTCCACAATATCGTGAAGAAAACCATCGTGGCGCATGATGTGACCAATCCATCGGGCTCGCCTCTCTGAGATGGTTCTTATTAGTTATTATTATTATTTAATATTGTTTGTAAAAAGAGGATATTTAAATTACTTTTGAATAGCAAATAATTATAATATATTTTGTGAAACTTCATACACTCTCACTCTCTCATACACGCTTTAGCTAAAGCATACGGTCACAACAAATTGCCGCCACTTTTTTTTTTTAGTTATCAGTGTCCATGCCTTGTCTTGAGACATGTCTGCACCAGAGGTTGCACATGAAAAAAAATGCTTTCCCACGAATTCCAGGATAGAAACCCGGAGACCTAACCTCCTGTAATAATACGGATTATGCGTGAATCCCGGGCTGTAGTATATGACATGCAGCCACATGCAGCTCTTAGCCTTATGCACTATGGTAAGTGTCATAGAATTCAACAGATGAGATTTCAGAATAACAATCATCATCTGTCGGTATTCTCTTGTATGTGTTTACATAAAAAATAATGTAATTTATATATACATAATATTTTATAGCCCTTTTTATCATTCATAACAATCCTGACGTTGTCACCGGGATCACTGTATTGTAATTTGGCAGCACATGAATTTCAGTGCTGATTTATTTTACAGGATTTGAAGAATTATTTCCATTTTTGTAAAGGAAGATTCTGCGTTAGACTGAAACTTTTTATAAGCACGCTGATCATAAAAATTATTATATCATTACATTTTAATGACTAAAACCGGGAAGAGATCTCAGCGCTAATTGCACTATTGCAAGTCCGTTACCAATCGATTAGCAGCTTTCGAATGTGACCGATGAAGATAACTAATATTTCTGGGAATTTTCATCGATTTATTTTCTCAATTGAAGCTCTTTACGAACAATTCAGGAAGACGAAATTATCATTGCATGACTTGATTGATTTAATTGATCATTTTAGAGGTTAACGATGTAATTTCATCGTCAGCCTGTATCCGTCCACTGTTGAACGTAAGCCTCCCGCATGACTCTCCATCTACTTCGATCCTTCGCCTTCCGCATCCAGGTCACTCCCGCTATTCTTCTTATGTCGTCAGTCTAACTTTCAGGGGATAAGCCAAACTTTGTTTACCAGTTTTTGGGCGCCATTCCAATACCAGATATATCCTGATCATTGCCACTTGAGTGTGCCTATTCATTGGGATGCATCCACTACTTGAGTTCTTCTGCGTATTTCCTCGTTTCGGATTCTATCTTTAAGCGACACTCCGAGCATAGATTTCTCCAAAGCACACTGGGTGACCTTTATTTTATGGGTAGGACTTGCTGTTAGATTCCACGTGTCTGCGTCATAAGTTAATACAGGGAGGATGCATTGGTTTTCCAAATGCTGCCCATCCCAGTTGTATACGCCTGTCGATTTCTTCTGAGAAGTTACTTCGTCCTACCTGTATTACTTGTCCCAGATAGGTGAAGTCGTTTACAACCTTAATTTGTGTTCTTCCAATGTAAATAGGGTCAAGAGTCTGGGAAATATGACTATTTATCATGGCTTTAGTTTTATCCATGTTCATTTTCAGACTAATTTTGTTGGACACTTCATTGAGGTCGTAAAGAGTCGAAGTAATTTAATACCTCAATATTGTAACATAACATTTTTTTATGTCTTTGAATGCCACCGTTTCTTTTGGATCATTTTCTTGTTACGTATTTTTTTACAATAAGGATGTTTTAAAGTTTATTGGGGATAGGTATAAATAAATAAAAAGTGTCATTTTTACTTCATAAGAAATCTTTAATTTTTGCTCTCGGTAATATTTTTCTATACTTCTTATATCTAGTAAAACATGTATCAGTTCCTACCTAACCCTAATTTAATTGTTAAATTAACTAAGTTTACATGTGATCAAAACAAACAAAAAGTTACCATGTCACTTAAAAATAACAATAACTATATAGAATTACAACATAAACCAGAAATTGTATGTTTAAATACATAAATATCCTGCTTTCTATGGGTACTTCATCATTTCATATTCATTCTGCAGCTAGAACAATCTTATCGGAAAGTGATATAGTGAAAGAGATAAAGTCACACAGAAGAATTTTTGGAATTTCCTGGAGAGACCACGCCACGAACAATGAGGTTCTCAGCATAATCAAGGAAGATAGGCAACTAGAGTAAGGATCATATCAGAGAGGCGAGCCCGATGGATCAGTCACATCATGCGCTACAATGGTCTTCTTCACGACATTGTGGAAGGGATGGTTAAGGGGTAGAAACTGCCGAGGGCGTCCTAGACGGGAATATTTGCAGCGAGTGTTCGAGGACATGAGTTGTAGCTCTTATGCTGAGCTACAGAGTGTTGCGGAGGACCGAGAGGAATGGAGATCGAGATGTAAGATTCTGTTGCTGCAAACCAATCCACCGGATTAATACTACGAAGAATATATTTACTAGCTATGTTCATGGTTTCAGATTTTATATGGAAAATTAATTGGTGATATAATTTGAACAGTTTGCTTGTTGACTTATCATCCTGTGCATCACCTGTATTTGACATATTATATAAATTAAAATATTTTACATTGTTACGTAAATAATCGTTAAATTTATAATTATTTTAAGAGACTCAAAGTTTGGCTTAAAAACAATCAATTTTTTTTTTCGAATAAATAAAAAACAGTATAATTATAAATATTCACATCTACATTAAATTTTCATTAATTCGGTACCCTGTTTTGAAAAATCTTCTTTTTTCTACGTTATTAAAATACATTTTTTTCTCAATAGAAGCATTTGGCCATTTCTTCTGTTTTATAACACTATATGCATACATGTTAATCGCAATTAATTAATAACAATTACATTATTATTATTATTTTCTGCTCCAGCCCTGGTAACTTTCCGTTTAAATTTAAATTTACTGATATATAACTTTTAATATTAACAGTCTACTGGACGAATTCAGCGAACAAGATTTTAAATACAAAAAATACATCGAATGCGTTTATTTTTTTAAAATTATTTAATGAAACGTTTTTCAGCTGAAATAGAGCTGCCATCTATTGCATATTTATTTTACTAGGCTTTTGTATTTATTTTTTTAATTGTTGATCGATATCTATTGGTGTCATTGCATACTAAAAATAATACTTAGTTAATTGTAGTAATTAAATTAAAAATTATTGTTAATTTATGTTTTTATTCGTCACCAAAATTATAATTGTACGAGTAATTTATAAATAAATATTTTTGTAATATTTAAATATTTTTAAAAAAATATCAGACTTACAACAAAGTTGTTTTATTTTCTTAATAACGTGAAAATAATATAATAATTTTTAAAATAATCATATTTGAGTTTTTCAAAACTGATTTCAAAAAAACTATGCAATATTTCGCAATTGTTATAAACGCAATGCTGGTTTTAGGGGGTGGCGAAGTGGGTCGGTCCCAGGTCGTCAAATAAGCTAGGGGCACCGAAAGAAACAAATTTCTCCTATATTTTTTTAAATATAAACAATTTGGGGCGCTAGAAAAAAATGCCCTAGGGCGCCGCAGAGTCCAAAGCCGGTACTGTATAAACGCATACAATATGAGCTTGAATACTCGCAAAATAAAAAAAAATGCAATTCAAAATTTTTAAAGACATCGTTTAATATAATGATAGCAAATTGATATTTTAAAAATATTTTATGCTTACGAATATAATGACTGAAACAGTTGCCTAAAATGTAAGAAAATTCCATCTCATTCGCTGAATATTACGGATAAAGTCATGGCAGGCACAAATTTCGAGATTCTAGAATATTTACATACTAAACACATACGACTTATCGGCTATCAATAGTAATTGGATCATTTCCTCCTAATATTCCACGTCCTCTTCAATTTTGTCACCGTAGATGTCAAAAGAGTTACGTAATTGATTGAGCGAAAAAAAGTTAAGTACTCATAAACGTTTACAAACCATACATTTATAAAGCAGTGAATCTTCTTCGTAGTATATATATTTTTCAAACCTTTCTTTTTTTTACTTAAAATTGGACAGAACTTTTGTTTATTATCTGCAATTTGAATCTCAAGTACTCGTATACATATCTTGTTATTCTTCTACTTCGTAGTATCAATCCGGTGGATTGTTTTGCAGCAACAAAATATTGCATCTCGATCTCCACTGCAATCCTCTTTAGCTCAGTATAAAAGCTACAACTCATGTCATCGAACACTTGCTGCAAATACTCCTGTCAAGGGCACCCTCTGCAGTTTATACCCTAAACCATCCCTTCCATAATGTCGAGAAGAAGACCATCGTGGTGCATGATGTGATCGATCCATCGGGCTCGCCTCTCTGAGATGGATTCTTACTAGGTGCCTATCTTCCTTGATTATGCTGAGAACCTCATTGTTCGTGACGTGGTCTCTCCAGGAAATTCCGAGAATTCTTCTGTATGACCAAATTTCAAAGGCCTCTAGTATTTTTTATCACTTTCAGATAAGCACCATGTCTCACAGTTGTACATCAAGATGCTCCAAGCAAATGTATTGGCAAGTTGATTGCGGAGGTTTAAACGTAAGCCGGATCTAGAACATGCTATTTTTGTAGGTTAACGTATTTCAATACGTGTTTCGACATTATTTACAAAAGTCACTGTTCAATATTTGAATTAAAAAAAAAACTATCATAACTCTTTTTTGTGTACTTTCGCGCATATTTACTACACATTTTTTTGACAAGACTCTTTTGACATATACATTGACAGTTGAAACATGTGGCCACCACAAATTATCACCAAACACCTGTTTATCCACCAACCTAAATATGCCAGTTTTGTATTCCTGAATAATGTATTCAAAGATGCTTTTTTGGTTGACGTGGAGATGATGGCTTTTATTTTAAGTTATCTTTCTACAGTTGGATCGAATAGTATTTACTATTCTAAGATAACATGTTACCCTAGTTATAGATAATCTAGATAATCATGTTACCCTAGTTATTCGTGGATACAAAGTAGAGAAGACAATTTACCGAATTTGTAAAATAATTTATGAATTAGGATTGCACATGACAACTAAATGGCACGTTTGTACAGTCACATCAAAAAGATCATTCTTTCTAAGCTTATAAAACTAAACATTCAAAACGTATTTTAAAATAATTAAAACACCATGTTGTAATTAGATTTATAAATAACACGAAAAATGCAGTTTTTTTATAATGCTTAACATTTTATGGGATTATAAACATAGGTTAGTGTTAAAGACATAAATACAATAATACTCGTATTTACAACTCGCACTTAATAAAAACAACAGACATAATGCTTTATTTATGTAAAATAATACATTTAATAATGTTATATATATATTATTCTGATTGTATTAATAATATGGAAACTTCAGTACCCAATATGTGATTTTTCTTTACATTAAGATATTTTTTAACCCTTTCGCATCGGTTGTCGACATATGCCATCATAAGATTCCTCGGCCGTTGACATCGGTTGACGTGATATATCTTTTTGCTCATTTCTTAGAATTGTTTTTTATGCATCATCTGATAGCTAAAGGATACAAGAACCAATGTGATATAAGAAAATAGGCTAGATAAGTACATTTATGTTTCAAATACTAGTTTTATAATTGACAGTATAATTTGTATTCCACAGAGCCGTAATGAAAGGGTTAAATATTGTTGAAACCTTAAAAATGAAAAGTAACAATATGCTCCATATTGATTATGGAAAATAGAAATAAATTATGAAACCTATGTAAAAATATCAAATTTAACGTTTTAAACCATTCTATTTTTGTGTTTAATTATTTAATGAGAAATTATTCTTTATACATAAGTAGGAATACAATAATAATTATGGGTAAACTATTAGTATAGTGGTTTAAAAGTAATGTTTTTTTTCGCATATAAAAATTTTTCGTACTACAACAGTTTAAAAAACATATTTATTTTGAACTAATACAAATAAAAAAATCTAATTAAATATGGTACTTGTTTACATGTACTGCCAATACAATATATTGTAATTTAAACCTAATTTGCGAATAATAAGTTATTAGAAATGATGAAATTGTTCAAAAGATAAAAAAAATATTATACAGTGGTGATATACGAGTATATGTTTACATAAATTAAAGTACGGTGACGCAAAACATTAAAATAAAAAATATTTATTTATCGTATACAATGAATGTAGGTACATTACGTTTTAAATTGTTTATAAGCATAAATGGGTGACACAAATATTTGCATTAAATTTACTGCAGATATTTTGTATGAGAAATTTGGTTAAAACCTTTCTTATTTTAATGCTAATAAATCCTATTCCACTCCATAAAAAATGAATAAAATGTAGGCATATTTAATGTTTAAAAAATATATTCTCAGTTTTCACTAAAATGAAAACACATATTTATACGAGGAATATCCGTGAAATAAGTTTCCCATTTATGGTATAATAGATAATAAGAAAATACTCCACCTCTAGCTTATGCAACGGAAAAAATAAATAACAGACCATGAACAGTGCCGAAAAATTAATTTAATATGACATAGGCACTTCTAGATTTAGACCCCGAAATTGACTTCAAAGAGAATTAAAAACCAACATACGAGTATTAAATAATAAAATCAGTTTTATTAAATTAATTCTACGCGTTCAAATCTACGTTTGAACGGAATACAGAATTGCTACAGTCAAACAATAATATTGCACAAACGTTACGGATCGCAAAAAACCAAGTGACTACATCGAATCCAATTAATGACTTTTTTCCGCAAAAAATTTAAAAGTCGTGAGCGGTTAAAGCCGGAGGCGACGTATTTTTATGATCGTCCTGCATATCAAATGCCGATATATCCATTGAACTTCTGCTATCCAAATTTACTTTGACCGCTATCAGTCTCTCATTGTTCTGTACATCATTGATCTGCACATCAGCTGGCAAAGAAATCTTATTAGTTATTTTCGTGATCGAAATGCGACTCTCGATATCGCTTTCCACTTGTTGAAAGCTCTCTAGTAACGGCGATGCAATAGATTTGGTTTTCTTTGTCATATCCATGACCGGTCTAACTGGAAGGTGTTTGGGTGTTATTGGCAGCTTTTTCGGTGTCTGAAGGATGATCTTTTCAGGCTTTTTCGTCGACATGTCGACTATGACGGGGTCCGGCGTGGAGGCATCTGAAGGGCGGCGCGCAGGTTTTGCTTCAGTTTTTTCATCTCCTTTTTGAGTTGTTTTGTGTTCAGCGGCTTCGGCGTTTGAAATGTTGTCTTGCTTCTTCCATTTTGTTCGCCTGTTCTGGAACCAGATCTTGACCTGAAAAAATAAAAAATACAAATTTATTTAAAAAAACACACTAAAAATCTTATATTATTTATATAAATATTCTCAAATTAGTGAGCAAGTATAAATCTTTTATCCGTGGTTAAAGCCACAAAGCTTTTATTCATTTAAATTTTATAGTTATAGAATTGTAATAAATGTATCATTATATATATAAATTATTATAATTAAAGTTCAATAATGTGAAATTGTGTCTCGTTTTGTTGTTTTGATTAAATGTGAATAATTAATCAATCATTTAAATATCCTAAAAGTAACGAATAATTTTTAGTAAAATCGCTAAAGGGTAGAATTCCTTATAAAAGCTTTTTGTTTTGCGCTTTAAAATACTTGAAATCTTAACATTTCCACGAATTTAAAAGCACAGAAAATTACATCAACGTTTTATCATATATGATTAAATGTTGATAGATATGATTCGATTTATTATTTGTCAAAATTTATATTTAATCGTTTTTCGGGAGGTCGTTTATTTTGAGGGAAGTAACTCTTTTTAAGAGTAACATCTTCCTACTTGAAAGAAGGACTTCACGTCTCCAGGATAATTATCGGGTCACGTGGAGACGGATTAAAGAGCAAATAAACAACACACAGAATTTTTCAGAAGCAAATATATTTTAACGATAAACTCTACAAACTTCTGGCCCGGACCTAGTCACAGCTTTCAGGCCGAGCCAACCACAATACGACCTCGTCGCGGTCGTGGGACAACTACAGCCCACGACGAGTGCGCTAGTAGCCAGTAGTTGTCCCCCGACCGCGTTGTCCATCTGCTCTTCAATCCATCTCCACACGACCCATTAATTATCCTGGCGACGTGAAGTCGTTCTTTTAAGAGAGAACATAATTTCCTCGTCCGACCTTACATGGCGTTTCGCCGGGCCGACGCCAACGATTAAGCGCGCTTGTAATGGGCTGTCGCCCAGTGCCGCAAGTTGCGATCTAAAGAATTAATAGCGCACCAATGACAGCAGCCATGTACACAATTTACGTCACACTCGTGACCGGACTTGTCCCAAATGCCAGTATGGCGACACATACGACACGCGAACAGAAATAAGAGATGAAAGATTGTTTATTGAGGTTTTCGGTACCAGTCAGCAAGGGCTATATCATGCTGATGTCAATAGAAAAAAAAAACTAACTATTTACATATTTTTTAAATTTATTTTCATAATAATGTTACATTATACAAATATTAACGCTAAAATGTTACACGGTTAGTATAACGATGCGTTAGAATATTTTTTGAATTTTTGATTCCTCAATTTTACTAATGAAGCGATTCTCAAGTGTTAAACAAAAAATAAATCTTCGTAAAAAAAATGTAATTCACCTTGAGTTATTAATTGAAAAAAAATAGATTAATGAAAAGATTTAGTCTGTAATGGTTAAACACCCCACTCAAGTATAAGAAGACAAAGAGATTCCGTTTATATCTCAAAGCTTTCGTTCATATCCAGTGAATGAGCTTTCAAAATAACAGACCCTCGTTAACGTGGGCGATATTGAGTAACGTCAATTCTTATGCACGGAGTATTTTCATCGACTTCTGTTCGAATCAGCATTTTCCGGGGAACGAGTAGAAGGCAAATAGAAGGGCATCAAGTGATCCGAACTTATTCATTTTCCATTACGAAATGCATTTGAATATTAGCAAACGAAATGTACTCTGAATAAATTTTCCGAACGATGGCGGGCTTCAATTACTTGAATTTCTCGTTCAATTACGAAGACCGGATCGTTTATTATTCAATATTGTTTTAATTGAAAGCGATATTCGCGTTGTGTTTTGCGGAATGCATTTTGATGCGAAAATGTAGGTTAGGTCTATTGTTTGATACGATATCAGCTTGATATAGCTCTTTAAGGCTGATGCCGAAAAGTTTCGAAAAACGATATTTTGTCTCTTATTTTTGTTCGCTCGCCTGACATGCACATCTAATAATGTTAGTTTGAATTATATAATATTACACGACATATGCAAACGCCATTTTATTTGTTATGATATGATAAAGCTGTTATGACAGCTTTAATTTGTCCGAGAATCACGCATCATCCTTTATTATTACAGGAATTTACTATGAATGGATGCTCTTCACGGGACGACTTTCATCTACCACCAATTTTAATAAATAGGCTATGACTGACATTTTACGGGTGATGGATCAAACTCACACCAATCAGGGGAATTATAGAGCTCATAAATCGATTAAAAATCATTTTTTTTTATATCCATCGGGATTCAAACCCACGACCTTTGGCTTGCAAAGAAAACGCTTTGACAATTGAGCTATAACCACTGGAAAATATATAATTACATGTTTTATGCCGTAAATTTATTATTATATATAATTGTATTTGCGACTAGTTAGTTATATATAATTATTATTGCGACTAGTATTTATTTCATCCTTAGCCAATAACTTTAAAATGATATCAAAAATCATATAAATGGATCTAAAAGAGAACGGTAAAAATATCTATTGAAATAATTAAATTTACTTTCAAGACAAGTACTATTATCTAAGTTAGGCAGCGAATTATGTAAGGAACACTCCCACTACACTTGGCACATTTACCACACAGTATATCAGTAATAGGCCTGCAGGCTTCCGAGGAAAACATGCATAAACCACGAGGCGAGCTTTCAATTTGCATTCGAGATGAGCTTTGGGCCGACGCGCGGTGGCGAACCCCAGAAGCTGCGACACGTTTCCGGAGAGTTTTTTCCAGTGCGCTTCCCGGCTAAGTGCGGAGGCTATGCAAATACCCGGGACTATCAGCCGAGTGTTTATGACGTGTAATAGCTGGCTACAATAATTGCTATTGCCCGGAGCTTCCGCGTTATTGATGGGAGCTTTTCTTGCTAAAGTCTCTTTGAGCGGGTTCAGCAGTTTCAAAGCTCGTTTATAGTAAAAGAACTTTTGCTTCATTGTTTCAGTTTATCTTTTTTATAAAGAGTTTTTATGTACAATCTATAACGTTTTATCATTTTACTGAAAGTAAAATGTATTATGGTTTGCTAGATAGCTATAATTATTTGATTTTATAATATTAATACAATATATCCGTTCCATATTTAGAATAAAAGAGCACCACGACTTGCTGCATAAGATTCAACATTTGGTATGCTTTCAATGTTGATTAACTTCTTTTATATAAAACAAATTTAAACAAATTTGATGATTTAATGAAATTAAAAATATTTTTCGTGATTTTATTTTATTTCTGAATATGTTACATTTTTGTACACTTATAATGATCTTTATGATAAATGCCGGCGGGTACAGCTCAATGATCAAAGCGGTTGCTTTGCAAGCCAAAGGTCATGGATTCGATCCCCGACGGAGATTTAACAAAAAATAATTCTTAATCGATTTGTAAGCTCTAAAATACCCCCGGTTGATGTGAATTTGATCGCTCACTCTTAAAATTCCAGTCATAGCCTATTAATTAAAATTGCTGGTAGACAAAAGTCGTCCCGTTAAGACCACCCATTCATAGTAAATTCCTGTAATAATAAGGATGATGCGTGAGTCTTGGTGTTTGTTGCTTATTAATACTCCAGAAGCAGCGCTTAGCCATATGCACTTTGGAAAGCGTCATAGAATTCCACAGATGAATCTCCAGAATTACTATCATCATCAAACGGTATTCTCCTATATGTGTTTACATAAAAATAACTGCTAGATTACAAAGTATTGATGCAAGTTTTTTAAGGACGTTTGCAGTGACTTCAACGTTCCACTTAATTGTATAATTAAAGCTCAATGTTTTGTAATATACATGTGTTTGGTTCTGCAAAAAAGCGCTATTATAAATCACATATTCAAATCAAATTGTTCTATAATGTGGATATCGAACCCACGACTCTTCGTATGGTATACGAGCGGTAAACAAGTCTGCATTGATTACATGATTTATTATTAACGTTACGATTTTGCAAAGCCATAGAACAAATAGCCACCAACTAATGACTCTCGCAATTTAGACATAATGATATATTCAATACATAGTAAATCATCGCTTGAATATTTTGCTATTTGTCCTAAGTTCAACAAGCATTTTTCTTAAAATGATATCTGTCTTGAATTGAACTTGCAATAACTTTTTTTTTGTTTTTTGAAAGAATACTTATTTTGTCCCATTCGTTTCTATACAGCTGAAATTCTGGTATCTTAACAACAGCCAATGCAGACAGATCTGTGTTTTTAAAACAACTACTTGCGCAGAATACTGGGAGAACGATGCTTTAATTATGTGACGACTGACATGATGAGTGAACGGATACGGAAGCCTTCCATCCTAAGTGGGGTAAACTCTTTCGCATCGGTTGTCGATATATGTCGTTCAAGATTCCCCTACCGTTGTCATCGGGAGCCGTGACATATTGTTTTGCTACTTTCAGTACTCATTGTGACATATGCGGTAGGAACTTGAAACTGTAGTCATTCCCTTTATCAACCTACATGTATTATTCACAGGAATAATTAAAGCATGTAAATAAATAGCTTTAGATTTCGTCACAGGAGCGATTTTCCTGTAAGACACATGTGTCAATGTTACTATAATGAAAATTTGTTAATTATAACAGTTTTTATGCATCATCTGATAGCTGAAGGATACAAGAACCAATGTGATATATAAAAATAGGTCAGATAAGTACATTTATGCTTCAAATACTAGTTTTAAGCAAAAAAAATGGTTTGATAAATTTACGTCGTATTGACAGTTTAATTTGTATTCCACCGAGCTGGAACGAAAGGGTTAAAGACAAAAATTAAGCGTGACAACACTTATTTTTCAGAAGCTTAAAGAGAGCATACAGCTGTCTCATCATTGACCTCCTGGCTCTTATCGTTCTGGAAAACTGTCTTGCACTAAATGCGTACATACAATACTTGTAGCATATACTGGGATCACGTCAGGAACAATGAGGTTCTCAGCAATGGCACATCGTTAATGCGGTTCTCGTTAGATTACCAAAATTAAGCAACATAGACGGAGATCTCAACTTATATTGAGGCGTTTCTTAGTATCAAGTGATTCGGGCTACGGGAGAGTCAAACTGTAATTGTCCGACAGGCTTAGAACAAATATTAACAAATCGCTTAAAATATGCCTAAGATACTACTGTCTATGAGTATGTCGAACAATGAGGTTCTCAGGATAATCAAGGAAGATAAGCACCTAGTAAGAACCATCTCAGAGAGGCGAGCCCGATGTATCGGTCACATTATGCGCCTCGATGGTCTTCTTCACGACATTGTGGAAGGGATGGTTGAGGGTAGAAACTGCAGAGGGCGCTCTAGACGGGAATATTTGCAGCAAGTGTTCGAGGACATGCGTTGTAGCTCTTATGCTGAGCTAAAGAGAATTGCAGAGGATCGTGAGAAGAGTGGAGATCGAGATGCAAGATTTTGTTGTTGCAAACCAATCCACCGGATTGATACTACGAATAAGATACTGGGATAAGGAAAGGATCATGCTATCTTACATTTATGGACGATGTTTGTGGTGACCATATGTTCCAGGTTGGAATCGAATATTAAATGATGATGTCAAATTGTTGAGACTATGTTACAGTACAATGGTTATTTTTTACCCTGTTTGACGTTGTTTTCTTGATATCTTGTTCATTAAACGGGGTTTTCAATACTTTTACACAGAACGTTATTTATATATTTTTCTTGTTATTTATTTGAAGCGGTTCTTGGTTATCACTCCAACATCGTTCTCCCTACTAAGTGTTATTTATACAACAGATGTTTCATGCATGCAGTAATTAAATATAGTCAGCAATGTTCACCAGTCGGGTCATTTAAGAAATAAATAATTATTTGTTAAACACGTTTCACTCTCTACCCGTTTTTTTTAGATATTGGTTTAAATATTTGAGGAATGGCACGTTAAAAGAAATGCCAACAATATAAAATAAATAAATTAAATAAATATATTTATATTTCATGATACGCCACTGCAATAATTTCCATGAATAAGATACACAGCAGTGCATCGGCCGCGCATACAACTCGCATCAGGGTCTAATTGCAAATCAATAATCAAGGGAGCTTGTTCCAGGGGCGGAGCTAATAATAACTCTCGCTAATTGGCCTATGTTTGATGTCCATATTTTTTTGTAAATACATCTAAGACATCACAGTTTTTTTTTATTACCTGCAATGTCGGTCGACATCACGTAGATATGCCATTTTTCAACTCGATTGATGATATTTTACTTAGAAAATGCAGCTGTTAAATGAGTTGTAAAAACAAAATGCTGCTGGCGAAAATATTTGCATTTTGGCAAAAAGTAATGAAGAGCTGTAATATGGTTGAATAGCGAATGCCTTCGTAGAACACTGGGGATACCATGTGATATCAGCTTGATATAGCTCCTTAAGGCCGATGCCGTAAAGCCTCAACAAGCGATCTTTTGTCTATTATTTTGGTTCGCTTGCGTGACATCTACATCGAATGTTAAGCGGTGTTTGCATACGCCAAAATAATTGTTATGTCAGTTGGCCTATTGCCGGTTGGTAGAACTGTCACATTAGCAGTTGGTACCGTGGAGATGTGAGATCGCGCTGTGGGCTGGCAGTTGAAGTTTGACTCGCGCCCGTCACAGTGCGCGCGTCCTGTGTGTTCGCTGTGGCGGGCGACGTTTGTGACAATAAACATGTATCGTGAAACAGAAACAAGTTGTTTATAATGTGAACCTGAGCCTGCGTCCTTCATCCAGTTAATCGATGTCATAAATGGAAGAGGAGGATATCACATGGTTTGACTTTGTAAAGATTGACAATATGAGGCAGCAGTCAAGGCAGTCTTTCTTTACCACAGTCGGTTAAAAGACAAAGATGGTCATGGCAAGGACTTGTTCTTCGGATGCCGCATGATGGCACAAATTACAGCTGCCCTTTCTTCAAGCCCCGTGCTTGTGGTGTCCTGGAAAGCCATCGGAAACTATAAATATAATTTAGTCGGCAAAGCCATGGAAGGCGGATGGGAAAAGACATGCATCTGACTGCTTTTATGTGACAGTTGTGAGGATTTCATGTAAATAATAATAATGATAATGATCGATGAATTGAATGGATTGTAAGTAAAATGAATTCTTTATATTGACAACGAAACTGGTGATACCTGAGGCCACCCTGCGGCTGAGCATGTGAAGAGGCGTAACTGAGGGGAATGCTTGGATTGCCCCAAAAGAGGACCTAGCCCCTGGACACAACCAGGGGTGGAATATATGGAGGTCCCTTAACAGACTTCGGACCGGAGTATGCAGGACGAGAATACAAATGAAAGCCTGGCAGTTTTACAGCGGACCGACTGAATGTGACTGCGGCGTGGAGCAGACCCTGTCCCACCTTCTGGAGTGTGCGGTGTGTCCGAATAGCTGCACCTAGGAAGACCTGATGATGGCCGGGAGTAACGCCATCGACGTCGCCACTTCTGGGCCGATAGGATCTGACCCTGTTGTTTCCGACACGTTTATATGTATAAAAAAAGAATAAATGCAAATTAAATAACGATTTTTTTTTTAAAAAACAGTGTAATGATTGGTCTAGTAGAGAAAATGTCACCAGAGCAACAGACTAGACATATTTCAAAAAAGTGGGCAAGATGCAAGAGCAGACTTTAAGGTCGTTATCCATTGAGATAAGTGGATAAAATAAAGGGCCATGCAAACACAAAGGGGATGGAAAAAAGATTTCAAGAAAGAAGAAACAATCGTAAACCTACAATAAACGAAAAAATCCTTATCTCAAATTAATAATTATACAAATATATATTATATACCTTATTCCTATGCTTTTATTTCTCCCCCATATCTTCTCTTTTATATACTACACCCTTTGCACTACACCCAAGAGATTAGCATTTAATAATGTAATATTTTTATATACGCTAACATTCGTTACGCAATCTGTCATCAAATATTATTATTATTTTAAATTTTGCTATGGTTCAGAGATTGAACTTCAGAATGTTTGCTTGATAGTGGAGCCCCTAATCTCTTCAAAGGTATTGTGTGATATCTACACCAGCAGCAACCCACTTATTCGTGGGCGTAAGCAACGACTGGATTTTTACCTTACTTCTGTTGGCAAAGAGATGATACAAAACGAAGAGCACCCACACATACAGTTAACGACCAACGATACCCATCACTTATATAATTTCTTTATTTTAAATTTAATTACTTTATCTGATATAATAAACTTACAACGTACAATATATCTTCATATATCATACACTTCTATAGAGACTTATATTTCGGCGTTTGCGTGCGTTTATCATGTCCCTGCTTAGGTGTACATTTTGGGATAATCACCCATTAGGGCCAAATTTTTCGGTTCCACTGCATTTAGTTCACAGACAATTCTTTCAACGACTCATCAGTAACGACGAGGGGTGCACTGCACATCTGGTTCACGGGACATTTGTTGCATGGGACAACTGGTGCAATGGATGTCCCGCCAACCTAACCTAACAAAAACCTAGTTATTTTGTTAAAGATAACTATGGATCTCTGGACTATACGAGCACTAGACAAATCCTTAGGTAAGGTAAGGTTAGGTTAGGTAAGGTTAGTGAGACAGTGTCCCATGCTGTTACTGATGAGCTGCTGAGCAAATTATCTGTGAATGATAGGTTGCGACATATAATATTTCAGGACTAGGAGCGTTGATTTATTTAACTTAGTTGTCTTGGATCACGTACTATTCCATTTAAGTGAAGCCCAAATACTACAGTGGAATTTTATTTAATCTTTCTTTAAACACCGTCGGGAATTATACATAGAATGTACTCGGCGGAGCTGCAGGTGGCAGAGCTGACATGGGATGAGACGGGGATTATATCGGCTGATTGAGCTTTGTGGGGGAATTCGTGACGTCCGTATGCTCCTGATAAGAGAGCGGCCATGGTGATAATGAAACGCACTTGTGATATGTAATTATATCTATATACTACATTTATTGTAATAAAAAGTATCCAAGTCTACTAAATATTAATTGTAATGTATGGAGTTCTTTATTATACATTTATTTATACCTAAAATGATTATAAATTTAAAATAAATACTCGTATATTTAAAAAAAACTTTGATCTTAAGCAAACATCGTGATTTCAATGAGAAAATAATAAATAATAAAAATTATTTATAAATAATAGTTGTAAATGACAAATTAATAATTATTTTTAAAATTAATTAATTAATTGCCGGTTTGGTGAGATTAAAAAAACACGAAAGTTTGATTCTGCTTAAGGCTAATTCAGTGGACAGTGGGCAGTGGTAGCTGTGTTCAGGTGAGGAGCTTTTGAAAAAGCCCGCCGGTGCTTTATTGGTCATCCGAACTGAGTGGACAGCGCTTGAATAAAACACGGAAAAGCTATTAAGCCACCGCCCGGCACAGGGACGTGCCGTGTTGCTCCTGTACCTGCCGCTAGCCAGTCAATATCGACCAGGGATGCACAATGGTTCAAAAGCACAAAACCTTAAGAGCTAAAAATCTCAGAAGCTCAAGCTCATCATCGCCGTTGCTTTCTTAACCGAAGCATGTGATTGCCATAAGCTGCTGCTACAAATCTCTGACAATCGCCATATTAAGTCAGCTCCTTCTTCCGTAACTCCGCCAAAAAACATTATATGTTTAGCTGTCAACGGACTTCTACGAAAGCGCGAATCCAAGGGCTTAAAGAAGAGAACAGCTAAAGTTTATGCTCTCATACGTTACACTTTTGTCACGTTAACGACTGCTGTAGGGAAAACATTCTTGCCCGCTCCTTCATCTCGCCATTCCTCGCAAAGTAAAACATAAATTTCAGTAGGTCAAAACATAATTCGATAATGTTTTTGTATATATATACAATACAATATTTTTGTCACTTTCGAGCTTAAGCGATAAAATCTGCAATCCATCAAGACTTAATACATTTGGTTAAAAAGTAGTTTATTTATTAAATAATATGATGTTTACGTCTTCATATTTTGGAATACAGACGTAAGGTTAGTTTACTTAGTCTTTTTTACCATGGAAAATAAATTTCCATAGAAAAATAACCGCACTATAAATCTTCTACGATATATATATAATCGTGTCGGAAGTAACAGGGTCAGATCCTGTCTGCCCAGAAGTGGGCAACGTCGATGGCGTTACTCCCGGCCATTATCAGATTTTCCTGGGTGCAGCTGCTCGGACACAGCGCACACTCCAGAAGGTGTGACAGGGTCTGCTCCGCGCCGCAGTCACATTCAGTCGGTCCGTTGTAAAACTGTCAGGCTTTCATTTGTGTCTTCGTCTTGCATACTCCGGTCCGAAGTCAGATGAGGGACCTCCATATATTCTACCCCTGGTCATATCCAGGGGCTAGGTCCTCTTCAAGGGCAATCCAAGTATTCCCCTCAGTTGCTTATACGATAAACGCACAGTAAGTTTTATTATCAAATAAACGGTCTATAAAATATTAAAAAAATATATTTAAGAATTGAAAATGAATGATATATTATGTTAAAGAAAGAAAAATACACACATTTGGTCTTAAGAAAATAATTGTCAGTATAACAATTATAATAATATTATTTTTCAAAAACGTTGATTATCCCTGGTCTTCCACTAACATAGTCAGGGTTGGCGCTAGCCCCGCGCAGCTGTCGCCAGGGATCGCCAAGTTTGCTTTTATTTCACACGTTGTTGCCTTTGAGACAAGAATGGAAGGAATGCTAATTAACTATCGAGAATCGCAAAAGGCGTTCAACATTTTTGGCACGTGTTCTACTATGGCATGTCGAAGAATAAATAGACTGGCTGTAGTAAGAGTAAAAAGTAGTCTTTATTTATATAAACAAACAAATCATTATTTACATTTGAGTATGCATGATTTAAAAAAATACTTTACTTACACTTCTTCTTCTTCTTTTCATTCTCCTTCTTCTTCTTCTTCTTCTTCAATATTTAAAAATGATTTACGTAATTTTTACTAATTCATTTCATATAACAATATCTTGGTCTAAGAAGGTAATATCATAAATAGTTTTAAATATTTTCAGCCCCAAAGGCTAGCCAAGGTTAGAATCCATACAAAAAACAAAATATAGAATAATGTTTCATACAAAATAAGTTTTCGATGGTAAGGACTAGCGTGATCATACGGTTACATAGTTTTTCACAAGAAAGCATCGTGTATTTAAAAAAAAATATTTTCTTAGATGAAGAAGACTACATGCTGATAAGATATAGCTTAAAACTTTTGTTTTCATAAAGAAAAAAACTTTCGTCTCTGGAGAGTTAATAGGCTATGACTGACATTTTACAGGTGAGGGATCAAATTCACACCAACCGACGGTATTTTAGAGGTCAGAAATCGATTAAATTATTTTTTAAATCTCCGTCGTGGATTGAACCCACAACCTTTGGCTTGCAAAGCAAAGGCTTTGCCATTGAGCTATACCCGCCAGCAATATACTTTTTTCGATAAGAATTTTATCGTCCATCGTTTATTCTTATCAGACTATTTGATTAAATATCAATTGCTTGTTAACCCTTTCATTACGGCTCGGTGGAATACAAATTATACCGCCAATTATAAAACTAGTATTTGAAGCATAAATGTACTTATATGGTATATTTTCATTTATCACATTGGTTCTTGTATCTTTTAGCTATCATATGATGTATAAAAAACTATTAAAAGCAGCAAAACGATATAACACGGCTACCGATGTCAACGATAGGGGAATCTTACAAGGCATATATCACGCAATACCGACGGTAAGAAGTTCAAAAAAATTTGTAAATATTTTAAACGATTATTTGTAGCTAAGTATCTATATAAGTAGTAAGAATTGTTGATAAGTATCAACAATGTGAGATATAATTATTAAGTACTTTTAAACCGTTAAACAAGTAGAACACATTTTATTTTATTAAGTTGAATGATATTTATAATTTGGTTTTTAGGATCAGCTTTACAATCGCAAACTAGGAACAGTGAAAATAAATAAAATATCGAGTTAATGCTAAATCCCTAATGCCTAATGAATCGCTATTTATTTTTGTTAAATCAGAGCTTTTAACGGAGCTTTTTGATTGAAAGCAGCCGTGTCAGCATTAACTTGAATGGGTAATTAAACTCAGCATGTAGACGTTCATAAGTGATCAGGCATGTGCTAGTAGTTGGTGCAAGTACTGGCGTACGCTCCCCAACACCAGCAAAGTAGCGGAGTTATTTATGTATTTTTAATTTGATATAAAGTCGTGATGCTCGGCTCCGGGAGGAGTTATTGTTGGAAACTGCCTTTAATAGAAGCATTACAGTGCTTCACAGGGTGTTTAAAAAAATACAAATCATTTTTTTGGTACATTTTTATATTGAGAGTTACAAAATCAAAATAAAGTCAAGTATGGTTTCGTAAAGCTTAGCAATGCGTTAATAATGTATAAATATGTACAGTTTTCCAATAATGCATAGAGATTATAGTGTATTTTATAATTACCCAAAGTTACCAAATAGAATGATTTTTACCTATTTTTTTTAAATGGAACAACAATTAAATATTATTTTTTAAATAAATAATTAACTATTAGGTCAATTGAAGAGGAATATGATAAGGTAATGTTCAGTAATATGTGGATGGTGCTTTAATGACAGTATTTTCTCAAAAATCACAAAGTATTGACATCCTCCTCTCTAAGTTCGTTATTTAATTACGCGGTGGCAGGATGAGGAGCAGATTGACAACACAAAGACTTTTTTTTTTAATCACATTGACATATATATACATTTCGATAACTTTACAAACTTCTTGCTCCGTCCTAGTCACAGCATTCAGGCCGGGCCAACGACAATATGACTTCGCCGCAGTCTGCAAACAACTGACTAAGCATCGGGTGCTGCGGTCGGTGACACCCAGCGCCGCAAGTGGCGATCTATATAACTAGTACTACTAACGGCATTAAAAAACACATGCGTGTCCAATGAGCGAATGAAAATAAGAGACGAAGGATTGTATATATATCGTGGTTTTCGGTACCAGTCAGCAAGGGCTATATCATGCTGATATCAACAATTTGAAATTACGGTCACCAGATGCTTAGTTTTCAACAGGCCATTTTGGTTTTTTGCTTACTTTTTGGTTGAGGAAATTTAGACGATTTTATATCTGATGTCTCGGGTTCAGCGATAGCTCATTTACTCGTTTTTTCCCCATATCCATTTCATATTGTTAACATATTGTCACCTCAACTGTTGCCACTAAGTTCTATTATAATAATTGACTCTGTTCTAATACGTCTCTTTACCTAGAGGTCCACTTAGCAACATATATAGTTCCTTACCTCTTCCAGGATAAAAGTTCAGTGTCTTGATAGGACGGCAGTTTGATATTAACGATTATTTAATCATTATTCAATCATCGTTTTTTTAAGGAGTTCTGATAATGTTCCTGAATATTTAATCCTAAGCAGAGGCTTAAACTAATTATCGTGGTAAGCAACAGACAGTAACCATATTCCCATGTTCTGTTCCACGTTTTTTTGCTTAACTTCGGTAATCTAAGCGTGGACCGCGCTCATAGCACGCTACGAGTATATTCATTAGCTAATCATTATTGCATAATATTTTTTGGTCTCTTTACGTTGTTATAATAAAAGGCCCCTAAAATATGCACGGAGCCTCAAATACGTTTAATCCGCCACTGGCCCTGGTGTTGTCGGATCATATTGGATCGGATACATTAGCGAGCTTCGGCGTGATTACAGGCAGCGTTAAGTGGTGGCTCTTTAGCGGCGATGACTTGGCAAGAAGGTACGAAGAGACCCATAAAAGTAGTAGAGTAGACAATCTACCTGAACTGCAAAAAGATTCGAATCACACCTTCAGAAATCACATAATCAACTATGGTATAGTTACAGAGAAAAAATGTTGGCTAATCGAAGAAAGAACACACTCATAGATGAGCTTAGCCGTTGAAACTTGTTTGCTTCTTGGATTGCCAAAAATAAAAATACAAATCAAAAAAGTCATTCTGCGTACACTATCCATTCATGCAAGTCTCTTTAACAAAACAACGATGCATATGTACGTGCATTAATATTATCAATATCGCTTATTGAGATTTTCAATATACTGTTAACCCTTTCGCATCGGTTGTCGGCATATGCCGTCATAAGATTCCCCACCCGTTGACATCGGTTGACGTGATATATCGTTTAGCTTCTTTCTTAGAATAGTTTTTATCCATCATCTGATAGCTAAAAGATACAAGAACCAATGTTATATATGAAAATAGACCAAATAAGTACATTTATACTTCAAATACTAGTTTTATAATTGACAGTATAATTTGTATTTGAACCGAGCAGCAATGAAAGAGTTAAAGGTGTATACACAAATACGTGGTGTATACAATACGGTTATGTAAAAAATCGATGTATCGAAATGCTTTGAGAAAATAGTAGAAGACCAGAGAAAAACCTGGCTTGCAAAAAATCCATCCGGTAATTTCGTTATTGAAGATGCATCACGTTTTGTAAGTCAAGTTAAAGCTGATTCGAACGTTAATAATCATTTGAAACGACAAAGCTAAAAACGTCGTTTAATGCTTTTGTTAATAACAAAATATCTTTATGAACCTTAATATGCTTTAAATTTGTCTGGTCTATGGATGATGAAAATGAAAATTCTTAAGAAACAATTGAAAACGGTATTACACCATAGTTTTGAGCCAGTTTTCGGTTCACCAGAGTTTCAGCAAAGGTCTCACTCACACCCTTGCTCTCTAGATGAAGCCTTCTCGTGGGACTGCTTTGCTTGGTCCACGACAGCACAATTAGCATAAAGCACAATGAAACCAATCCTCAGGTATTGTTGCTCCCAGGAACGCCGGCGGATGCGTCATGCTAATAGCTTTCCAAGAATTCTCGACTCAACGTCAGCTTTCATCCTTTTATTACCACTAACTACTTTATTAAAAGGTAGCACACGTTTTATAAGATTTTATAAGCCACATAATACCTAATATGTTTATTTTGAAATGTGCATCATTGTCCATCAGTAACAACACATCATAAGTGCGGTTCTCGTTAGATCACCAAAGTAAAGTAAAATTGGGGGCAACGTGAGATCATTATCATAATCTTCATCACATCATATCCACTCTTCTAACTGGAGCATTGGTCGTCATGAATTTTTGCTCTGGCATCTACCATGATCCCCACTTCATCCCTTCTGCTTCACGGAGTTCTTTCAAGTAAATCCTATGTATAGTTTTAAATGGCCTTCCAGGACAGCGTGATCCCGGGGGCTTAAACAAAAGTTGTAGTTTATGCTGTCTTGCGGCATTCGAAGTACATGTCCCAGGCATGCTTTTATCTTCGACCAACGCTGGTATGGAAGGTTGTTTTGTCTGCTGCCTTATCTCAATTTCAAAGTCCATTTACGGCTGCATTGGCTTTTAGTGAGATGCCAAGATTCACAGCCGCAAAAAATAATAGGGATGATACAGGTACAGTAAAGCATTAAGTTTTGAGTACCAGATATTGCGCATGAAATTAAAGGACTGCAGCGTTCCTTAAGCGGGAAGTTAGTTTATTTAGCAAAGTACTGCTCTCCGTGACTAGAGTGAACAGAGTTCGAAATGAGCATATTCGGGGTTCATTTCGGGTGGCACCCATACCTGAAAAGATAAGGGAAAACCGCATAAGATGGTATAAGCATGTGACACGGAGAGATGAGGACCACATGGTGAAGAAAGCCCTTAACATACCCACGCTGAGAAGAAGACCTGGAAGACCACAGGCAACCTGGACTGCAACTGTAAACAAGGATCTGAAAACCCTGACTTAATTAATAACGTCTGCGATCGTAAGCAATAAAGGCATTAATTCCAACAATCTAATAGTCGTAAGAGAGATTCCCGCCAATTACGCATGTCATCGTAATTTCATGAATTAAGACACTAGGAACATCGCCAACACCCATTACCCAGTACAGGACACATTCAATACCCATTCCCCAACACATTCACAACCCATTTCCCTGCACTGAACACATTCATTGCGTCCCGCAGGCAACGTTAATATACCCATTAATTGATCGTGCTTGAGGCGAGGCTCTTCGCATTTAAAAATCGATATTAGCGTCACATACACGATACGATTGTTATTATTTCAGTAGATGATAATCAAAAGTGGACATATCGCATATAACATGTCGACCAATAGTTGTAACCATAATGTCATTGAGTGTATACATATAAATATAAACATTTATTTTTAGACTATCACAAATAGCTAAGTATGTCTGTTTGTAATGTATATGCTTCAACGAATTTCTTAAAAGTAATAATACAAAAAGCTTGTGAATAAATTTTGACTCATTGAATGATAAAAAATATTAATATACATACTCTGAATATATACTATAGACATTTATCGTTATACAATGGTAACAATGGTATAAATGCACATCTTTCGCGTATTTGTTCAGGTAGAGAAATAGTCAAGTGGACTGCGCGGTGTAAAAGAATAGAGCAAAGGTTGCAAGGCTCGTGGTTCGAATCCCGCGTCTGCCGATATTTTTATATAAATGTATAAATGATTCACAGTAACAGCTGAATGCAATATATTACCTTCATGAATTAGGTGAATTCACTATCATAAAGGATAACTTTGGACTAGTAACTTGCAAATTATTTTTAAATGTATTGGTTTTTAAGTTTAATATCTTTAAAAAATCAAAACCACGTAGTTTTAGATATATCAGTAACCACGCTGGTTTATTCTCACCTAATTTACCTTTACAATAATCAAACAATTCGTTTTGTATCAGTTGAATTACGTTTGCACACGCAGTAATGTACAAAAGTGTTTATAAATTAATTTTAAGTGTTTTGACATCAGCATGATGTCCTTGCTGCCTGGTACCGAAAACCTCGATGCACAATCTTTTGTCTCTTATTTCTGGTCGCTTGTCGTTCATTTATGTGCGCATGTTGTTATTTTGGACGGGTCCGCTAACGGGTGTGTTAGTTATAAACACCACCGCTCGTGGTGCGGGCGAGAGCCGATACCGAGCGCGGAGATCAGTAGTTGCCTACCGGCTTTCGGCGAGAGATATTGTATTACGGCTCGACCTAATGCTGTGCTTAGGTCGAGCCCTAAATTTGTAGTTTTAACGTAAATAGAATTAATGTGCTTCTAAAAGAAAGTCTTTGCTATCAATCAGCTCCTCATCCTGCCCTCACGCGACGTATTAACTCCTTTTTTTGAGAGAGAGATGAATGTTAGTATTTAATATATAATGCTGACAAAAATATTAAAAATCTTACTTAAAAAAATGTATAAGTTGTTGATCAAAATTCCATTTTTTTTTTCATTGCCGAGGCAAGATAGAATAAGAAAAAAATATTTGTGAATAATCAATCGCGGTCGATTCAAGATTTTCATCAAACGAAATAAAATCGTTTACTCAGAAAGTACGCAGAGTGTCCGAAGCCTTAGTTTAATTCCTATGAATAACACCTATTAGGACTTATACCAGAGACGATCTGTTCCTTAGAGCCAAATGAAGCAGGCCTCGAAAGCGTTGGGCTAGTAATCTTACGTTCTTAATTTTTGCGATTGATAAATTATTCAAAATATGCCTCAAATACTACAAGTGTGTGTCTAAAGTACTCGTATATGTTCCAATCAGGTCCACTTTTGTCCCTTGACCGACTTGACTTTACAATAGAAGGCTGCATCTCGTCATCCCTTTCAAATCAAACTAACATATCCCCAGATTGTTTTCACTTAACCCCCAGAGACGAAAGTTTTTTTTTTTTGATATAAAGTAAAGTTTTAAGCTATATTTTATCAGCATGTAGTCTTCTTCATTTAGCAATTTTTTTTTTAAACACACGATGCTTTCTTGTAGAAAAGCTATTTGACCGTATGGTCACGTTAGTTCTTACCATTGACAACTTATTTTGTATAAACAATATTTTATTTTGTTTTTTTGTAAGGATTCTAACCTTGGCTAGCCTTTAAGGTTGAAATGCAGTTACACCGAAAATATTTATTATATTACCTTCTTTGACCAACATATTGTTATACGAAATGAATTAGTAAAAATTACGTAAATCATTTTTAAAAATATTGAAAATTTTATTTACTCTTTTATTTTAGCATTTTATATATTTTTTTTAACATAAAATAAAATAACTCGCAAGGGTACTTGGTAACTGTTGCCGCGGCTGCAGACTAACTGTGGTGGAGACACTTCTTAACCGGAACTGAGCGAAAGATACAATGTTCAGGTGGAAAAGGGATAAATAGACAATAGTGTTCACTCGTATTTGGAGGGTTAACTGGAGCATAAGGTTGCGTAAAATATCATGAAAGTTATTTTATATAGTCTGATCGTGTGTGTGCCGTTATTGTCTTCGGCCGTTGCATTGAACGCATTGTGATTTATGCAACAATACGCGCCCGGGCACTTAAGATTATGTCTTGATAGTACGCCGCGGCCGTTATGCGCTGCCCGTAAATGCCAAATGACAGCGAAAATTAATAACGGGCCTTTAATGCATTTATGTGCATCGATTACTGCAGCGAAATAATTATGAGCAATAATGCAGCTTTGCGATCGAGAAAGCATCTTTCATTTTACGTTAACACATACAGGAGAATACCGACGATGAGAATCTGATTTTCGATTATTTTAAATGTCATCATTGAAATGACGCTTACCATTAAACATATGGATAAAACGCTGTATGTGGAATGAGAATCGCCAACTTCGTATACGCTAAGCATTCACGAATCATCCATTAAAAACAAGAGTTCACTATAAAGGGGTGGTGTTTACGGAACGTCTTTCGTCCATCACTGATATTGATCAATTGGCTATGACTGGAATTTTGAGGGTGATAGATCAAATTCACGACAACCGAGGGTATTCATAGAGCTAATAAATCATTTTTTTAACCACTAAGCCATACCCGTTGAATGCAACTCCAGTTTATAAAAATAAAAAAATTCTTTTATATTCTATAAACATTCAAATAGAATTTAACTACTAACATCCTCCTTTTTCTCAAAAAGGTTGTTATTCCGTCGCGTGATGGCAGGATTAGAAGGAGATTGATAACACAGACTTTTCTGAAGCACATTTACGATTAAACTTTACAAATTTATGGCTCGACCTAGCATTCGGCCGAGCCACAATACAATATGCTCTCGCCGACGGGTGGGGAATGACTGATCGCGCTCGTCGGCGCTGTCGCGTCGGCGCGCCAAGCAGCGGTCTATATAACTAATGCCAATATGGCGGACACATCCATGTCTGACAAGCGAACAGAAATAAGAGGCGAAAGATTGTATGTCGAGGTCTTTCGGTACCAGTCAGCAAGGGCTATATCTTACTGATGGCACTTCTTTCGAGACAATATGTTACTTCAATGTTTTGCATGTGTAATGAAATATTCTTGTAGACTAGAACAATTTTAATGTTTTCTTAAGCCATATGAGAATTCGCTGAAACTGAGCATTTTATCAACTTCGTAGCTTATTCTTGTATGGCAAAATATTTATCAGAACAAATCTAGAGCTCATATAGAAAGTGAAGTGTATTTTTCTTTGCCTTGCACTTTTCTTACTGCAGAATTGCAAATAAATCAATGCATTTTTCAATATGTGCACAAAAGGTTCCAGACTGCAGTCAGCCAGGCCTCGTCAACTTTAGGGACTTTCAAACTGTATGCAAATATTTAAGATGAACTCATTTTCTTTCATGGTCTATAGCCGAAACGTTAAAGCGAACGACTTAGATATCGTGAATTAATTTTCTTCAAGATTCAAATAAAAAAATTTGTTTATCTTTTTAATTTCACTTTACTGTGGTTATAAAAGTAATGGATCAGCATATGGAAAACGGACTGTAGGTTCCTAGATAGGTGACCACTTAGGTATAGCAAGTTTTATGGTTGCGTTTTAAGACTTAATGGTCCAAATGTCGAGATAGTCGAGAAAATCATCGGATTTTATTAAAATACTGATTAAACAATGCAGCTTGTGAAGTTTTTTCTTTTCAAAGCATCTAGAATATCTTCTCGGGGGCATATAGAATATTTAGATTTAAATTGCAACCGAAAAAACTGTTTTTCAGATTTTTTTGGTTTCAATATCGTTCAACTATGGAATCTAGACGGAAATATTTGCAGCAAGTATTCGAGGACATGAACTGTACCGCTTATGCTGAGCTGAAAAGGGTTGCGGAGTACCGAGAGGAATGGAGATCGAGATGCAAGATTCTGTTGCTGCAAACCAATCCACCGGATTGATACTACGAAGAAAGGTGGAATGTATGTGGTCGAAATTTGTTGTTCTTGACGAATGTGTATAATTATCCGAGAGACGGACCTTTGGCCTTTAATGGCATATAAAAGTAGAAACCAGTAAATTTATGCACCAAACCTAAATGTTTTAATCAATAACAAAACTATTTTTTTGATATATTCTTGTAAATTAAAATAAAAAATAATGGGAACACCAACTGTACCTATGGACATTGATGAGATAATACACGGTTAAAAAATGTATTATCTTTTCCAAGATTATGTTTATAATTTATCTCTATGGTTAATTGTTTGGAACATAATTTATTTGTGTAAATAACCGATATTTTGAAATATTTTTCGGCTTGAAGTGCTGCAGTTGAGATAAAAGCAAATGGCTGTTATTTCTTTTGTGTCATACCTGTCAATGAAAACAAAACAGTACGGCAAAGTTTGCCAAAACTTGGCAAAATAGATGTGAGCGTGTGAGTGTAAGGTATCGGGCACAATATCGATAAGCTACAGCATTCTGATAAATGGAGGATAAACAGTGTCGTAACCATAGTTTAATCTCTATATTCCTTCATATCTGAGCTCTCAAAATATTTTTCCAGCACCTATGTTTAAAGATAGGTGGAATTAACTAAGAAACCATGAATAACCTTAATACTAGCTATAAAAATGACTTAGTGAATGGACTGAACGTCTATTTTTCATATATTGGTTTGGATGTAAAGCGCTTGCTTACTGCAGGAGAGATTGTCTTTTTGATCCCGGGGATAAACCTTAAAAATATTATTGAAATATTAATTTATTTAATTATTTACATTTAGTTGGTTTAAAATTGACCACTCATACGTAAAATAATGCCTCCTATTAATTAATATTCGTAGTAGACAAAAGTCATCCCTTGAACATCATATTCACAGTGATAACACTCAAAAGTCGTAAGGCAATAAGATTTATTAGCTTCAACAGTCAATTCTTAGTGAAATTGCATTACTTTAACTGTAACTTATATATATATAAATAACTCGTTATTACATTGGAAATAATAAAAAATATATAATCGTGCAATTTCGAAAAAGATTTCGCTATCGTCATCTGTTGATATTCTCCTATATACATAAAATAATATTCGTTCCAGCTGGTACATATGGTCGCCATAAATTTTTAATAAAAAAGAATGTAAGAATAACATTAAGTATAATATCAAAACTATCTAATGGGATAACTGAAAATTTAAATAAAATATATTAATCTTTGAAAATATATGAACTGTTATAAAATAAACATATTATATAAAGAACTCATATCGTAAAATTATTATCGTTAAATCTAATCTTATGTGACATGCAAATGCTTATTTAAAATTATTTGGATTAAAAGGGAAAGTGTAATTTAAAAGATTAATCGTTAGATAAAGGAGCTTTATTGATAATCTGTCAGATAAAATCAATTAAATTGATATTATAATATATGTAATATGTCAACTATGATAAACGATATTGCTAATTTAATTTGAAAAGTAAACGATTCTTCCTGAAAATTTACTGAACTTTTCCCTCCTCACAACTGCATTACACCGACACAAACAAATAAATCTACTTATTAATAGTACACTTATTAAATATGGTTTCTTATATAAAGAATGGAAGTACTCCTTAATAACACTACTTCAATTATCGCAGTAAGCGCTTTGAAATAAGTGAATATATAAGATTAATTCAATCATCAAGAAAGTTATCAAAATTATTAAATAGTGAAGTGTTGATTTTTTAAAAACCAAATTTGAATAATCATAATTTTTCAAAATGTTTTCATAACTACTGAGAAGGAACCTTACATTCAATTCTCACATATGTATTCAGGAATCTAATCAGGGAATATATGGTTAGTAACGGGTCCGAAATAACGATTTTGCTAAAAATGGGGCGCAAAACATTGAACGTAGCTTCGGCTGTATGGCACGTAGCGCCTTTTTTTGAAACCAAATGTTGCCAATATCCGCTTTTTTAATTTCTGTGAACAAAAATGGTCCAATAACGATTGCCATTAACTGTAACGGCCACTTCTTGCTCATTTTCGAATAAAAATTTCTTATTTTAAAGTAATGTCGCAATATTTCTCAGCGTTGTTCAAGCGTATACACAACCATATTTGCTTAGCGGAAGGACAAAACTAATTATCTGTCAAATCAGACATGAGCTAAGTGTTACCATTCACGAAATAAGCACTAGTTGAAAAAAAAAACGTTAGATGACGGACAATAGCATGATTTTTTTAAAAACCAAATTTGAATATTTCATAATTTTTCAAGCGTAAACACAACCATATTCGGTTAGCGGAAGGATAAAACTAATTATCTGTCAAATCACACATGAGTTAAATGTTACCATTCATGAAATAAGCACTAGTTGAAAAAAAAACGTTAGATTAAGGACCCTATATATAATCAGTTGAGTTTTGTCTTTACAGATGACTTAAAACAAGACATGGGTTAACGTAATTACAAATTGTGACAAATTGTTTTCTTGTAAAGGAACGGATTCTTTATTATAAAAAAAAACGTTAAAAGCACGAAAAATTGTTGTGTATAAGAACATAGAAAAAGAAACATTCAAAAATATAACTGGAGCATAAAACGATCTAAAGTAGTATAGCAGCTTTATTTTCAGAAACCAGGACTCTCACTATTGAAGAAGGTCGTTGAAAACTGTACGTAGAATGTACTTAGCAGAGCTGATATGGAACTATATGAAAAGTATTGAGGTATTATATGACGGTCGTATGGTCTAACCTAGATGTTTATAAGCTTATACAGAAAAATAATAAAAATATCACTGATAAATAAAGAATAAGGCATTTTTTTACTATAGTTTTTTCTCAAATCAAATAGTTTTCAAATCGGTACACACATTTGTCTGGTTACTTCCTTGTGAGGAAATACTGCTTAGTCGGAAAACTTCACTGGTCTTTTTGTTCCGATGTCCCGGTGCGACGTGTTCGAAAATTGAACTCACTAGCTGTGACGTCGAAACTGCATTCAAATCAACAATATTCGAACACTATAAAAAACGTTAAATTTAAGAAAGCTTGTCATCAATGCATTGTTTAACCCTTTCATTACGGCTCGGTTTGAATACAAATTATACTGTCAATTAGAAAACTAGTATTTGAAGCATACATGTTTTTATCTGTTCTATTTTCATATATCACATTGGTTCTTGCATCCTTTAGCTATCAGATGATGCATAAAAAACTATTCTAAGAAAGTAGCAAAACGATATATCACTTTAACTGATGTCATCATCATCATCATCAGCCTGTGTCCGTCCACTGTTGAACGTAGGCCTCCCGCATGAGTCTCCATCCTCTTCGATCCTCCGCCTTCCGCATCCAGGTCACTCCCGCTATTCTTCTTATATCGTCGGTCCATCTTTAAGGGTCGGCCAATGCTTCGTTTGCCAGTTCTTGGGCGCCATTCCAATACTTTTCTTCCCCATCGACCGTTGTCTCTTCGACAGATATGACCTGCCCATTGCCATGAGTGTGCCTATTCGTTGGGTAGCATCCACTACTTGAGTTCTTCTGCGTATTTCCTCGTTTCGGATTCTATCTTTTAGCGACACTCCGAGCATGGATCTCTCCATAGCACGCTGGGTGACTTTTATATTTTATGGGTTTAAAGACTTGCTGTCAGATTCCACGTCTCTGCGCCATAAGTTAATACAGGGAGGATGCATTGGTTAAACGCCTTAGTTTTAAGGCATTGCGGTGTTCTTCGCTTTAAAAAATGTACTTTAGTTTTCCAAATGCTGCCCATCCCAGTTGTATGCGCCTGTCGATTTCTTTTGAGAAGTTATTTCGCCCTAGTTGTATTACTTGTCCCAGATAGGTATAGTCGTTTACAACCTCTATTTCTGATCCTCCAATGGAAATAGGATCGAAGGTCTGTGAAATATGACTATTAATCATGGCTTTTGTTTTATCCATGTTCATTTTCAGACCAATTTTGTTCGACGCTTCATTGAGGTCGTAGAGCATGTCTTGGAGCTTATCAGGTGATTCGGCTATTAGCACTATGTCATCTGCGAATCGGAGGTGAGAAATGTACTCTCCGTTAATATTTATTCCACATTTTGTCCAGGATAGCAGTTTAAAAATATCTTCTAGGGCGTTTGTGAAGAGTTTTGGAGATATAACATCTCCTTCATCTCCTCCAAGACAACTGATGTCAACGGACGGGGAATCTTAGAATTTTCGTAATTTCCTGGAGAGACCACGTCACGAACAAAGAGGTTCTCAGGATAATCAAGGAAGATAGGGACCTAATAAGAACCATCTCAGAGAGGCGAGCCCGATGGATCGGTCACATCATGCGCCTTGATGGTCTTCTTCACGACATTGTGGAAAGGATGGTTGAGGGTAGAAACTGTAGAGGGCGCCCAAGACGGGAGTATTTGCAGCAAGTGTTCGACGACATGAATTGTAGCTCTTATGCTGAGCTGAAGAGGGTTGCGGAGGACCGAGAGGAATAGAGATCGAGATGCAAGATTCTGTTGCTGCAAACCAATCCACCGGATTGATACTACAAAGAAGATGTTAGGTAAGCTTATATTAAGTTACTCGTATATTAAGTAAGGTAAGGTAAGGTTAGGTAAGGTTCCGTTGAGTCATTCCATCGATCAATCGCTTGCACTATGACCGTCCATAGGTCCATAAATTCGCCGTTGCATTCTCTTCGACGCATACAAACAAACAAACTGTTCGCCGGTCGAGTGACTCGAAATCATTGATCATATTACTATAGACAGGCTACGATAAATCTCGGACGGTATTCCGAGCCGCCACTTAGCAGATACGCATCTCGAACATGCACACTGATAATTCACGACCTCTCCCTCACACCAGGACCGACGGAGGCCAAGAGACGAAGAGATGCTGTGAGCGAGGGAGACGGTCGTTAATCATCAACCAAAAACGTAGAACGACAAAAGCGCTAATGATATTTGCCGCTCAATACTTCAATACTATTAACGGCTGCCTACGTCATCATCAATTTTGTGATCCTTGCGATTCAATATATATATACATTTAAAGTCTTTCGATATCCGTTTTAAATCTGGATTACATATGGTTACAACAAATTGCCGCCACTCAGTTCTGTTACTTACCATTGTTGATGCCTCGTCTAAACACATCACTGCACCCGAAAGTCCACCTGGTACGCCCGCATACTTGAAGCTTTAATACTTGGCTGCTTTAATATCCAAAGCATTTTTTTGTGATTTGTTAATCGCATTCTAAGGTGATGATTATCTCGATACTCCCTATAACCTAACCTTATCGAGCCATTTCGTCCTAGGGATCGGCTCAACCTGACCAGCAACATCCGGTTAACAACAGGTACAATTCATATTTTAACCCACGACCAAGTTGCCCAACTTCGGTGATCTCATGAGAGCCGGGCTTACAATGTGTCATTACCGCTAGATTAAATATTTAGTGTGAAGAAGATAGATAAGAGTTGATATCAGATCATAATTATTTGTGAAAAAGTGATAAAAGCTTAAAAAAAATTTTTTAAGGTGTACCCTGTATCTATAAAGGCTGACATATCAAAAAATCAATATCTCAGAGACTTGCTAAACGTGGTCAGTCACAGGCCAGTAGCGGCGGAGAGAATCTTTAGTTATTTCGATATAAATAATATAAGTCCACTTATGGACTTATAAGAAGATGATTGACAACTGCGATTATCGATACGCCCATAATAAGAGATCATGAAAAAATTAAATTCTCTGAGACTGTTCGGTTGATTTTTCATCCCTATTTTAAAACATATAATGAAAGATGCTTTTCTTTACTTTATTAACAAATAATGAATATTTTCCGACTGAATGTTGACATTAAACTAGCAGTTTTCCTAATTCCGTATAAAGGATTTGGACGTCCATACATAGATTTTTATCTGAAACCGAAGTTAAAATACATTGAGCCTATTTGTATGTGTGACCGCTCGAGAGCGCCTCATGTCGATGATTCCGTTGAACAACTTATTAGGACCAAATAGCCTAGTTTTCGGAAGGATCGGAATAATCATTAAATCACATTGATAATGCTGATGAACAAACGTTTCACGTCACCTTCTTTATCTAGAAATATATCTAGTTTTCCACTAGAAGTAGGTCAGGCAGTAAGGTTAGAAGAATAGCTAAATATATATTTTCAATTTATTTTGTTGATGTGTAATTTTATTACTTATTTTTATGTACTCTTTTTGATCATTGTTTTTTATTTTGATTTATTAAATCAACAAGCTTATAATATAATTTAAATCCAATTAAAAATAAATACATGATTAAATTTCTTGCTGAAAAATGCTCCGCCTCTGAAAAAAATTGCCTTCAGTGATCGCAAATCTGCGACCGTTTTAAGGCTACGTTGCGATTGGGCGCTAAGTGACTGGTCGCTTTAAAGGAAAATTAACTCGATTTGTCGGCGAGGCGTGGGCGAGGGTCACTTTGAACTGATCACCGGTCTTCTTCGTAGTATCAATCCGGTGGATTGGTTTGCAGCAACAGAATCTTGCATCTCGATCTCCATTCCTCTCGGTCCTCCGCAATCCTTTTCAGCTCAGCATAAGCGCTACAATTCATGTCGTCGAATACTTGCTGTAAATCACCGGTATAGACCCACAATACCATACCAAGCAAACTGATATAGTTAGTATGGAAAGTTATAGAAATATTATGACTTTAAGGTATTTTTTTTATCTAAACACGTACACGAAAACACCGACAGATGATGATGTATAATTATCATTTGTCAATTACATGACGCTTGGCATTTTATAAGGATACTTAATCCTTTCACATTGGTTGTCGGCATATGCTGTCATAAGATTCCCCGACCGTTGGCATCGGTTGACGTAATATATCGTTTTGCTACATTCTGAGAATAGTTTTTAATGCATCGTCTGATAGCTAAAGGATACAAGAACCAATGTGATACATGACCAGATAAGTACATTTATGCTTCAAATACTAGTTTTATAATTGACAGTACAATTCAAATCGAGCCGTAATGAAAGGGTTAAATGCTGCATCTGCTTATACAATAAGACTACACACACCGGAAATCTCGCATCGTCTGTTTTCAAATGGACTCATAATGAATGTGTGGTATTCATGGGACGACATTCTTTCTCAACGAATTTTGATTAATAGTATATGAGTGGTATTTTACTGGTAATGTATTAATTTTACAGCAACCGGGAGTATTTATATATATTAGAAATAGATTAAGAAACCATTTTTATTTTATATTGTTTGGGAATCGAACCCATAACATCTAGTAAAGTAAGCCAGTGCTTTACATCTAAGCCACATCCGCCGACTATATTTAATTTAACTGATCTGTTGCTGAATAATTTCGTATTGAAAAAAGACTTATTAATAAAATTGATTAACTATTTAATTTGATTATTAAAAAAAAAGATTTTTCAAACTTGAAACTGAATGTTCATAACGTGAATTAACAAATTAATGGTATCCATCGATAGTAATCTCTAAAAATATCTCCAAATACAAATTAAACAGTCTATGTTGCAAGTAAAACAAAAAGTGTACGAATGGTTACATATTTTTAAATGTCTATTTTTGAAATTAATTAAATAATAAACTTTGTAAAAGCCACTGAATTATAATTATTAAATATTCGCCTATTGACAAAAAGGTCATTGAATAATTCAAACTCGGTGGTTTTTACATAGTTAATTATTTCATTCCCTGAACATGACAAACCACAACGTAACTGCGTTCTACTAATATGTTTGTATTTGTGGTTTATAAATATTCAGAGGTCATTAAATCTCGTAGAACAAAGGACTACCTCGAGCGGGGAGGAATGCTTCGGCAGGGAGAGACAATTGTGTGACTGTGCGTCTGCACAATTGCAGGTCTCTGCAGACCGCCTCACACCTTAAATCCTGCTCAATGTGCCCAACAAGCTGCACATCTCAAGATCTAATGCTGGGCAACACACGAGCTATGGAAAAAATAATTTGACGTCGCTGACACGAAGAAGAAAATATTAAATCTCGTATAAATATATTTTAGAAATACATAAGCGTTATCTATTTTACTTTCAAAATTTTCAGCGCCTACAATGTCCAATCATAATTAAGGTTCTAAATATATCACTCATCTACGTTTGAATAAATTTGTGCGGTGCGAAAAATCCCGACGAGAGTCGTTTCGCATGACCGCTGGACCATAATCAAATCGGAATTATATTGAGAATGAAAGATGTCAAACAAAGTCGCAAATTGATATGAGCGAGTGGGCGTACGGACCACAAAGGCCCACCGACCAGATGACGTCGTGTATTTCATCCGAGCGATCAAAGAGAGAGCATTGTCGGAGGCTGCGAGCGGAATGGAGCTTTAGGACTCGCAGACCGAGGGTCGAGCTTTGCGAAGCTCGCGAGCGGCAGGTAAATACACGTATACTATCGCAATGATTCTTAAACTACGGTATATTATATTTTACACGATTATTCTCTATTCTATCTTTGTTTTTCTTAAACACGTTTACGCACAGAAGATAACTTTTATACACAAAAACTAGGTTTTTTCTTTTGCAATATTTTAATTTTTCTCCACGCAATATACAGTCTTCTAATACATCAAAACCTGTATTTTAATTCATTTGATGACTGTTTGATGCTCAATCAGGACTGCTGGACGTTGTGCTTTGGAAGAATATGTAGAAGTTTCTAAAGAATTGGTTGCAAGTGCTTTTAAATCTTATTTTTGAAGAAATCTAGATTCTATTAAGGATAAATGAGAGATATTTTTATATACTTGTACGTATTGTGAATACTCCAGCGAAAATAGCTTGCGGTTTTCGTAAGATTTTGATGGGTCATATCGTGTTGTTGGCAATGTTAATCTGCTCATTAGAATGAAATATTACAAACCTTGGGAACGTTGGGCTAATCATCAAATCTCCTTAAAAATCTGAAAAACAAATTACAGCTTCCGACTCTTCAAGTCCACAGGAACCATATATGTTCCCAAGTGGACCTTTGGATGCAGAAGTGTCACGGAACGAGACATTATCAATAGCAACTGAATTTAGGGGGCAATTTGTGTTGATCATCCCAGATACGGAACGGATAGGAAAAGAAAATTAATAATTCATAAAATTTTGAGTTTGAGGCATATTCGTGTGGCATAAAGTTTTATTACACCTTCTAATCTTCTTGATTTTTCATCCTTAAATGAGTACTCGACACAAAGAACGTCATATTTTGTCATGGCAGCTAATAAGAATTTATGGTAGCCGTTCGGTTAGCTAATAGTTAAGCTAAACGATTTAAAAGATGTTAAAGATTTCAAATTAAATAATACAATGAACAATTCAATTTCAATTCAATTTATTTATTTCTTCCAGAAACATTACAAATACAAACATTTAATGCTATCCTGAAATATCATAAAATAGAAACAATTCATATATATATAAGTATTTATGATTAATAACAATAGTTTTAAAAAGTCCCGGAGCTTGCTAAACAGAAGACTCCACGAAATTACTTTGATAAAAAAAACCGTGGAGCTCATGTCAAAACTGGACTTCTCTCAAGTGGAATATATCAATATTCGAGGCGATATGGTTGAACAGTCTGATCAATCTCCCAATAGGCATAGTCTCTGGCAGGTAAGTATTACTTCTAGGAATAACAAACAATCTTTGACTCCTTATTCTTAAATAATTGTCTGGGACAAACAAACCGAATTGTAAGAAAATATCAGGATTTCTGAACACGCCGCGCACTAGCCGAAAGAAATGCATACTAAAGCACACATCTCTCCTAGTTCTCAGCACAACATACCCCGTATAAAGTTAGATAGGTACAGCCACGGATAATATCCATAAATCCTCATGTAAAGAAACCTCAAAAATTTCTTCTGAACTCTCTCCAACATAAACTCATATTTATACTCGTGGGGAGCCCAAATAATAGATCCGCTCTCAAGTATGCTTCTTGAGAGGTTGTTGCACGAAGGTTGTTGCAACAGGCGTGAAATTGAGAGCCGATACAGTAACAATAAAAATTTAAATAAAAATAGATAATAATTCAAAATTACAAAATACTTTAAAAGTATGTTAAAATTATGTTTTGGAAACATTGGAGAATGTGTAGGTACAATGAGGTAGCCTTTGAAATTTTCCAGCAAGAGTTACATACCTTTGCAAAACGGTACAATTATTATTATTGTTGCCCTCGCAGCGGTTGCCGAGTACATGAAACCAGCAGCCGAGCACTCGAGGGTTAACGAATAGCTTTGTATCTAATTACGGATAAGTAGGACTTTAGTATGGATGAAGTGATTTAGGTTCCGCAGCGTTAAAGTAATAATGTCTCGTATAATTATTGTGTAATTTTACGCGAGGTAGCATAATTACACAATGTTAGTTTGTTTAAGTATACATTGAATTAATCACACCCCTGGTTAAGAAAATATTGATTTTGTTACTGACATCATCATGATGTAGCCCTTGCCGACTGGTACCGTAAACCTCGATTTACAATCTTTCGTCTATTATTTATGTTCGCTTGTCATACATTTATGTGTCGCCATCTTGGATAGAGTAAGTCCGAGAGCTACAATTCATGTCCTCGAACACTTGCTGCAAGTACTCCCGTCTAAGGCGACCTCTACAGTTTCTACCCTAAACCAAGTTCGCTAACGGGTGTGTTAGTTTTTATGTTAATCGCGTCGCGGATGAGAGCCCATCCCAAGCGCGGAGCGCAGTTGCCCTCCGCCCGTCGGCGAGAGCATATTGTATTGTGGCTCGGCCTAATGCTGTGCCTAGGTCAAGCCCTAAATTTGTAAAGTTTTATCGTTAATATATGTCAATGTGCTTCTGAAAAAGTCTTTGTTTTGCTGACCTGCTACCATCATGCCCTCACGCGACGGAATAACACCTTTTTGAGAGAGAGGAGAATGTTATTACCAACATGGCAGTCTTCATAATCAACCAATTTGTGTTTTTCTTTTCACATGAAAATTTATGACAATAACTACCCATTCTTCTTCTTCGTAGTATCAATCCGGTGGATTGGTTTGCAGCAACAAAACCTTGCATCTCGATCTCCACTCCTCTCGATCCTCTGCAATCTTCTTCAGCTCAGCATAAGAGCTACAACTCATGTCCTCGAACACATGGTGCAAATACTCCCATCTAGGGCGACCTCTATAGTTTCTACCCGCAAACATCCGTAATAATACGATCTTCTTCGTAGTATCAATCCGGTGGATTGGTTTGCAGCAACAGAATCTTGCATCTCGATTTCCATTCCTCTCGGTCCTCCGCAACCCTTTTCAGCTCAGCATAAGTGCTACAATTCATGTCCTCGAATACTTGCTGCAAATACTCCCGTCTAGGGCACCCTCTACAGTTTCTACCCTCAACCATCCCCTCCACAATATCGTGGAGAAGACCATCGTGGCGCATGATGTGACCAATCCATCGGGCTCGCCTCTCTGAGATGGTTCATATTAGTTGTCTAACTTCCTTGATTATTCTGAGAACCTCATTGTTCGTGACGTGGTCTCTCCAGGAAATTTCGAGAATTCTTCTGTACGACCCATTCTTAAGTCTTTTATAATCCATGAGTATTACAGAATTTATCTATTGAAACTGTAAGTGGAGAGATATTAGGTAGTTGCGTAAATTCTGGTTGTGATGCTTTAACTTATGATATAACTTACCATATGGTTTTTATTATGTACGAATAAAGTATACAGAAAATAAAATATAGCGATGTAGTGTAGTATACGATGCTTGACGCGCTACAAAGATCCTGTTGAAACAATCAATCAATGTACAGTTGTTGTTTGTTGATAAACATACGAGTCATTGATGCTACCAAATATTGAATTGAACTATTAAACATGCGACGAAAAAGGAAAAAGCCACACAATGTTGAAATAATCGGTTCTCGATTCGATCGTTGAAGTTGAGCAACATTGTGCGCGGATAATATTTGCAAGGGTTACCCCCAGGAAAAACTGAGTATTTGAATTACATGCCATTTGTTTTAGTACAAAAATATTGTATCATACATAAACACTTTAAATTTTATTATTCAAAATACATAAAAAAAGCTGATTATTGGTGTCTAATACTCGTATATACGTTATGTATTGGCTTAGAAAAGAGCTACTCTCGCGTATAAAAAAAGCTCTTCACCCCGACGCGGCTTACAAGATCAATACCAATAATCCAACTTTTGAACAGCAAAAAGCTCTGGGGCAGCCTCTAGAAGGCTTTATTGCTCGCCAAGTATTAAGGCTGGTCGTTTGTCACAGGCGAGTCATTCGTTACGGCGGAGGCTCTTGATGCGCCGGCGGCTGCAGCCAGAAACGAGAACCGTCATATTATTCACTGAAAAATACTTCGCTGAGCTTTTACGTTTCGCGTTACAGCAGAGCTTTCTGCAGTCACACTCAATTACTGTAATTCAAAATGAATGCTTTTTAATAACTTCTTTACGTTTTTTATTTAATTAAGTATTTTACTTTTAACAAATTTATAATTTAGAAGTTATGTGTGTCACGAATGCCTTAACAAAAAAGAGTATCTTATTTTTTCCCTATATTTATGAAGAGTTGAATTGGTTTATTTAGATGATTTCCTGATTTGAACCATTTATGACGAAAAGAGTTTTTTTAACATACGATAGAAACACTTATGTTTCCAAATAAGCCTCAAAGAGTAGAGGTATTTTTAACCAAGACGTGCATTGAGGCAGCTGACAAAACTGAGACTGGTAACACTTTGTTCAGAGCATTTGTTTCAGATTTTCAGAAAAAATAAAAAACGGTTAATTCAATCATTTATTCAATTTTATATTTCACGTTGTTTCTTTATTTTTCTTATGTTATTACTTTACATAAAAAAGAGATATACTCGTAGATACAGATATTATAAATAAAGAAAAAAACATTTGTTGACACACTAAATAACGACTTGTTTATGAAGTTGATAGTGAAACCGTTGGTTTGTAATGCGACTGTATAGAATAGCACTCCCCTAATTTTCCAAGTGAATATTATTTTTCCCTATTTAAAGAAAACATGTAAAGTTTCGCATGCAATAATTTTCTCCAAGACGGTTTAGAAGTAATATTCTCCATGTTCGTAAATCAAAACTAGTTTTATATAGCCAAACATAAATCTGTAAATGTTAACAAGATAACTAATTACCTTGTAAAAGTTGTAATTAAGTTCAAGTAGCGCCGACATTATATCAAAACGTTATAAACATTATCAATCTATACAATTATAAATGCTTACTACTGCCGATATATAATTATTATATGCTTTAGCATATGATATTATAAATATACAACGTCTCTGGGTATTGATGAATCTTTCTAATCAGTAAATAAACATAAATTTAACGATATTATTAGCGATTGCAAACGGATGGTCATGAGAAAATAGGTATATTCTAAAATTATGTATACTTAACAATAAATGTTTCGATTCTCAATCTTTATCGGTCATACCTGAAACAATAAAAAATATTTATTAAAATATGAAAACATTGTGTTTGTCTTGGTGAAAACCCTCCCTGTCAAGACCTGTGTTTGGAGACCTAGGTGGGGACCCGTTACTGGACGCACGCAAGAAACTACTTGTTAGAGAGTGGCTGAAGGCCTTCCCGTAATTCTAGGTGTATCAGTTTATATGTCAAATAGACCTCAGTCTAAGGCTAGGTCTCTTTGACAGCTAGATCTATTTAGCAGACAAGGCCCACGAAATATGTGGGCATGTAGGGATCGTGGAGATTGCAAATATGTATTAATATGCTTTTTGAAGAGATACACATTGCATGTTAAGGATAATGGAAAATAATTTTAAAGTTCACCAATTTGTCAATCTTGTTCCGCGAGTCTAACTCTGATGAATGTGACAAAAAAATTATGCGTAAAAAACCTACTTCTTCTTCCCATATCCATTCCGTATCTGAAACGTAAAGTCACTACAAATTTTCCGCTACTTAGTTATGTCAGCTGCTACTATACAATCCTCGTTCTAGGACATATCTGCACCTGAAAGTGCATTTGAGAACATCCGAGTATATGTTTCTCAAAAACCATCGAAGCATCAATCCGAGTGCTTGAAAATGAGGTAGTTGTAGTATACGAGGCATATTTTTAGGTGATATTTTAATGAGATGTTTCTAGACCATTTTTTTAGGAGCAATTTAATCTGATCTTTGTATTGGATAATATTTTTCAAACAATTTACAGCTCATAATTGCACCAAAAATGCTTTAATCATCATTGGGGATTGACGTCAAGACTCCAAGCATGGCATTGGAGCGCTTTATCTTTCGCCGGGTCTGAAAGAGTCCAAATCAGATTGTTCGTGTTGTCGCGCACCATTCAGAGAGAGATCGTCTGTCGGATTCCATTACCCAGCGTGGGATGCTGCACGGGGCCGCTGGACCGGTTTTTGAATCTCGGTCCGATTTATGGCAACTCCAAACGTTCGATCGGAAGGATATTTATGAGAAGAGCTCGGCGAATCTACCGTCCGATGATGAGTTACAATCCTGCTGCTATTTTTAATCAAGATCCGATGTTCCTCATCATGGTCTCTGCCATGCGTTTTGATTTATTCACGGTGATATATATGAGATTATACTTCGGATGCGCAATGCTTCATGAACGATGTTTATTGAAAGAAATTGACATTAACGTTGAAAATAATGTCATATACAAATTTTATTACAATTTTGTATTTCATTCAAAATATTTATATGAAAAAACTTTACCAAATGCCATTTTTCCTGAAGACAAACAAACACATTCCACGAGTGATTCTTGTTCGATCATCGAAGGCAAGCAACATTATACTCAGATCAAAACGTCACTAGTTAAGCCGCTTCTTATGATTTAATAGTCAGGTCGATCATCTGGTCTTCTTAAAAATTCAAATAAACAAATCACCTTATATATAGACCAAGCCTCTGGCTCCTCTTTTGGTAGTCGTTAGGCAGTGCTGGTTTTCGGGGGTGGCGAAGTGGGTCAGTGCCCCAGGGCGTCGAATAACGAAGAGGCGCTGACAACAACCAATCTTGCTTAGATTTTTTTAAATGTATACAATATGGGGCGCCAGAAAAAATATGCCCTTGGGCACCGCAGAGTCTAAAGACGGTACTGTCGTTAGGAGCCATAAGTTTTCAGGTAGATCTTCGGTTGCAGAGATGTTTTAAATAAAACGTGAACAACAGCAACCAACAAAACTGAATGCCGACAATTTATGGTGCCCATACGTTCACCTGGTAACACACTATTACGTGAAAAGCAAGGGAAATATTTTTGGGTAATTTGTTAATACAAATTTGTCAAAAAAATTAATTAATACTAATATTAAATTAGCACAATCCTGGTTAGAATCTTATGAGAAAATTATTTTGGGCTTAATATAAGATAATGATGTTATTGTATTAAATCTAAGCATATATGTTTTAGCCTAAATAATATACAATGTACTGTACTCAAAACATATAGCGTGATATTTGAGTTCTACTTAGTATCTTAACATTTATTTAACCTCTAGTTTTAGTTATTATATTCAAATTACTTCAAAAGTCAAGGATCATACTAAATTCAATTGTGTATAAAAATCCATAAATTTAGAAAACTTAGTTAGATTTCACTGCCCTGTATTTCAGAAATCTTCACTTTCTATTCATGACAACTTATAAAAGCACGTCGGCGATAATACGTCCCGGATTTTCAGTAAAGCCTCCTGAAAGAAATTACGCGAGAAATAACCGATTCATCACCAAGAGTGTCCCAAAACTCGCCGGTACGAAGAGAGCTTTAAGCTTGGGGTAATGGCGTAGCTTGACCGCCACCCGAAACCTGCAAAAGCTCGTGACATCACAAGAGCTTAATCTCGGGGGAGAGGGCAAGGAAAGGGGACGGATAAGTCACGTGCCTTCTCCCGAAAGCCTCCCCCAGAAAAACCTCCCTAGCTCGAGATGAAATATTTTTATGGACCCTCAAATCGTCTATCGGATTTTCTCCATTTGATTTTCGACGAAAACACAAATGCCTGCGTAGGCGTAACTAATACTTCTAGGAATATTGTATTATTATGATGGTAAATATTACATCGCTTGTAGAGATATATTTTTCAGAAGTCTATTTTTAATTTTAATTTTGCTAAGAACGTAGCTACCCACAGCTAAGTTACGGTCTGTTCAATTGATTGGAAACCTTTACAAATTAAAGCCTTTCTAGGCAGTATTAGCGACATTATCTGATCTCACTGGTTATCTGCCAAGATTTCTGCGAAGTAGTTTAAACTCAATTTCATAAATTAAAGTTTATCATCGTCATTCCACACAAATAAAAAATCATCACCATCAGTCGTCACAAACTGCCGCAATGAAGTTCTGTCAGCCGCCATGTTCGTCGATTAATCCCATCTTAAATCTGCTTCATGGATCTTCATCGAGTACATCATATATATAGTTCTCGACGGACTACTAAAACTATCATACATTATGATTATCTATTAGAGTCTGTCAAGATGCAATGGTGGACCTGGTTAGAATATATACGTCGGATACGGTTGGAGAGTATGATAGGCCATTGGAAAATATACACATAATGTATTCGGTGGAGCTGAGGGAGATTAAGCTGACCTGGAATTAGGCAATAATCATGGTAGCTGACAGAATTTTGTAGCGGCATTTAGTGATGACTTTATGCTACGGTTAGGTGATGCTGAAAAAATATATAATTATTCTTTAATAATGTTTTATTTAACTACTTGAACCGGATTCGAAGAGTGACCAAGATAACAGTATTTTGAATACTTGAATTCACTTTTTCCCGCACAATATGAAGATCTGAAACGGACCCATCAATGGATGCTTCTAAAAGCTAATTTATTAACAAGTGCCTGTTTTCCTTTCCGTGACTCTACAGTGCTAAATACCTTGTGACAACAGACCTCAGTCTAGTCACAATTCGGATCAGGGTATGCTATACGACGACACAAATGAAAGCCTGGCCGTTTTACAGCAGTGCGACTGAATATGACTGCGGCGCGGAGCAGACCCTGTCCCACCTTCTGGAGTGTGCGCTGTGTCTGAGAAGCTGCGCCCAGGAGGACCTGATGATGGCCGGAAGTAATGGCACGATTATAAATATACAGTACAGATGAAATAAGTTGACTACGATTTTTCTTCCTTAGTGATTGGCTGCGATGTGCGTTGTTTGGAATTTTTAGTATTTTGAAAAACAAATATTTTTGTTCGGTTGAAATGTTTTTCCATCGCTGGTAAGCGCCTCACCGATACACCCAAAGCTCATATAACATATATTTGCCGCGAGTGTGGTGGTTACAGTGAATCCATAGTGGTTGTATCAATTAGCAAGTTTAGCCTGTTTCCTGTCATAACACACAGATGCACGCACACAAGCAAACACCGCACAATACATTGATAAAACAAATTAGTACCAATGCCTCTCAAGCATGTTAAACTTGGTGAAGTAGTTTTTGATTAGATTTATAAACATAATTTTTGACTCCATCTAGAATAAATAATTATAATAATTGTGCGATCAAATCAAAGAAACATCTGCAGTTTGTCCTAAAAGCTACAAATCTTTTTATACATTTGACATTAGCGAAAGCTTTATTAATTAAATCGGCTTAATACAAAGTGTCGGTTACATCAGTACCTTTTTTGTGTAGAAACTTACAGGAGAATACCGACAGATGGTGATAGAAATTCTGAAGTCTTATCTGTGGAATTCTATGACGCTGAGCATGGTGCATATGGCAAAACGCAGCATGTGGAGTGTTGATCCGCCAACGTCATATTGCCGAGATTCCCTCATCATCCTTATTATTACAGGAATTTACTATGAATGGGTGGTCGGTCTTTACGTGACGACTTTCGCCTACCACCAATTTTAATAAATAGGCTATGACTGGCATTTTACGGGTGAGGGATCAAAGTTATATAGTTTTATAGTTCAAAAATTGATTCGAAATCCTTTTTTTAATCTCCGTCGAGGATCGAATCCACGAACTTTAGCTTTCAAAGCAAAAGCTTTGACCGTTGAACTAAGCCCATCGGTAAAGTTATAGTGCTTGAGGCATATTTTCGATGATATGTTTATAAATATTTAAAAGGAGATCGAATAATAAGCTGGATGCTCCTAAAGCTTTAACTTTTGGTCCTGCGAAAGAGTCAGCTCAACCCAATAGTAACAAAATATGTGTAGTAACAAATTTTCTAATAAGCAAGTGTATGGTTGTATTCTATAGTTTACGACTCAAATATAATAAATTATATAGTCAGTAATATATTAAACTCATTTTGTACATAACAGAATTAGAATATAGTTGTAATATGAGGCTCGAAATTTCGCGTAAAGCTCGTGACGCTATCTGCGGTGAAGGGGTTAAGGAACAGCAATCCTGTACATATTTGTATGTATGATTTATTAAAATATTATTCATATTTTTGTTTACTATATATGTTGTATTGCAGGGGTGGACTTAGTAGGATAATTTGTCAGCACGTCTACGTAATGATTATCTCTATGCACAGTTTTAAGCTATGCAGCTAGAAAGCGCAGGACACAAATGGCATGATTTATCATGTCACTAGTGGCCGATGTTGTGACCTAGAATGGCAGCAGGGTTGTAGCCACTGCGCAAAACATTTAATTAATTAATTAATTAGTAATTCTGAAGTCTCATCTGTGGAATTCTATGACGTTTACCATGCTGCATATGGCCAAGAGCTGAATGTGGAGTGTTGATCCGCCAACGTCATAAATTCTTTGCAATATCTGCTCTTAAGAACACGCATATCGCTATCCTAGACTACCACACACTATCCCAAAAAAAGTATAGAGGTAGTTAAGTGACTAAGTATAACACAATTTATTTACATACCGTTTAAATAAAATGTTAAAAGATAATAATTGAATATATAGTATATAACACCAATATTGAAATCTTAAATTAAAACTTTTCTCAGTGTAAAATCAATACAGATCTATGAATTTTATAATTACAATTAACACTACACAGCCTACAGAGATTCACGCATCATCCTTAATTATTATAGGAATTTACTATGAATGGGTGGTCTTCACGGGACGACTTTCGTCTACCACCAATTTTGAGTAATAGGCTATGACTGGCTTTTTACGGGTGAGGGAGCTCACGAATCGATTAAAAAATCCTTTTTTGTTAAATATCCGTCGGAGATCGAACCTACGACCTTTGGCTTGCAAAGTAAACGCTTTGACCATTGAGCTATACCCGCTGGCAAAATGCGATGGTAGTGTAATGGTCAGCAAAGTTACTTTCCTCCATTATATGCTTATTGTAAATATTTATAACATGAATTATATGCAGATTTTTATCTTTTATTAGAGTACACTGTTTGCGATTTTGCTATGGATTTATTTTCATTGATAACTTAAAATCAAAGCTGTCTTTAATTTTCATACATATAAACAACTTAGTGGAGTTTTCCACGAAGTGAAGTTTTGGTAACATGAAATAATCTCCTGTTCTTCTTCTCTCCATATGTGTTCTATACTTTGAACAATTGGTCACCACAAATTGCCACCACCAAGTTCTGCCAATCGACACTTTCTGTGCCTTGTCCCAAGACATTTCTATTGCATATAAAGGTCTACCTAGGAACATATATTCTTCCCAATGTCCCCCAAATAACAACGGTTTGTTGTAGTATCCGAGACACATTTTTGGTATTTGCTAATCACATTTTTAAGGAGATCAGATAATAAGACCAAAGCTCTCAAAGCCTTATTTATTTGGTTTGAAAAAGCAGCTCAACACAACCGACCAACTCATTCAAATTTTGAACCGCATCCAATTATGTTTAATTTCGGTGATCTAGCGAAAGCCACTATATATTTTTGTCATGTCTATTGACACTATTTTTGTTCCAATAAATTTTGGCAACTACGTTCACCGGCTACATCTTGTTTCGATAAAGAAGATATACATTAAATAATGAACGAATGGAATAAACAACTTTACTTTTCTCGTGTATATTACTGAATTGTTAACTATTTCGCCAGGAGTTTCAGAAAATATACAAGATCTATCATATTATTTGCAACAAAATTTCATATTTCAATCTCTAATACTACAAAAAACGAATCATTGTTTTCAAATCACATGTTTGACTTCTAACATTTAAAACATCTATATCTGGTGATGATTGATGATTATTTGGGAATCGGATCATTCGCGTGTGCGATCACTAATCGGCCGTCACTTAAGGTCGCTTATCCCCTGGCAGCTGGTCCGGCAGCGTCATTGTCCGGCCGTGTTTGCCTTCCCATAAATCAGGAAGCCTGCACTGTGTGCCAAGCAGAAATGACCTCTAGCCTAGACACTCGGGTGAATGCAATATCTAATTGCATTTACGCTAATATATAATCCAATATCCAATTGCATTTAAATTATATCCATAGTCTCAAAGAAGTAAACCTTTACTAAACATTTTTGTTCTTTGTACTACATAGAAAATCATCTAACAAATAATACCGTACTTACGAATAGCCCCCAATCTTTGGTATTAGATATACAGTTGATTTACTTAACTGGTTGTCCTTAAATTATTACCACAAATGATAAACCTCTGATTACAAAAAAAAAACTATTCTACACCCACCAACAACCAACAGATATTCACAATCTTTAAAATCCTGGAATTGTGGCTTTTGGGTTGAGCTTTGTGTGGCAATTTTCTCTTTGTCTCCGATATTTGATTCTTAACCCTTTCGTTACGGCTCGGTGGAATACAAATTATACTGTCAATACGGCGTGAATTTTTCAAGCAATTTTTTTTTCTTAAAACTAGTATTTGAAGCATAAATGTACTTATCTGACCTATTTTAAATATATCACATTAGTTTTTGTATCTCTGAGCTATCAGATGATGCATACAAAACTATTATATTTAACAAACGTTCATTATGTAACTCCATACATGTGGTGGCATTGACACAGGTGGTTTACAGAAAAATCGCTCCTGTGACGAAACCTAACGATATTTATTTACACGCTTTACAGATTTCTGTAAAAAATACATGTTGGTTGATAAAGGAAATGACTGCACTTCCGATTTCCTACCGTAGATGTCACAATGAATACTGAAAGTAGCAAAATAATATATCACGTCAACCGATGTCAACGGTCGGGGAATCTTTGACGTCATATGCTGACAACCGATGCGAAAGGGTTAATCAACAATATATATAATAATTAAGTAACTTTATACAGTTATGTTTGTTAGCCAATAATATACATTTTCAAAATTCGTTCATAAACTCCACACGTAAGCAATGGACTGCTCTTCATTCATCTATTTTTCTCCTTCATACAATCTGGGTCTTTACAAGAAATGTGTTAATATATACATGTACTTGGAATGTCCCAAAAACATACACAAAAAAAACATATATTTTCCGTAATCAGTGTCCAGCTGATCTGTTTGAGTGTCGTAGAGCCCTAGTTTTGACTGGTCGGCTTTCATAAGCAGCGCATCACGAGAACCCTGAAAAAAGGTGATTTATTGGCACCCCCTTCAAATTATGAGATCAAAAACACTATGTAAAGCTTAACAAAAAAGAATACATTTATGCTGATTTTATATCATTTATATTTATATTTTGAATAATGACATAAGAAACGACTGCATTGACAATAAACACTTATATGTTGCGAATATAATAAGGTCATATAAATAATCTGACCACCCATACATGGCACCGTTATCTCGAGTAATGTGTCGTAAATTTCTGACAATTCAATTTCGCATACGACTACATATCATTTATTTGCTACTGAAATTGCGAAAGCTAGACTGAAATCATTCATAACCTCATTTCCGTACTTTTATAAAGTAGACGAGCAAAAATATTACTCATTTAATGGTTCAAATCTCTCTATCAAAGACAATAAATCATTACTATTTAAAAAAGTACATCAATATCTTCTAGCTGGAGCATATGTCGTCATAAACTCAATAAGTTTTGACTAATTATATTATAACACCTCCTTTAAAATAATACCCCACCAGGAGCTCCGCTGAGTGCATAAAATGCGTAGTTTCCGACAGGTTGCAGAAGAATCTTCTTCGTAGTATCAATCTGGTGGATTGGTATGCAGCAACAAAATCTTGCATCTCGATCTCCACTCCTCTCCACTGCATATTGTATGTACACACGTTGAAGAGTACAGGTGACAGAGATCATCCTTGTCTCATCCCTTGACGTATTTTTGCTTCCTTTTAGACATTTCAAAGTGATATTATGGCAGCTTCTTCTTTGTAAAGAGAAAATATGAGTCTTTGTTCCTTGTTACTACAATTTCTTTCATTACATTGAAAAGCTTTTCCCAATCTACTTTATCGAATGCTTTTTCAATGTCCACGAAGGCAAGAATATTCACATTAAAAAAGGTTCAGTCAACCAAAAAATAATACATTAGCAACCTTCCATTTTCCTAAAATAACAGTAATTTTCCTTAAAGTACACAGAGTTCAAAAAGCAAAAAATAACGAATTGGCAATCTCCAAAAACTTTCACAACATTCCATCGCCCATCGTTCGCGAATGCTTGAAAACAGTCGCATCACACACCTTTTGAAATTCCTCATTGTAGGCTCCGTTTAACTATTCACTCTCCCGTACAGCAAGCCTGAAATTATTCACAAGACAAGCGTCACCCTTGCAGTAATTGTCGCTCAAAGGAATGTATGGAACCGGAAAATTATGGCATAATTGGTCGCATTCACCGGTGCAGTGCTTAACAGAAACTGACAAAACTATGCAAATCTAAGCGACAACTTTGTATTTGATTCCGATTTAATACGTTCTGTCGCATATTTAATCAATAATTTTATTACTTAATTCCACGTATGCAATTAAGAAGACTAAAAATAACTTATTATCTATTTATGTAAACACATACAGAACAATACTGACAAATGGTGATAGCGATTTTGAAGTTTCATCTGTGGAGTTCTTTGACGCTGTGCTGCATGTGGAGAAATGATCTGCCAACGTCATAGACATTCACGCATCATTCTTATTATAACAGGAATTCACTATGAATGGGTGGTCTTAACGGGACGACTTTCGTCTACCACCAATTTTGATAAATAGGCTATGAAATTTACATCAATCTTAAAGCTCAGAAAACGATTCAAAATATTTTAATTTTTTAATCTCAGCCGTTAATCATGCCTACGACCTTTGACTTGCCAAGCAAACGATTAAACCACTGAGCTACGCCCCCCAGGAAAAATTATGTATATATTGTAAAAAGTATGCAATAAAAAAATATATCTGAAAGTACTAAATTTCTAACCTACTACTAACAAAAACGTAATATGATTTGTGGTTTTGATTCAAATACTTAAATAAACCAACAACTTAAGTTAATATTTCTCATTGAATTGCAATGTTTTGATTGGAAATCGAGTTTTTTTTGTTAGCTATAAAAAACTTACCAGTGTGCAAGACTAAAAAATAAATATCGTAGAGTTAGAATTTTAGTTTAATTTATGAACTTTATATTTTATATTATTAATGAATATTTATAACGAAGTTCACATTACAAAAAAAACTGTAATAAAGTATCATGTTTCTCAACAGTATAATTTTATGTTGAAATAATAATGAACCCAAAATCGGTTTACTTTTTACAATACTAATATTGATATCAGCTTGATATAGCTCTTTTAGGCTGAGGCCGTAAAGCCTCGAAAAACGATCTTTTGTCTCTCATTTTTGTGCGCTCGCCTGACATGCACACCAATAATGTAAGTTGTAACTATATAATATTACACGTCGCTTGCATACGCCATTTTATTTGTTATGACAGTTACTCTATTTCATGTTGATGCAACTGTCATCTTTAATTTGCTTTTTTGCCACGACCATTAGTGGCGCTGCATGTCACAGAGTTCCGGGAAGTTGTTAGTCAAGCCCCGTTAGAGGGAAGTCTTTATCGGAAATAAAAGCGAATTGTGCTTTAAAAACAAGTTATTTGTATTGTTAATTGTTAGAGACGGGGGATGTTAATTTGTTTCTTTTTCTAAGAAATTGACGAAAAAATATAATAAAATATGATTTGTACGTGTTCATCAATTTATTTAATAGAAAAATCATTTATTAATGAACTACGCCCCTGAAAGATATTCACGAATAGGTCCGTCATTCGAAAACAAACACTGAAACATCAAAAAGCCAGCATTCCGCAGCCGATCGAGTGAATTAAGCTCCGGCGCAACGCCGAAAATTAATCATATCAGAGTCCATCGACGAGCTTCCGCCCTCGCTGAACAAAAAGCTCGTGCGCTGCAAATATCCTGCTGAAAATTGATACATAATTGAAATTTCAATATTTCAGGAGGGCGCGCGGGCGGTGACAGGTCCGCAGTATTTGCAAAAGCTCCCTCTGACGTTTCGACTGCAGTACACTGTGTGTAATAAGCACACAGGTGTTTGACCGTTTGCATATAAAACGAGCGGTTAATTACACTGTAAGCGCATAGAAAACGTTTTACATGTATTTATACATCTACATAAAATCACACTGTTTTCTAATATATTTCATTTAAAATTTCAAAAGATGATCAATTGTTACAATACGATGTTAAGTGGATACGCAATTAAAAAGTTAACGGATCAAGCTTCAGAAGCATCAGGACAAACGATTTAATTTGAATATATGATTAACAAATCATTTCAAATATACCTCGCATACTAAAGCTTCGAGAGTTCAGAATGAGCATATTCGGGGTTCATTTTGGATAGCTCCCATACCTGAAAACATAAGGGAAAACCGCCTAAGATGGTATAGACATGTGACACGTAGAGATGATGACCACATGATGAAGAGAGCCCTTAACATACCCACGCTGAAAAGAAGACCTGGAAGACCAAAACCAACCTACACTGCAACTATAAACAAGGATCTGAAAACTCTGGGTTTGACATGAATATGCACAAGGAGAGCCTACCCCAGATGATGGGTAATGGCGAGGCTAAAAAAGAGACTAAAGCTGCCATCTCTTCCAAGTCTTCAGACTCCTGTCCTGGAAATCGTTAAGTACCATATATGCTACCAGTTATATCTTCAGGTGCACATATATTTTGACGATTCATGGACAGCATACAAAACTGATTAACAACCACTTTTGTTGACCATATGATCCTGATATGAAACGAATATGGGCAAAAATACAGGAGATAAACAGATGGTGACATTTTTATGTGAAAAATACCATGGTGCAGAATACCAACAGATGGTGACAGTAATTTACTATGAATGAGTGGTCTCTTCTGTTTCATGTACAACCAATTTTGATTAATAGGCTATGACTAGAATCGATCTACCATGGTGCATGTGGTTAAGAGCTACAAGTGGAGTGTTGATCCTCCAACGTCATAGACTACAGCCCTAGATTCTCGTATAATGAATTAATTCAAACTCTTTAACAACTAATTTCCTATGGTTGATTTGAGATAATCATTTCAAAATATTCATTAGATTTTATATACGTGTATTTTTAAGCAGTACATATTTTTGAAGAAATTTACAATGAATAAACCTGAAATATTAATGAGAGATATCAACCGTGTGGTTAGAGTTAGATAAATTATTTTATTGATATTGTTGTTGTTTACACATAGATGGATCAATTGAGAAATTGTTGTGACATCAATGAATTCCCTAATACATTAATGATTTCCAAAACACGTATACCCATCACTCAATTCATATCCACCTTTTCACTCACTCTTTGCTTCATATAGAGCCAACACTCACTTTACTAACTGACTTGAAAATGGCCATTCGACGCGGCTGAAACATGTCGTCTACAAAATATATTGAGGGATAAATTCTAAAAATTATTTTATTTATATCTGATTCAATTGAGAAAGTTCAAAAGAGCAGATGTCTAATTATAAAAAGGCTCAATCATCCAACTGACCGTCTTTGTTACATAGATTGGAGATCAAACGATAAGAAATAAATATGCTTAGAAAACTAATAATATGATTTTATGAATATGGTATTTAATTATTAAACTAATATTATGAATACTGAACTGTAAATTACGTGACGTGAAAATTTTTTGACCTGATTACTTATCACGTTACATAATTACATAACCCGATTTCCTTAGCAATAATCTGTATCATTCGTCAAAACTTTTAACATGAAAAAATTGAAAATGATTTTTCAATACAATGGCGTTTAATCACTTTTATTTCCAAACACGTCATTTGTATGTCTGTTCTAATGGACTAGCGACCCTAATTAAAGCCCTCATCCCACAGTCGTACAGCAGAGAAACCGGTGATGGCACAATGAGCTTTAAAGCTTTTCACATCCAGCATAGCAATCATCACTCCGGCGCAATGCAATAAAGCGCATTATCGCGCGAAAATTAGAAAACTTTACGCCCGTACGTTTTGTTTGATCCGCGTATAGACACTCATATACAGTATTTAACACTGAAACAGTGCTGAAGGGAAATAGCCTTTGATTACGCGTTTAATTACATCGGGATTTGTATTAGCTCTTCGTTCGGTGTTGGGGCTTATTGTCGCGAGATGGCTTACGGGCATTTAGGCTGTTTTGTTCATCGTCGTGGATTATTAACAACACAAATTAAACTGAACCTGAAGCGTTTTCAGAATATTTGACTTATTTTTACTTTATTCTGAAAATAGCTCAAGTCGATACAAAAATAATTTGTGTACTTGCAATATTTTACAACATTTATATTTTAACCGTAAAAATATATTTTTTAAATATTCAATACTAAATTCACCAAACGTTTTTTGGCGTATTTTTATAACATGTCTCAAGACTGTAATATTCATAGATTTCAGACATTCAATGTGCATGCCAATATTCAACAATTGGTGATGAAAACGTAAATTCCGCAATGTCTTAAAACTAAGGAATTTAACCAATGCATCCTCCCTGTATTAACATAACGCAGAGAGGTGGAATCTGACAGCAAGTCTTAGCCATAAAACAAGGTCACCCAGCGTGCTATGGAGAGATCCATGCTCGGAATGTCTAAAAAGATTAAATCTAAAAAGATTTTTTTTTTTTTATGTAAACACATACAGGAGAATACCGACAGATGGTGATAGTAATTTTTTGAAGTCTCATTTGTGGAATTCTATGACGCTTACCATGGTGTATACGGCTAAACGCTGCATGTGGAGTGTTGATCCGCCAACGTCATAGACTACAGCCCGAGAGTCACGCATCATCCTTTATTATTACAGGAATCTACTATGAATGGGTGGTCTTCACGGGACGACTTTCGTCTACCACCAATTTTAATTGATAGGCTATGACTGACATTTTACGGGTGATGGATCAAATTCACACCAGCCGGGGTATTTTAGAGCTCAGAAATCGATTAAAAATCATTTTTTTTTTAATCTCCGTCGGGGATCGAACCCACGACCTTTGGCTTGCAAAGCAAACGCTTTACCATTGAGCTATGACCGCCAGCCATATAATCCGAAACGAGGAAATACGTAGAAGAATTCAAGTAGTGGATGATACTCAACGAATAGACACACTCAAGTGGCAACGGGCAGGACATATCTGTCGAAGAGACGACGGTCGATGGGGAAGAAAAGTATTGGTATGGCGCCCAAGAACTGCCAAATAAAGCATTGGCTGACCCCCTGCAAGATGGACTGATGACATAAGAAAAATAGCGGGAGTGACCTGGATGCGGAAGGCGGAGGATCGAAGAGGATGGAGACTCATGCGGGAGGCCTACGTTCAACAGTGGACGGACACAGGCTGATGATGATGAGAAAAATATCATATAATATGATGTTTGCTGTTAATTTGTAAGTAGGTATCAATATCATTTTTTACACAATGGCTTGCTGGAATAGAGAGAGTTTGGGGCAGCTGTAATTTATGCTTTCCTGAAACATCCTGAAAACATTTTCCTAAAAATTTAGCGACGTTTCTTGATTGGATGTACTGCTGTGAACGTCATCAATTTATCTCTAACTCAAACAATCGTATTCCTAATATTCTACGTATGTATTTGATCTCAAAAAATATTAGACGGCTGCATTGGATGTTGGTAAGATTTAGCTGTACATCTTTATTGGTCGAAAAAACTAGGAGTTACTCTACTGGCCAACACTTTCAGTAACCTGCACACCTTTATATCTTAAGGTATTGTTTCTCTGAATAGTGTGACACCCACAGATGAGTGTATGATCTACATAACAATTTGCGACTCTACATAGCAATCGTTTTTTTTTTGTTTTATAGGTCTAACATTTTAGGAAATGTTTAATATGATTTACAAATGACAACCTCGAGCGGTGGGGAATGATTGAGCAGAGAGTCACTATTGTGCGACTGTGGAGGCCTGCAGACTGCCTCACACCTAAGATTCTGCTCCGTGTGCCCAACAAGCTGCACATCTCAGGACCTAAAGCTAGTCAACACACGGGCTATCGATGTTGTCGCTGACACGCAGAAGAAGAATACGATATGATTTAGCAAAGACAAAAGAGAAATAGGAAAAAATAATCTAACTAGTTACTTTTGTAAAGTTTGACGAGGCTTGTACTAAAGGTTACTCGACAAATATCCCGGATGAAAATGCCTAATGGTTTGGCATTGTTTGATCATCTGACGGACAATTCATAGTCCGACTGTCCCTACGTTGATCCGGCCCCAGCTGGTTGGCTAGTCTGGGAATATTGTGGAGTTTACTATTACACCCCCGACAGAGAATACAAACGGGGAAATGTGTTTTCAATGGTTTTCAGTGTATTTATCGAACGACCCCTCTTATAGACAGTGGCGGATTTCCGCACTCTCTTACTCTTTCTGATTAAAATTTGTTATGCCGATAGACTCTAACTAGGGATTAAAATACGGCAGACTAAAACAGTGAATGCTTTTCTGCATGCAGCCATATTCCTATATAAAATGAAAATGAATATACTACAGTACAAATGTTTAAGAATTCTCTATTTTAATTTATGAAATAAGAATAACATTTCAATGATATTCATTCCCAATTTTTTTTTTTAATGTAATAACATAAATAGATTGCTATCGTTAAATTCCATATAAAGTCTAAAAAGTGATTTGGTTAATTACGGCTGAAAACTTAGTGGTGGCTCAAATGGTAGTGTTCAAAACGTTATTTTGAACATAATTAAATTGTATTAAACATCCTCAAGTCTTTAATGTTATAGTTATAATCAAACTCTCTATCTTAGATGGAATCTGTCGATTCATCCAGTCTAATACGATACAAGGCATTTTGCCACACTATGTAAATTGAGGGTATCAAGATCCAAAACAACAAGTATCGAGGAATTCGCGGTGTATGAAATTCAATGTATTAATATTAATTTTATAAATGCTTATTCATGTTGTAATGTAAGGAATAAAAAGAGGTATTTTATCACATAAATCAGTATCAACTCAACTCCGGTCTTTAGATTTATTCTCAGTGCCGGAACCTTAGTATTCCGGCATCACCATTTATGGTGATGCCATCATTTCGGGACCGCGACCTCGGTTCCGGAACAGGTACCCTTAGTAAATAGATAGTCATTTTAAAAAATATTTTAAACAATTATTTTAACCTTACCAATAAGTCTACATGCCTTGCATCTATGAACAGTAAAAATTGAGTACATTTTAATAGCGCAGTAGTCAACGTCTGTTTATTGGGCAAGACTTATGTATACCATCATCGGTTCAAAACCCATGTCCATAATTTTTATTAATTATTTGATCCAATATTAGAAATTTCATTTACGATGGTAATTGCTATGTATTATTACTCGCATTATTACTTTATTTTATTTTTTAAGGTGAAAATCATTTTTTAATATAAATAATATTATATAATAAATTTAAGCCACTGGGTTCTCGTCCTTGGCGAGCCATCGAAAGATCAATTTGTAAGCTTTGGCATATATTTATATTAATTTAGACGAGGCAAAATTCTTTGCAGCTGACATAACTTTAAAGCAGCTATTTGCATGCTCTTTACAAGGTACGAATATTGAAGTAAATATATTTCATTAAAAACACTAAGTGTATTTCATTCTTGGTGCGCCACTGGATTCACAGAACGCTTCCATAAGCACACCCCTTTTCGGGGCTAGTTACGCTACTGTGCAATCGATGTATTGCTTCCGGCGTGGGGTTGTGGGGAACCCCTGTATCAAATTTGCCGTGAAGAGGTGATGATTGTTCAACCGTTGGAGGGTTAAAATCGCGTAGCTCGATGGACATATTCATAAACTATAGACGGCTTTACTATGGTGTGGTGAATCTACGGGTCACAAGAACATTATCCATGAAAAACAGTACAATTTATTATTTGATTCGATATCATCTTCCTTCGAAAACTAGCGTACCAAATTTCTTAAACATCTCCATCTCTTGCTTACTCTGATAACTGACTTCAGACTCCATTCACTTTCCTATTACAGATCTTGTTAGTCTTCTTCTGTAGCCTCGCCATTTTTCATCATCTGGGGTCGGCTCTTGTGCACATTCACCATGTCTGTCTCTCCTACGTTGCATTCTCGGTCAAGTCCAGAGTTTTCAGAACCTTGTCTACATTTGCTGTCCAGGTTGCCTGTGGTCTTCCAGGTCTTTTTTTTTGTGTTTTTTTTTACTGCCTGTTGCCACCTGAAACAAAGGCAGCAGCTTTCTTGGAAAGCTAGAGAGCTGCCGTTGACCGCCAATTCAGTCCATCCGCCACCATCTCAGCTATGAGGTCCTGCCCACCACATAGATCCATCATAGCCTCGCCTCCGAATATGTCGGATAAGCCTATGGATGGTATTTCACTGGGAGCCTCTACTTCAAAATGTGTTAAAGAAACCTCTCAGTGTGGGTTATTGTATCGAAGTTTGCCTTCTCCAGCCTGTTTGACCGCGGGAGGTATTTTATTTCCCTCCTACTGATCTTGTAAGTATTATTTAAAAAGGTGCAAGTGAAAATTACTCTTATATTTGTATCAATTCAGATAAACTCAGGTAGCCTCATATACTCGTATGTTATTCTTCTTTTTGTCACGATAATTTTATACTACATTAATTCTTTTTGTGCATCCTACAAATTGAGATACTTTTTTTTAGAAACTCACAACCAATATAAGACTAACATTATTAAATTAATAAATATTTGTACCCAATAATATAAGAATTTTAAGCTATACAACACACTTATCCATTTAAGAACAATACAATATTTTATTATTAAAGCAATAATTATTTAGAATTACGAGTATATCTGAAGTAACTGGTAAGTACTATAAACATTATACTACAATATTTTTATTGTTATAACCTCTAAACGTTCATTAAGCAAATATAAAAATTATTCATTTAACGCTTAAAATAATGATTTAATCGTATATTTTTTCACTATTTAAGATGAAGACAAAAAATTATTACCTTTCTTATAAAAAAAATTCACATAAAAGTCACCTCACGTGTAAAAAAAAAATTTTGAGCTGAAATAAACGTCAAGTTATTGAATATTTAACCTGTTCGCATCGGTACTCGATATATGCCGTGTAAGAATCCCCTACTTGTATTCTACCGAGCCGTAATGGAAGAGTTAAGGATGCTTCTCCCCACTTTTTTGCTTGTCACCCAAATAGTTCAGATCAATCATACAATATCCTTAAAAAAACTGAATTAACGAACGTTTTAAGTACACCGTGGATATACTAAATCCTCTTCTAGAACCTTGACCTTTTTCTTACAAATCGGTGAAAAAAATACATAAATAGGATGTTAAATTTTATAGAGGCCTACGGCTTTATATAAAAAAGTACAGATATTTGCAAGTATTATATTTTTCAGTGAATTTGGTTCTGTGTAAAATTTTGCTACTATCAATCTATTGTTTTAAATATTCCAATCGAATACTCGTAATTGGTAGGGTAATAAAGTAGCGTCGGTAAATTATGATATTCGGGATAAACTTTATATGTATAAAAGTTCATAATATGGTTTATTCAGTTGTGTAATTATATCACAGCGTTCAAAACGAATTCCACTGTCGACCTGCTAGAATAACATGTCAGCTGGTATTTATCGGCAATGGAAGTTGACGCAAATGCGGTGGAATTTGCTGTAATAAATTATTAATATCACTCGAAAATACGCAACGTACTGAGAAAACATTGCAGTACACACAAATCAATTGTCATTATAATAAAAGGTTATTAAAGCGAACTACACGGATTACACGATTTTTCAAGAAGATTCCCGAAAATGTGTGAAAACTACCAACGTATATTGTACACAACACCCAATAGATTTCATTTTATCATGAATGAGGCACTATATTTAATAATATGTTAAAGTCTGCTGTTTGATAGGATGCCCTGGTATTGCTAGAAAAAAAACTGCAAGAATACTGCATATTTATTTTACTCATACTGTGTCCAGTAATCGCATAAGTAAAATGAAATCCAGGAATATTTCCCATTTGCTCGATCTCAAGATGTGTTTGATGAAGGAAAAAGGTCTAGGTATGCGTTATTTTACAGGAAATCGACTGATATTAGGCCTCTAAGTGACAAAATACTGTTTTTTTTTTAAATGAAACACAGCGTAGCTCAACAAAAAATAATCTAGAATCACATTAACATCATCATATTTCCCTTTAAACTCCCCTATTTAAAATATATTATCGTCACAGACTTTCGTTTTAAAGCTCTTTTAACCACTATAGTCTTCATCTCATCACACGTCAGCTCTTCCAAGTACGTTCTACTAGTATGTTTAGTTCCCAACAATCTACCAGAACCCGAAGAACCGAAGAAAACAACCTTATTTTTTACAATCCTGGAGCATCCGATTTTAAATCATTTCTCCACTTGACTCTAATATTGGACAATGTCACAGTATATGTTCAGCATCCTGCAAGGAGCTACAACATGGTCAGTCTGTATTATCAACGAGGCTAAATGTAAAAAGCTTAAAAATGTTTCACCAGGTCTATCTTTGTTTCTAAATCGACTGAAATAGTTCTGTAGTATGGAATGAAGTTTTGTTCGCTTTCTCATCTCGTCATTTCTCACAAAGTAAAACGTATCACCCCTTAGCAGATCTACGCCAATTTAACTCTATTGGGTAATGTTTTGTCTGGAAACGCCACTGTAGGGTATTTAGCATAACAGCGTTGTGTAGTACGTAGGCGGGTAGTCAATCGCGTTGTCGGTAGCCCGCGGCTGGGTAGCTAAGCCGTGCAGATGGCTAGGTAGGGCTCTATACTGGATTGTATAAGCTGGTATCCACACACAAACAGAACCGAACTACAGGTGCTTCTAATATATTATTAGAACTACGCGTTTTCAAAATTAAACGTTTTAGGTGTAATTGTGCTTGGAAGTTGGGCTTCTATCATGCTTTCGGGTTAATCCGTGTGTGACGAATTTCTCCTTGTCTCTGATATCTCGATCTACCTTACAAAGCTCATCTCCAGGATTGACGTAAGTGGATGCTTGCTAAAATTTCGTATATTAAAAAAAATTAAGAGGTTAAAAGAACATTCAGCCAGAAAACAGTTTTTTTTAAGAATCGATCAACTTTAGAAGGTTTTGAATAAGGAATACTAATAAGGTTAAGAATGCTGTGGAAGATAAGATAAAAAAAACTCCATATTCGGAAAATATCTCACGTCAAATTTCCGCCACTAGTTCCGTTGCCACATGCTTTGTCCTAAGACTGTTAATCCGAAGGTTCACTTGAAAAAACCAATATGGTTCCCCTATGACTTCCAAAGATACAATTATTGTATCCGAAGCATTTTTTCAGTAAATTTTATACGGATTTTTAAGGATATTGGATGCTTAACCCGACGATTCTGATGCTTAAACATATTTGGTCTTAAGAGACGGCATCACCCAACCAACGACACTAAGCAACAAACGGTTACCCATCCATGTTTTGGTCTGCGTCCAATGGGTTTTTGAAATAATCTTTGGTAATGTAATGAGAGACTCGTTGACAATGTTCTCTTTTCCGTGATCAAACGTATATACTAAACGGAGATAAATAATTATATTTATACTAATTTGTATATTAATACAAATTAGTATATTCATAATAAAAAAAAAAGGATTAAAATAAACCCTAAAGATGATTTATTAATTTACGGTAGATGAAAAACACCTTAAACTTAAAATACTGTTGAGTGATTTTCATTAAAAAAGTAAGTGAATTGACTACCCAAACTATCCTAACCTAACTCAAACTAACATAATCTAACCTTACATTTTGATTTCCATTATTTTGCTAAGATATGCATGTATTATGTATAAGATTGAAATAAGTGAAAAAAAAAACACAAATGTTTGTAAATTCTTGAATGCGGCACTGTTCAGTCATGTCCTATAGTCGCAGTGTTGTGTGTATACATTGCCACTGGGCACGTTGTGATCTCTGCTAATTAGCTGCTGGGACTAATTATTGACGTACCGTCTAACTGCGAAACATGGATTGGTGTTTATCAGGCGTGGATGATAGCATCGAGTTTGCCAATCAAATTAGTGAGGAGTAATTTCAATTTTGTTTCAGCGGTTAAACAATGAAATTTCGTTAAAATTTTGAAATTATTTTCCTGAAAATTTTACTTTTTTTTTATATTCTTAGCAATATATTACTATCTGGCTGAAAATTTTGGCTGTGGAACGGACAAATGCCAAAATATATTCAGTTTCTGTAACCAGTGTGCTTACCAAGAGTATTAACATAAATATATATTATAATTTGTAAATTTTTGTTGTAAATAAAATCAGATATAAATAAAAGAATTTTCAGAATTTATCCCACAATATAGTAGACGAAATGTTTCGGCTACGTCGAATGGCCATTTTCAAGTTTTTTTAAATGGAGGATGGAGAACGAAAAATGGAGAATGGAAAATGGAGAATATTTTCAAGGACTTGAAAATGGCCATTCGACGTGACCGAAACATGTCGTCTATATTGTGGGATAAATTCTAAAAAATAATTTTATTTATATCTGATATTATGGAATACCACCAAGAATTATCGATCGAAAAAATTTAAATAATTGTAAATAAAAGTTTGCCACAAATAACTAATGCATTGTACTTACTTTCCGTCATTTAAGCATTGTTACTTTTTATAAGAATGCATTTTATTTATTACAATTTACTTAGCTTAATAATCATATATCATGCTTAATTTTCTTTAGTTTAGAACCAGAATATTTTTTGCATATGTCTGTTTCAAAGCCACGAATTTCTGGCACATATTTCAGTCACTATCCATGTGTTGTCTCAAGTTATATATTCAATTTTGCTTATTGTTTTCTTTCAGAAACATTACAAATTATATCAAGTCAATTAATTTCTGAAGTACAATAAGAAGAAAAAAAAATACAATATATACAAACATAGGTACTTATGATTAAGTACTATGAACAAAGCAATAAAGACAAGCAACAGAAAATCCCAATGCTTATCAGACAGATGACGCCAACCAATTATCCCTCCAAAGAAACTCTTGGAGTTCTTGTCTGAATTGGGCCTCTCTTACGTGAAATATATCAACATCCGAGGTGATTTGGTTGAACAGTCTGATCCCTCTCCCAAGAGGCATAGTCTCTGGCAGGTGATATATATATAACTTGGGACGTTTTTTTAATCCTATTTACTCCTTTACTCACTTTCCTACATACAAGCACGCTGTTAAACATGAATGTTGAAAAATTACTATAATCTACAAAAAATATTTTAAAATTATTTTTAAAAAATGCTTCTTATATTGTTTCTAATACGTGGTTAAATTTTCATGAAGGTCTAAGTAAGCGTAAAATTACGCAAAATAAAATACAAAACATAAAAAAAACTCAACGATCATCGCTTTAGTTTCCTCCGATATGTGTTTAAGTTTAGCCAACATTTACAGCTAGAAATATATTTAATATTGTAAATAATGTATTTCTCTTTATAATGTTTAATTAATCATTAAAAATGCATTATAATCATGCCTTCATAATTGTTAAATTATAATAATGTTTCATGTACATTTGACCGAAGCAATTAACTTCTATCATAATGGATCTAATCACACGTATGAATTGCAATTATTTCGATACCTTTAAAATAATATGACCACGGGTCAGTTTGACCACAAATTTATGTTTTATTGTGATTGGTGTCATAACTCTTATGAAAAGTTAATTAAAACGTAATTGGTTACTTAAATTTTATATGTATATTTAGTAATAATTTAACATTAAACTAGTACATAAATAAAAATGTCTAAATCGAAATTTTAATAGCAAAATTTGCAGCTGGAGTTCTGTCAGTGTATATCTTTTGCATGCACATATGATATTTCTTGCTTTTTATTAAGTATGCTTACCTTGATAATATAAAAAAATTCGATGAAAATTCTGTTCTACATGTTATTCATTCAAAGATACTAACCAAAAATTACTGCTTAGAATCTATCAATTTTTTTCACAGGCAATATCATCTTTTACGGCGGGTACAGCTCAATGGTCGAAGCGTTTGCATTGCAAGCCAAAAGTCATAGGTTCGATCCCCGACGGAGATTTACAAAAAGGGTTTTAAATCGATTTCTGAGCTCTAAAATACCACTGGTCTGTGTGAATTTGATCCCTCACCCCTAAAATGCCAGTCGTAGCTTATTAATTAAAATTGGTGGTAGACGAAAGTCGTCCCGTGAAGACCACCCATTCATAGTAAATTCTTTAATAATAAGGATGATGCGTGAATCTTGGCCTGTAGTCTAAGACGTTGGCGGATCAACACTCCACATGCAGCGCTTACCCATATGCACCATGATAAGTGCCATAGAATACTTTAGATGAGATTTTAGAATTACTAACACCATCTCTCTGTATTTCACTGTATGTGTTTACATAAAAAAATATCTAAATACACCATTTTTCAGCTAATTACGTGAAGAATTTTTTGGGAAAAAACATATTTTCTTATTTTGAAAAGATATATAATTTCCACTTAATATAATAAAAGCATCAGTATTGAATATGTATTTTACCCAGCTATAACGAATAACATCAATCTCAAGGGAGATAATTGAATTAACTGACTATTTAAAACATCTTAAACATTTCACAGAGACCATGTTGCTAATAATTATGTCCACGACAGCTTAATTGCCATGAAGTTTATTTATATCACATATTTGTTTCTAAACGAGCTTGCAGCATACATTGTATCTGCAGAAGAGATATTCTGCGCTAATCCTCTTTGTGTCGATTAATTTAACCTATTTCAGGAGTTAACTGATTGTCGAAAGTATCCCGACACGATGATAGATTACATTAAAAGTTTAATTTGAGTGTAATTGTTTTCAGCTGTTACTTGTCACTTATAAATTGAGTTTTCGCCTTGCTGTGTTAAAATATACCACGTATCAATATGAATTCCATAATATCAAAATATCAAAAATAAACATTTTTTTTATTATAAGACAACAAGTTTCTGCTACGTCGGTTAGCCATTGTTGAGTCAATTAGGCAAGAAAGTGTGCGTGTTAAAATTTAAGTAGATTTGAACAATTGATAAGAGTACAAAAACAAATATATTCCCAAGACCATAATGTATGACATTTCCTTCATCTATTCATCAGACAGAAAGAAAGTAGACTACAAGATTGAATTACAATAAAATATTTTTATACGTATACCCATACGACGCTTATCACTAGATCGTTTTACCGTGCATATATATATATATATCAATTAAATATATATTTATACGTACATTTGAATTATATTTAATAAAATGTTTTTATGAATAATATTCATCATAAATAACGAGCAAATTTTTTTAAAAAACTAATTTGTTGTAGATTTTTACTGTTTGTTGATTAACGTCTATATATATCTTCATCATCAAAAGAACCGTCTCAGAGAGGTGAGCCCGATGGATCAGTCACATCATGCTCCACGATGGTCTTCTTCACGACATTGTGGAAGGGATGGTTAAGGGTACAAACTGCAGTGGGCGACCTAGACGGGAATATTTGCAGCGTTCGAGTACATGAGTTGTAGCTCTTATGCTGAGCTAAAGAGGATCGAGAAGAGTGAAAGACAAGATGGAAGATTCTGTTGCTGCAAAAATATCCACCGCATTGATACTACGAAGAAGATATCTTCATTGGTTTATTGACAAAAAAAAAATGTTTGAAATGTATATTTCGTAAAAAGATTTCGTAGAAAGAATAAAAAAGGAAAAAAATCCTATTTCGTTAACGAATGTGGAATGCGCTGTATCAACAGTACTTTGTTTTGATCGAGTAAAACTGTGAGTTACAAATATTGCGCGTGGAATCAAAAGATGCTCCAGCGTTTGCAAAGCCAAAAACAAGCTGCTTCTGCAGACCACTGCTCTCATTGACGGTTACGCCAATGAATTGTAGAAGTAGATTTTGTTGACTTAAACTAATATGCTACAATATGATTCGATATATTCATGATATGAAGTCAAACCCACTGTCATAACATGAGCAATAATGTTTATTTTCGACCAAAGATATTTAAAGCTTGATTGCACTCGCCACCTCCGGTGATTAGTCTCACTAAGTGTGAACAAGGAGTTGGCACATTGCGAATATTATGTCGGACAACATGTAAGCAATTCGGATACGTAAGATTATATCATTGACACCTTCGTCGTGTCAGCATCGAAAAACAGATTTTGCCCAGCACCTGGCAACACCGATGACCCGAATGCTCTTGCAATGTATTGGATAAAACTTCTTCCTTAACTCCCATAAGATCCAGTCTTCTCCCACCTTACTTTCCCACTGGTACCTTATTCTTCATTTAGTTAGTATTACCAATCAGTGCATTTATCCATGAAGAACCTAAGAAATTATATTTGTAAGCGATACCGTGATTAATGCTAAACATCATTCATATTAAGAGTATAAATCTGTTTCAAAAACATTTGACTAAATTTAAATTTAAAATATTACTTACTGTTTGTAATCTTTAGGTCATGTTATCACGTACATACCTGAAACAAGAAAAAATGTTATTAATAATAATATTGAAAATAAAACATTTCTTCCTACGTTGAATACATCTCTATATTCGTTTTCTTCACTCTACTGACATCGATACTGTAATGCTACCAGTTCAATAAAATAATACCAATAATTATTTTTAAATAATTAACAACATCACAAATTACCGTCACTCAGTTCTTATAGTTGCAATTATCCACGCCTTGTACCATAATAAATCTACATCTGACTGTCCACGTGGGAATATACATGGTTCCCGAAGACTACTAGAGCAGGAGGCAGAGGAGTTGATGAGACGGCTGCTGAGGCATCATGTTTTAATTTTTAACTTAACCTAATGATAAACCTTTCTCTCACATATGATACTTGGAAGTGGCTCAACCCAACTAATAGCAAAGGGTAAACAAGAGGTAGTTAGTTACTAGGTGCTATACTAACTTTTGTTTAGTGTCTAAAATTGCATAACTTCGGTAATTTTAAGATAATGACGCTTAAAATTTTATACTGTCGTTGATCTAACTCAGGGGTCGTCAACCTTTGTATGCCTAGCGCCCACTTTTGTCTATTTTTCATGGTAAAATTTCCGTACCACCCACCAACCTCGCTATATTTCAATTCAGTATATGGGTGGAAAAAATCTAGAAGGAATGTAGGACATTGTAGATAGACAAAGATCGCCCACCGCCCACCACGGCAGCCCGTATCGCTCACTAGTGGGCGGTAGGGTCCAGGTTGACGACGAAGATAAAAAACATTAAATATATAAGTATTTCTTTTATTTTTTATTTATTGTTTTTCTTATATTTGAATACTATTTAATAAAAATTAGTTCACATTTCAACTAATTATTTTTAATAAGGTTTATTTTAAACAAATAAATATACTTCTATGCACTTTCAAGGTGCAATGTTTCTTGTAGAATTTATCATTTTCAGCTCTTAAAGAGATCTTATTTGAAACATCCTGAAAGTTCTTCTACGGCCGAAGAGAATACTCATTGATAAATGAACGGTTGCATAAAGCGATCTTTCATAATGGCTTGAAAAAATCACAAGTTAAGAAGCTGAATCGCAATCTGTCAGACAATCCTGGGAGCAGCTCATCCCGCGGGCATCCTGCCATCAGAAATGCCATTTAAATATAGAGTTTATAACTCGCTGTGCGGACATTTCAACGACGTTTTAGTGCTCAAATTTAATTACTCATCTCGAGCACCCGCCCGCTGAGACTGAAAAAAACTGAAAACGAAACGATTAAAAATCAGTGACGAAATTTTATTTACAGGATGCATCAGAGTGGTTTTCGGCGTGAGCAAGACTAAAACAGTCAACTAATATGCGAGCATCCAAGGTTTATATCCCGTTGAATTTTATTTGAACCTCATTATTGTATATTCATTCCCCTAACTGGAACATATGGTTATTTGAACTGCGGTCACAAAGTTCAATCAGTCGTTTCTCGTTTCATCCTTTGTTAGTTCTTCCTTCAAGAACTCCATTGAATAAATTCTATGTATAGTTCCCGATGAACTTTTTTGTCTACGAGAGCCTAAAATAAAATTCAATTATTGTTTGTGCTATCCTGCACTATCCAAACTAAATATCCTTTCCAGGGCTCTCAAGCGACTTTATGGAAGCTTGCCTTGTATGCTTCTTTATCTCGTCATTTCTCACCAAGTCGAAACATCTTACTCATAGTATTCTGCGCTGGCATCTAGTTTTAACTGAACCTAACATAATACATCAAATCTTAATGTGACTTAACCTAATTAATTCAATAAAAATATATAACTAGAATCTTTCAAAAGCATAATTTCATATTTTGTGATAATTGGGTTAATAATTTAAATAAATTTGCCAGCGGGTATAGCTCAATGGTCAAAGTGTTTGCTTTTCAAGCCAAAGGTTGTGTGTTCGATCCCCGACGGAGATGAAAGAAAATAAAAGATTATTAATCGATTTCTGAGCTTTAAAATACCACGGTTGGTATGAATTTGTTTCCTCATCCGTAAAATGCCAGTCATATCCTTTAAATTAATATTGGTGGTAGACGAAGGTCGTCCCGTGAAGACCACTCATTTATAATAAATTTCTTTAATAATAAAGATGCGTGAATCTCGGGCTGTAGTCTATGACGTTGGCGGATGAACACTCTACAGTTGAAGAAGTATTTCATTTAGTCTCTTTTTTTTTTTCTTTTAGAACGTTTCACCTGAGCTCCAAACATAAATCATGTAACAACTTACCCAATATCTAATCGCTTTTATTCAATACACGCTACAAAAAGCCATATTGTTACCATGAGCTGAAACACTTTGTTTCATTTTGATTTGAAAAAATTAAATTGTTCCAAAAATATCATTGAATATTCATATGTAAATTCAATAAAATGTTGTAATCTGTTAAGATAATAGACGAAATTCACCATATGAGTCTCTTGATCTATATTCTGATGATTTAGTGGAACAACTTGCTGCTTGAAGTGCATAACCTTCCTCAAAAGATGCATAACGTCTTTAAAGCACGTATAAGATTTTCTAGTCTATTTGGATCATCCTATATGTGTTCACAAAACGAAAAGTCCTCGTTGGGAGGTCCTCCTGAAACGAATCCCTATCTGAAATTCTCACAGGTTCACTTTAAAATGATATGCGACCGTTGAAATAACATCACAGATTCAAGTATCACGATGACAGGTTTGTGAATATGTTTCAGAACGTTTCAGCGATCATCTTTTTTCATGAAAACACATTAAGAGAGGACCGCCAAGTAGACTGAATATGAAACATAACCACTGGATTATACCTGGTTAATATGGCCCAAAAACCAATGTATTTTTTCAGTATTAACATATGACAAAGACGCTTTATATCTAAAATCATGTCTTTCACATAAAATAAAGGTCACCCAACGTAGCATGGGTAGATATATGAGAAAACATCTTTTAAAAATGTTATCTTAAACACCTACTTTTTGTCTTTGTCAGGTATGTTTTATCATCACTTAGTTACAAATATTACAGGTGAACTCTTGTATTTACAAATACCTTAAGTTTTAGGACTCGCTTTCACTAGCAATAAAATTAATTTATTTACTACGAGGACATATCTTTGAAAATAACATTATTGCAATTATTGCGAAATTGCAGTATTCAGTTTTGGTTGCAACAGCTGCACTTTGCAAAAAATCCTATGGATAATCGCATCATCGTAAATATTTAATATGATATTTAACACCATTAAGTTTACAACTTGCTTTATAGTATTCTATTCAAAGTTAAAATTTCAAGCCCTCTAAATGAAAGTTCAAAAGGTTTCAAAAATCATGATAAAAATTAATTAAAAATAGACTTCTATAAGTTCTTTGCTTTCTCTGTTTTCCTATATCCCGCATGCCTTTGTATAAATAGATAAAATAATGCCACCAGGAAACGATATAAATATTCTAATCACCTCAAATGAACACTTAACGACCCTGTAGTAAATAATTAAAATGGTTCATGAATAGATCTCGTGTTTAAATATATTCAGAACGTTCGTTATATCAATTCAGTAATTTAAAGTGATTTTTTCTGTAAACACTGCCAGGAGAGCGCCACCCGAAATCAAATAACTCGTATCTTAGAAGTAAAAAAATGTTATAAATGAGAAATTTGTTATCGAATGAAGAACCAGAACAAGCGCATAATATGCTCCATTCACCAGTACCTGCGCGTAATATTAGAGGTACGATGGTTTGAATTTGTGAAAAATTATTAGTTATGGGAGTGTGTAAGGCAGCCTTTCATCTTACAGAAAAACAAGAGACATAATTGATGTCAAAACATGTTTTTCAAATGTAATATAAAAGAATAAACAATATCTGTATTTATTAAGGACCCCGAGCTCTCGCTGTCTTGGTAGCCTGTAGGGAACTATACATACAATATATTTGTTCAAACTCCATAAATTCGAGCTGATAAAGAAGGTGTGCAGACATATTTTGTAGCGGAATTATGTGACGACCAAATGCTTCATATATAAAACGGACACGGAAATATAATAAATCTTTTTGGTGGGAGTGAAACTAATTTATTATCCACAAACGCGTGTCATAGGCAATCAATCAAAATTGCTCATATACGAAATTCATATTCCGTAAGCACTACCCATTTGCAGAGATTGTAGTCAAATAAAGAAATGATGGACGGAATACAGTTGTAATTTTATGCAGTTGCTTATGCCGGTGGGTATAGCTCAATAGTCAAAGCGTTTGCTTTGCAAGCCAAAGGTGGGTTCAAACCCTGACGGAGATTAAGAAAAAAGATTAATGAGCTCTAAAATAGTAACTCGTTTCGGGTGGATTTGATCTCTCACCCGTAAAATGCCAGTCATAGCATATTAATTAAAATTAGTGGTAGACGAAATTCGTTCCGTAAAGACCACTCACTTATAGTAAATTCCTGTTATAATGAGGATGATGCGTGAATTTCGGGCTGTAATGATGGTGTTGGTGGATCAACACTCCACATGCAGCGCTTAGTTGTATGCACCGTGATTAGCGTCATTGAATTCTATAGATGAATCTTCAGAATTACTATCACCATCTGTCGGTATTCTCCTGTATGTGTTTACATAAAAAATATACATATACGAAATTCATTCCGTATGCACTACCCATTTGCAGTGATTGTACTTAAATAAAGGAATAATACAAAAAATGTATATTTTTTTAATGTAATTCCTTTAAAACACTCCGCCAAGTGCGTTACCCCAACTTTGGCAATCGTCATTCAATCCATATAAAATATAAGTTTTTTATATGACACTCCCGATGAACTTTTTTGACTGCGAGAGCCTTAAATAAAGTGCAACTCTTGTTTGTGCTCTCCTGCACCATCCAAACTAAATATCCTCGCTAGGGCTCTCAAGCGACTGTATGGAAGCCTGCCTCGTATACTTCTTTATATCATCATTTCTCACAAAGGCAAAACATCTACAATAACACCCAGTATTCTGCGCAGGCATCTGGTTTTAACCGAACCTAACAAAATACATCAAACTTTAATGTGACCTAACCTATTTAATTCAATAAATATATGAAACCTAAATCTTTTTAAAATAATAATTCGTAATAATGTACAATAGTAAAAATAATAAAAACTGTCGTTCCATATAAAATATAAGATTTTTATATGACACTCAGGCTATATTTTATTTCGAGAAAACATATGTGTTAAAATTCAGCTTATCTAAGGTTCTAAGCAATTGCCACCTCGCATAACAGTCAACTTATTCAACTTTCAGATACATTTCTCGACAAATTTCAATGATATCTTGCGTTTCCTTACGACGCTTTAATTGCGCATTAAAAGCGTCAGGTTTTAAAGCCCAGCTTGTTCTTCGTACTCAATTAAACCAGTTTCCCGACAGTTAAGCTGTCTAATTGCTTACGGGCATCTTCATGACGAGCGCTTATTTTTGGCAGCATCTCAAGACTTAGATAATTATTATCATTCCCGAATAACGCTTACCGCTTGACTTTTCCATACAACTATGACAATCATTCACTAGGTTATGAAACTCAAGTACATTTAATTAATTTATTTATCATATATGAGTCGGCTAAAGCACTTCTCTGTATGCCAGTCAGTGTGATATTTATTAAATAATAAAAAAAAATATGCCACATTTTTTAAGAAGAAAATGTAATTTTTTAGCTACGTCGAGTAATGTGTTGATTTTTATACTTTGTATTAAGCTGTATGTAAAGATGACATATAAGAAAGGAGTGTTTTTAAAAAAATACATTATTTTAAAATAAATAATAAAACAAGTATGCTCATTGGTTTCATACAAACATTGTATGAAACTATTTTTTATTTTTTTTACACATTAGAATGTTCATGTACCGAAGGCACCAACAAAGCCTTCGATAAAGACAGAAAATGCTTTTTAAAAAGGTTTAAGGTGTGCAGGTGTAAAAGTAAATAGTAAATAGATCACCATAGAAAAGTGTACAAGACATTACGTATTAAACTTTTACGAAATCATAGATAAAAGTATTGGGATTATTTATGGGATTGATTAGTCAAAATTATATTAAGAAGTAAAAGATTATTCAAGGTTAATTGAAAAGCTTAATGCTATATTTAAATGAGCTTAATGTTAGCCAGTAGTATTATCCAGCAGCTAGCTTTTCAAAATCGCCAAAACAAGTAGAAAATATTTGTTTTTTTACATGTTAATATATAATGATATATGTGGGCGTGGTTGCACTAATGATAAACACTAAGTTCATGTAAGCATGGCACAACATACAGAGCTCGCGTCTATTATTACGTTGAGTCACCCCGACAAGTGGCAGGACAGGACGCGAGTAATAGGCCGAGTGGGTGTTGGATGCCAGTGTTGCACTCGCAAGCAGTTACGTGCGGATCGTAAACCGTGAAAACACTCTTTATTACATCACTTAAGTCGGTCGTATATCGTGTATTAAGTAGGCACTTTCGGCTTGCGACGCAACACTAGTGGCGCCTTTCTTCAGCGAGATAATATATCATCTACATCTCTTTGTTAAGTCTTGGATATAAACATCTTCCTCAGCACATACGACCCAAAAACCACATGCTTTCATAAATTATTACCATCAATATCAAGTATATGCTCTATTGGTAGTCATTTAAAGCATCTTTTTACATGGTTGATAACAGAAGATTTTCTGAATTTGAATACCACAGGCTTCAGAATACTCTCCGCACTGAATATACTTCCTTCTTTATACGAACCTAGTATCTACAAGTATATTTTCATTAAATAATTAAATATACAATAAATAAATATTTACAAACTTATAAATCTTAACTCGTTAATGCCATATGCTCCAAATGGGAGAGCGGACATGGTATGTTAATTTCAACAAATTGAGATTGACGTTCACCAGAATCTAATCACTTGCATTTTAGTTTCCAGTGAAATGCTTTTTCTGGTTGTTTTCTTTTCTTGTTTTTCATTATCATTTATGATAAAAACTAAATATCATAATATTTGTCACTGTATTAATCGTTATAGTATAATATACTGTATATCTCTTCAGTTTGTTTGGAGCATCTTAATGTACGGCTGTGAGACATGGTGCTTATCTGAAAAGTGATAAAAAAAGACTTGAGGCCTGATGTTGTCGTACAGAAGAATTCTCGGAATTTCCTGGAGAGATCACGTCACGAACAATGAGGTTTTCAGAATAATCAAGGAAGATAGGCACCTAATAAGAACCATCTCAGAGAGGCGAGCCCGGTGGATTGGTCACATCATGCGCCACGATGGTCTTCTTCACTATATTGTGGAGGGGGTGGTTGAGGATAGAAACTGTAGAGGGTGCCCTAGACGGGAATATTTGCAGCAAGTGTTCGAGGACATGAATTGTAGCGCTTATGCTGAGTTGAAAAGGGTTGCGGAGGACCGAGAGGAATGGAGATCGAGATGCAAGATTCCGTTGCTTCAAACCAATCCACCGGATTGATACTACGAAGAAGATCTCTTCAGTGTTGCAACCAATATTATTCAAAAAGGATTCCATTAGTGGACTAGTTTCTAACTGAATGAAAGCATCACCAAGAAGACTTCACTATCATTTGGAACGATTCGCTTACACAGCAGGAAAAGTTTATCTTTATAAATTTTTATTCTTGAAATTAAACCTTTGCTTATTCCGAACATATCCGAAAGTGTCCGAAAACGATGTGGTGGAAAATTAAATTATTCAATCGAGGAGATAGATTATTTAAGAGAAGTTCATTGGCAAAGAGAGTAAATTTTATTTTGTATTAATATATTCAAGTATTTGGCGCGTGTCGCGGGAGAGTGGGCTGCGTTCCAAGCGCGGCCCGCCCAGCCGGGGCCGCCCACCGACCGCGACCCGCCCATTTCGCATCAATCAACGCCCCTTCCTTTTTCTCAAGAGTGACGTCTTCTCTTCACATCTCGCCGGCTCGTTAATGTTGCAATCTTAATAATAACCTAGGCACATATTTATTTATGATTATTTAATAAAAAACAAAAAAAAGACTTTAAAAACCTCACTGCAATATGATAAACTCAGTTCTTTGCGATACTAGCCATCATCAGCCTGTGTCCGTCCACTGTTGAACGTGGGCCTCCCGCATGATTCTCCATCCTCTTCGATCCTCTGCCTTCCGCATCCAGGTCACTCCCGCTATTCTTCTTATATCGTCAGTCCATCTTATGGGGGTTGGCCAATGCTTCGTTTGCCAGTTTTTGGGCGCCATTCCAATACTTTTCTTCCCCATCGACCGTCATCTCTTCGACAGATATGTCCTGCCCATTGCCACTTGAGTGTGCCTATTTGCTGGGTAGCGTGTGGATGCTACCCAACAAATAGGCACACAAGTAGTGGTACTTGACTTCTTCTACTACTTCTTCTTCGTAGTATCAATCCGGTGGATTGGTTTGCAGCAACAGAATCTTGCATCTCGATCTCCATTCCTCTCGGTCCTCCGCAACCCTTTTCAGCTCAGCATAAGCGCTACAATTCATGTCCTCGAATACTTGCTGTAAATACTCCCGTCTAGGGCGCCCTCTACAGTTTCTACCCTCAACCATCCCCTCCACAATATCGTGAAGAAGACCATCGTGGCGCATGATGTGACCAATCCATCGGGCTCGCCTCTCTGAGATGGTTCTTATTAGGTGCCTATCTTCCTTGATTATCCTGAGAACCTCATTGTTCGTGACGTGGTCTCTCCAGGAAATTCCGAGAATTCTTCTGTACGACCACATCTCAAAGGCCTCTAGTCTTTTTTTATCACTTTCAGATAAGCACCATGTCTCACAGCCGTACATTAAGATGCTCCAAACAAGTGTTTTGGCAAGTTGCTTGCGGAGCCCTAAAGTAATATTCTTTGACTCAAGAATTTTGGCTTTTTATTGAAAGCTAGCCTTGCTTGATGTATTCGACTGTTGACTTCTCTTTTTGTTCTGGCATCCCAGGTAATCGTACTTCCAAGGTATACAAATTCTTTTGCATCTTTTAGGGGTACTCCTAGCATTGATATGTTAATTTTCTGCTGCTCATTGCGGCTTACTCTCATGACTTTGGTTTTTGTGCTGTTTATCTTCATATTGTAGTTGGAATTAAATATGTTTTCCATAGATGTCAGCGCTTCAGTGAGTTCATCTTCAGTTTCAGCAATCAGAGCAATGTCGTCAGCAAACCTTATCATATCAATCTTTTGGCCATGTATTTTAACCCCCTCTCTATGGCCCATTTTTTCCCTGATGTTATTAATTGCATTTTGTATGTATACGTTGAAGAGTACAGGCGACAGAGAGCATCCTTGTCTCACCCCTTGACGTATTTTTGCTTCCTTTTGGACATTTCCAAGTGATATTATGGCAGCTTCTTCTTTGTAAAGTGAAAATATAAATATAAATATATATGTAATACTACCCCACATGAAAACACAACAAAATGTTTTATAACTTAGGCTATAATTTCATCTGCAAGTCAAAAAAAATATTTTTTTATATATATTTCTTGAAATGTATTAATAGAATATGCTTCGAGCGATGAATGAAAGAATGCCATTCGGACGAATATAACTCGCTACACAATATAAGTTTTATAGCTTTGGCAAACCATTTAAAACGCACGACTCGGTGGACACTAAATATCTATTTTATATTATATTTGTTTTGCCCTCCGTAAAATAACACTCGCTCCCATTCTGACAAGTAACGGCCCCTCGAAGATATATTCTTAATTTTAATGATCCTCCCACTTCTGACCGTTCAACATCCTCTATTCTTTCAAGTGGCATTCTATGAATTATCAACAAATAAAACGTAAGCCACTTACTTAGAGAGAGAAATTTTATTGAAAACATACTTTATTGCCAATAACACGTTGAGATCCACGAATCATCAACTAAAAAATACTTTTTTTATGACTCTTGAGAGTGTTCATGGTGTCGATAATCCGTTGAGTAAAATTAAAGACTCGCGTAACTTACTTTTATTTTACTACTCTGTGAAAAACAAAGTGCCTCTTGTTGATATATTCCATGTAATTGAAGCCTAATTCAGGGAGATAGTTTTCTGTGTTTATTTTCATACAATATTTGTGTACCTAAATAAATCAACATTCTTGTAAGTGATCTATGGCACTCACTATTTTTCTGGTCTTGAAATTAGATTTTTGCGATCGATAATTATTGATGGAATTTAATAATGTTAATTGAGATTTTTTCAAATTTTTATTTAAACATGTCATTTATACATCAAAAGTTTTTAACGGTTGTATTTCAAATTAAAGTTAAAAAAATAATAATTTAAATAATTTGAAAAAGAAAAATAATAAAAAATACACATCCGCGTAATAGAAATCAATTCACACAGTCCCACAATTATAATAACCTCAACATCTACACTAGTAATATACTCGTATTTAACTTAATAGTAGTATGAAAAATTATTTAAAATTAAATTTGATGCTTTTTCACGGTTCGAATCCGCCACAGCTGGCATTAAAGTCAGGCACTATAGTCTACAAGCTTTATAAATTTTATTCGAATCTTATTTTATTGCTCTTTATTCTCAAATTGTTTGTTTGTGTTTTCACGAATTCCGAATCGAAATAAAAACACATCAAAAGAGAAATAACTTAAGCAAATGCTGTAAATTATCTCATTTTTATGCTTAGCTTTTGAATACATTTATTCGAATTTTCTTCGAAATCGTTCATCTTTTAAGCTGACCGTTTATCTTTGAAATAAAATATTCTTTATATGCCTTCAAAATAATTTTACTTGTTTTTTGTACTTTAAATGCTACAAATGATGATTTTCAATGACAAAATATCAATATTGATAATCTCTAAATATATTAATAAATAGACTGTCGGAAAGTAATAATATAAAAAGCTTGTGAATAAATGTTGAGTGATTGAATAATAAAAAATAATTATATACATACCCTGAATATATACTATAGAGACATCTATCGTTATACGATAGTATCAATGGAATAAATACATCATCATTCGCGTGTCCGTTCAGGCGGAGAAATAGTCGAGTGGACTGGGCGGTGTAAAAAACAGGGCAAAGGTTGGTTCCAAGGCTCGTGGCTCGAATCTCGCGTCTGCCGATATTTTTCTGAATGAATTGATGCGTATAAGAATTTGATGTATAATTGTATGTGTATATTTAATTACTATGAATAATCTTTTTTTTTTATTGCAATCGATACATTTTCAAACAAGTTACATTAATAAAAAGTAGTATTTTTGGTTAACGTTTTGTCATTATTTATAATCATGGAGGATTATATTGAAATTATTAAATATTAATAACGATATAATTTGGCATATTTGTTTTAATATAAAGGATTTTTTATCAAATATTTTTTATCAAAATATGAACCTAAGCCAAGTTAACCAAATGTTGATTAAACAAAACATTAAAAAATACGTAAAATTAAAAAAAAAAACTGTTGTCTAAATCAATAGCAGATATAACTTAATGCCCTAGAATATAAGGATAAGTATTTATTTATTGAAATTGAATTATTCTCACAAAAAATAAAAAATATTTGTTGTGCAAAACAGAATAAAAAGCTTAATTTGTTTTTCATAGTTAAGCGATAACAAATTCAAATTTAGAATATTTCAAGTAAATTGTCAAATTCAAGAATATTTTTTTGTTCAATGATAAATTTTGGCTTAGACACTAGAAAACGTTCAATTCAAAATTTCAGCAATTCTCATAAAAAAAAGCCATGAAAATGCAAGATTATTAAGTGAACAATAGTCACAATCTTGCAGACATAAATGGACGAACTGTCTGATGACTAAAAATAATTTAGACTAAACATCGGCTTACAAAGTACTAAGATGCATTTCAGAGTACATCGCTACAATTCAGTACAAATGGCTTAAGCCAGCGTAGCTAAAAATTACGAACGCAATTTGTAAATTGATGTTGACAGTCGTTTCGGTAGAACAGCTGGTTTAAGACAATCGCTCTCATCTTCACAAAGGAAACCAAAGACAAGGAACTGAGGTATATAGTCTAGAGGTTAAATTGCTTGACTTCATTTTTCGTTCATAAAATCGTCGCTCTATTCATTTTTTTCTGGTAGTTTAAAACTAGTAGCTCTAATCTAGGACGAAATAACTTTTCAAAATAATCGGCAGGCTTATACAACTGGGATGGGCAGCGTTTGGAAAACTAAAGTACATTTTTAAAGCGAAAATTCCGCAATGTCTTAAAACTAAGGCGCTTAACCAATGCATCCTGTATTAACTTATAGTGCAGAAACGTTGAATCTAACAGCAAATGATACCCATAAAATAAAGGTCACTCAGCGTGCTATGGAGAAATCCATGCTAGTAGTGTCGCTAAAAGATAAAATAACGAGAATATCTACAGAAGAACTCAAGTAGTGGAGGCTACACAACGAATAGGCACACTCAAATGGGCAGAACATATCTGTCGAAGAGAAGACGGTCGATAGGAAAGAAAAGTATTGAGTGCTGCCCAATGACTGGCAAAGAAGGCATTGGCTGACCCCCTACAAGATGGACTGACGACGTAGGAGAATAGCGGGAGTAACCTGATTGCGGAAGGCGGAAGTTTGAAGAGGATGAAGATTCATGCGGGAGGTACAGTGGACGGATATAGACTGATGATTATTAAACTCCAAATAAGTATAGATTACGTTACATATTAAATGATCCATATCTCATATCTAATCATCACAAATAGCCGCCATGGACATCGCCACATCACATTTCAGCAATAAAGAGTACAAATACATTCTATGTCTAATTTTTCTCAACGGTGTTTCTAAACAGCGACGGCCTGGATTCGTAAAAGAAAGATATATGAAGTTTTTTCTATACTGTGTGTTCGATTGAGAGAATAATAAATTTTTATTAACACGATGTTAGTTATTTCATTTTATTTACTGACATCAGCATGATATATTCCGTGCTGACTGCTACCGAAAACCTTGATACACAATCTTTCGTGTCTTATTTCTGTTCGCTTGTCGTACATGTACGTGTCGCCATATTGGCATTTTGTACAATTTACGTAGATCGCCACTTTTCGCGCTGTGCGACCCATCACGAGCGCGCGGGAGTCGTGTGCCGACGTCGGCGAGATCATATTGTATTGTGGCCCAGCCTCAATGCTGTGACTAGGTCGGGCCAGAAATTTTTAAAGTAATCGAAATATATATGTCAATGTACTTCAGAAAAGGTCTGTGTGTTATTAATCTGCTCGTCATCCTGCCACCACGCGTCTGAAAAACTACATTTAAAAAAGTGGAGGATGTTAGTACAAATCAATAATTTCACATAGCATTTAGTTTAGTTACAATAAATACTACCGAGGCGCCACATACGAAGGTTACTTTTAAGTATAACTAAATAAGCTATTTCACAGATCCGATGTAGCATTTCTTTTGGGAAAGCAAAAATGCGATGGGTTTTGTTTTAACTGAGACATTAATTAACAGTAATCAATGCGCCATTGCAAGAATCTTCTCCACATCGAAATAAACAGCCCAAGACAACTTAGTCAGGCTGTCTGAACAATGAGCTCTGTCTGGGTAATTACGACAACTAACATGTGCCACATAACCATACCTTTCTTTACCTAATTTGATGACTGAAGCAGTATACAGTGCACATGAGACAACAGTATCCTTATGAAACCAAGAAGTATTATTAATCAGCGACAAATTTATGTTTTCACAACTGTATTCCTTGATCACTGACGTTAAGAAACATTTTACACAGGATGCAATTGTGATGACTGCTTTTGTGTGTCGCTGATAAGGTAACACATCTTACTTAATTAAATGATTAAAACTTCAGGTACATCGAGTTAATTATTTGATATCGTTAAAAATTGAGATTAATGACGCCTAAGATATTATTATTATTATTTATTTATTTTTTTCTTGTACGAAATTTTACGTAGAAAAACAATTTGCGTTGTGGTTGATGATAATTTGAAAGATCAGATTTTTTGGACCGAATGTTGGCCGGAATAAGCTAACACCCAGCTAACCTCATCAGGTCAAGCTGGTTAGGGCACTCTATTGTCCTGGAGGTAGTAAATGCCCTCCTAAGGCGGATGAACCTTTATGGTCAACGGCATTAGGATGTGGAAATAAAGGGGAAAATACCACATTAAAGGTCTTAAAGACATCCCACGTATCAGCAAAAAAATGATTGCATCTCAAGTAAAATTTCCCGGAGATAAAAAAGTCCCCCAATCGGATCTCCGGGTGGGGACTGCTCGAGACAAAACAACCAAGACAAATAAGAAAAACCATCAGCCAAAAAGATATGCCACCTGGAATGTTCGAACATTACTGCAGAACGGCGCCCTAGACGGGAGTATTTGCAGCAAGTATTCGAGGACATGAACTGTAGCGCTTATGCTGAGCTGAAACGGGTTGCGGAGGACCAAGAGGAATGGAGATCGAGATGCAAGATTCTGTTGCTGCAAATCAATCCACCGGATTGATACTACGAAGAAGAAGATATTTTAGTAGCTGCTTTCTACTAAAGCTTCATTGTAAGCGAAGATATTATTCGTCGCAGCAATCAAACAATTTTGATCTCTAACAGTTGATTGAGTCGTAGGTTGAGTTGAGGCGCTTCTAAGACTCATATGGTTCAGGCTCGTAAGCTCAGATTAATAATCTAATCTACCATATATATGATTTTTGAAAACTGAAATATTCCTTGTATCTGAACGCCTATCTGATGCTAATAAAAGTTAATAAGAGTTGATACAATTAATCTGTTCTTGAAATAAAGATATACGAGGCCAGTACCAGCTAGACCCGGCGGCGCCTTAAGGCATTTTTTTCTGGCGCCCCATATTGCTTACATTAAAAAAATCTAGGCAAGATTAGTTGCACTCGGCGCCCCTATCTTACTCGACGCCCTGGGGCACCGACCCACTTCGCCACCTCCTAAAACCGGCACTGTACGAGGCCACACATTGGTTTCACTTTGGGAAATTCTATAAAATACACGGATGAAAGAGATGAGGCTGCAGAATTGATTTAGTTATGAAAAACTATCTAGGCTTAAATTGTATGAAAGAAACTTTAATTATGCCGTAATTTGTCGGTATTTCAGTACAATCTGCATTTCAAAACACCTTATTAAATTTAAAATTACGTTTAAAAACACGTTTATATACGAATTAACTATGTTATAGTATGTGTATATTTGCAGACGTATTATACAGTTACTTTCAAATGAAAAATTTAAACAAAAACATAAAAAAATGAGATGGATGTATCTTATCGCATATTGGTGCGAAAGAGAAGGCGCTTTGGTGGTGTACGCGCGTACATTCTGTCAGCGCGTCAGTCGACTCCTGAAATAGAGATGTGTGCGACGATCAATTAGTCTCACTTCGGGGATGCTGCAGCATCCAGACCCAGGAGTCAAGCGGACCAAATGATTTGGATTCCTCGACAGCAGTCGGCGGCGATTCGTCTCGCTGGGACGGAAATACTGGTTCAGGCACTTGGTACAAATAAAACACTGTTTTTAGAAAAAATAACATCGCGATTGTTTACAATTGGGATAGATTCATCTCGTTTTAACCCGCGGTTGAGATTCTTATCTCTATCACGGGTTCTTTCGCGATATCACTTCAGCACACTGGAGAATTGGTCAGAGGAGACTCCTACTGGACTTAATACAAGTGAAATGACTAAATTGTCTTTCTGAAGTTTGTGGATAATTTTAAGGCTTTCAGGCCTCTGTGACCTTTGCAGTGGCAGTTAGTGACGACTTTGTGCTCCAGCTAGAGAAGCCTACATGGCGATTATAATGACGAGATTTAAGTTGATCGATTAACCCTTTCATTACGGCTCGGCTTCAATACAAATTATACTATCAATTATAAACTAGCATTTGAAGCATAAATGTACTTATCTGGTCTATTTTCATATATCACATTGGTTCTTGTATCCTTTAGCTATCAGATGATGTATAAAAAATATTCTAAAAATGTAGCCTAACGATATATCACGTGAACCTATGTCAACGGTTGGGGAATCTTACGGGGATGCGAAAGGGTTAATTCAATCGAAACCTTGACCGTTTTGTCCTAAGAGGCGGATGACCCTGACCATTTTGATCATTCACTTTTTTATAAATAAATCAATTTTTTAAATGATGTTTTTTTGTGTTTTAAAAAAATGTATAAAATAAAAATACAAATCCTTTTTCTAAGATATTTTTTAGTCATAATAATGTAGAGGCGGTAAATTTGTTTTTTTATCAAAATTTTAAAAAAATGTGCTTTTAAATTCACTTATTTACTGCTACAAATGCATTGTTATCTTTTATTGCGACAAATTATTGTTCTCTGCAAAATTACAGGTATTATTTCTATCGGTATAAATCTGAAAAGTGCGTATTAAAGCAATTTTACCGTTATTTTCAAGATCTCATATTAGATACGAAAAAGCAAAATAAAAATTCGCACATATTCACAAAAACCATAACGAAAAGATTGAAATAAGAATGAAAATGTTACCTTTCCCAAGAAAACACCATATTACTGGACTATTGGACAGTTCATAGTTTTTTTTTATAAAGGCATTGACTGATAGTGGATGATAGCTTTCTTAATGGTTCACGTTCCGATTAGTCTTCTTCTTCGTAGTATCAATCCGGTGGATTGGTTTGCAGCAACAAAATCTTGCATCACGATCTCCACTCCTCTCGATCCTCTGCAGTCCTCTTTAGCTCAGCATAAGAGCTACAACTCATGTCCTCGAACACTTGCTGCAAATACTCCCGTCTAGGACGCCCTCTACAGTTTCTACCATCAACCATCCCCTCCACAATGTCGTGAAGAAGACCATCGTGGCGCATGACCGATCCATCGGGTTCGCCTCTCTGAGATGGTTCTTACTAGGTGCCTATCTTCCTTGATTATCCTGAGAACCTCATTGTTCGTGACGTGGTTTCTCCAGGAAATTCCGAGAATTCTTCTGTATGACCACATTTCAAAGGCCTCTAATCTTTTTTATAACTTTCAGATAAGCACCATGTCTCACAACCGTACATCAAGATGCTCCAAGCAAATGTTTTGGCAAGTTGCTTGCGGAGCTTTAAATAAATATTTTGGGATATCATATCGGATGAATACAAGTTCTTTATTTGTATTTCCCCTGATTTTAAGTATAAATTTTCAAGTATAATTTATTTTTTTGATGGTCTATCAAAGATCGAAGTCATTCTTCAAAAATTCAAACCAATTAACCCTCAATTCAAATTTTCAAACCATTATACCCACAAGGTTCCTCAGAATTTCAAACCATTATACCCACAAGGTTACTGCGCTCTACGAGTATGTATTATACCCCTAGTAATTGTACGCAGTAATTTGTTTATAAAAGCTATTTTACATAGTAACATTCTGTTCTCTCAAAAACAGGGGCGTTATTACGTCGCGTGAGGCAGGACGAGGAGCAGGTCAGCAGACAAAGACTTTCTTTTAGAAGCACAGATCATATTTACTTTAAAAAGCATTACAAACTTTCGACCACGCGGTATGGCATGCCCGCGCGGCCACAACGCGAACCTTACTTCGCCAAAAGGTCGGGACCAACTGCCCGGCCGTCCGCACTTCCACGGCCCGTGGTTGGTCGCCAGCGCTGCCGGTGGCAAAACTATGTAACTAGCACCAATGTGGCCACATACATAAAAGCATTGCAAGCGACAAAAATACAAGATGAAATATTGTTTATCGAGGTTTTCGGTAGCAGTTAGCATGGGCTACATCGTTTTGATGTCAATAGCTAAATTTGCTTTTGGTAAGATGACAATTGTACAATGTTTGTATTACCTGGATCCTTTTTAAAGCTGTGAGTCTTTATTCAGTCAAATATCCATAAAATCGTAGTCTTTGTATATATTCCCGTAATTGATTAGACAATATAATAGTCAGATTGTTTATTGATTTCCTAATGCGTAATTGTATACGTTTCTAATAATATCACAAAGGAGCCGTTAGGAAAATGATAAGTGGAAATGTCGGTAACACTTAATAAATAACAATAAAAGTGCCTAAAGTGGTTGTCCGCCAGTTAAAAGGCTCTAGTAGTAATCCACATCCAAACAGCCTGCCTCAAAACAGAGATTGACAACATTGAAAACCTTAACATTATTATATTTTGTATTTTTATTCATCTTAATAGCAAAATTTTACTTAATAACAATACTGTTATGTCTTTTTGTGTTGGGTTTGCATATATAACCTCTTAACCACGAACATATTATGTAGCAGTATTGTTTTAATTTAGATGTATATGAATATCATCGAATATTGTAAAATAAGTGTAATTTATTGGTCGGAACTATAAGTAGTCGTTTCTCATCCATTCAGTCTATAGTTTGGTTCGAGACCCGAGTGGTACTTACTAAAATAAATAGACTGTCGGAAAGTAATAATATTAAGCTTGTGAATAAATGATGACTGATTGAATAATAAAAAATAAAAATATATATACTTTGAATATATACTATAGCGACATATATCATACGATCATAACAATGAGATAAATACTAGTTTCAACGTGAGTCGGTTCAGGCATAGCAATAGCCAAGTCGGCTGAGCGGTATGAATACCTGGGCATAGTTGGTTTCCAAGGTCCGCGGTTCGCATCCCGCTTCTGCCGTTATTTTTCTGCTTGAATTGACGCTTTGAAAAAAGAATTTCATGTATAGTATATGTATATTAAATTAATAATAATTTATTTTTGTTTACTATTCACGGATTCCCTTAACAAGGACAATGTGACTAAGTAACTTAAACTACCCCTTATCACTTGTAAGGAAGTGGAGCACGCCTTTTCTGTATTGGCTTTCATTTAAAAAAATATATTTAAGTATTCAAATACGAATCAATGGTTTAAGAAAACTGTTCTCGCCGCTACGCCAAACAAACAGTGCCATTACTGCTGGAACAAATTTTATTGCACCACCCTGCAGGAGTTTTCCCTTTCAATGGCGAGAATTATGTTAGTGCCGCAAAAAATAAACCTCTCTTTGTAATCTAGGCACGTTGATTTGAATGTTAAACACAGTGCCGGTTTTAGGGGGTGGTGAAGTGGTTTGGTGCCCCAAGGCGTCAAATAAGCTAAGGGCGCCGAGGAGAACCAATTTTTCTTAGATTTGTTTTAATATAAGCATTATGAGGCGCTTAAGACAAAATGTCCTAGGGCGCCGCTGGGTCTAAAGCCGGTACTGGTTATACAAAAAAAACTAGGGAATTTGTATCGTCAAAGAAATTAAGTATAATATGAAATTCAATACATTGTAGCATGTAAACAAATTGCCGAGTATACAACGCCTGTATCGTCTTCATCCTTGTTTTTTTCTTATGAAAACACATACAGGAGAATACCGAATATGCATGAACTCGCTTGGTGAAAACCCTCCCTGTCCCGTTCTGTTTTTGGAGACCCAGATGGGGACCCGTTACTGGACGCACGCAAAAAGCTTCTTGGTAGAGAGTGGCTGAAAGCCTTACCGTTATTTTTAGTGCATCAGTTAGATGTCAAATAGACCTCAGTCTAAGGCTGCGAAATTTATATACTACAGCGAGTCTCGAATTGCCTTCTTGGTAGCACGTTGCTAACCACGAAATACGTGGGAATGGATAAGGAAATGTCAAGGTTGGGAAATGGATTCTGCAGAATGGTAGACATCAGTCAGGAGTCAATGACTCATGACTGATGTCTGAATGCAGATGCAAGTAATGACTTGCATCTGCATTCTTACATACGGACGCGCAGAAGCGCTCAAAAGCAGCGTAATTTCGTTTGTTAGCAACGAAGTCCTGGTATCTGACCGGACCTGATGCCGGCCGGAGCAATTCAAATATGCATGAACTGTCATCATCTAAGCATGATAATAGCATGGCGCTGATATCAAGCTTTGATCCAAGGCGAACAACGAAAGGCTAAAAACAACGCCACGCACAAGAGAGGAACTACGCTTTTCGGTGGCCTGTAGCAGTGTAGTGCCAACCTCGCTGGTATTTTAATTTTCAGAGAATTCCTTAAAAAATTTTACCTCTCTTCTTGCGACGCATGTCCATGTCATCCAGGCATACAACAGACAGTAAGACACTCTCTCATAGAGTGCACCATCCATGAGAATAGGAAACGCCTTCTGTGTTGTCGCCTGGGAGTCTCTACCATTGTTTGGGAGGATTTTCCTGAACTGCTGCTTAGTTCTGACGGTCTCTTGCTGTAAGTTTTCATCGAAAAAATCGTCGGGGTTACACGCGCGGTTAACGAGGCTGACATGGAATAGGCTCCTACGTTCTTCAACTATTTATCAGACGTATAATCTAACCTTGTATGTAACTTGCAGGGTACAACACGCATTTATATATATATTTATATTTACATATATATTTAAATATATATATACCTGTATATATAGTGAAGTTAATAATAATAAATAAACCTTGCTAGTAGCTGGTCGAGGTTTGAGTCGATCCCCTTAAAGATCAGTCTTCCGTATATAATACTTTAAAGTAAAATTCTTGTATTATCTTTGATTTTCTACATAATAAAAGTAACATCTAGTGCCATGGTCATCTTTAAATTATTCGTGTTATCAACATATTTGAGTAAAAAACGTAACAGAACGATGATACGAGTATCATCAGCTCTTTACCACATCTCTAATGCGTCCCAAAACACTGATAATTAATAAGCAATTATTCAAATGAGTTTTTTGCGATGCTCGGCAAGATAATTTATTGAACGGGTCGATGGCGGTCGGATGTAAGACTGCTTTGAGGATTTGCATAAACTGCTGGAGTCAGTGGGATTAGTTACTGAATAAAAATAATTATTAAATTAGAATAAAACTGGTATCACGAAGAAACTTGGTACAGACAACGAGAGATAAAAAGTGATTTTGGATCAAACTAGAGTTTGTCTTCAATAATTCAAATAATTACTGAGACTACTAGGTTTGTTTTGGATAACTTATTTTATTTTTAAGAGGGCTACCAAACAACTATAGTGCAGCGGCAATAGCAAATCGTTGGCGCGGTTCTCGTTAGATTAACAAGTAAAACAATATTAGGCGCGGACCAAATCATAGATGGTTCCGCGATAGCCGCGTGTTGCTGGTCGGGTTAAGCCGATCCTTAACCCTTTCGCATTGGTTGTTGGCATTAACCATCAAGGATTCCCCAACCATTGACACCGGTTGATGTGATATATAGTTTTGCTTTTTTCAGTACTCATTGTGACATTTCCCGTTCTCAGCCGGGACGAATCATCGTTCGAGGAACTGGAGGACCTGAGTGCTTTCTCCGTGGATGTCCTCTCCCTCCCCCAAACAAACTTTCCGGAGAAGTTCAACGCTCTAAGTTGAGTCGCGCCTCTCCGCATGGGGAAAGGCAACAACATTCAGCACGTCTGATGATCCGTGGTTCTGCAGCTCCTTCAAAGAACGTTACTGGAGTGAAGATGGCGTATCTTCACGCCAAGGGCCTTCACCCAGATACATCGGCTGAGGACTTGCAGAGCTTCTTGGCAGCGGCCGCTGCATTCAATCCTTCTTGGATGACCATCAGGAGGATTGTCAGCAGGCGGACGCTGTCAACTTCGTTCAAAGTCGGGGTCATCGCGACTTCGCTGGAGTCTCTCATGGAGCCTCAAGTGTGGCCTGAAGGAACCATCGTTCAACCCTGGATACGCATAAGACGAAAGAATCGCAGTGAACAGTGGTTGAAACCAACTTGAGTTAAGATATTGACATATTTAGTGTAATATTGCTTTAAATTCAGTACTGGTGTTTATGGAGGCGAAATGTTACACGTTTTATTTTGCGACAATAATGCCTTGTTATTTGTGAGTCAATCATGATATACTTATGACAGGGTTTTTGTTGTTACAAGTCAAACTATTTATCTTGATTAATAATTAAATATACATATACTATACATAAAATTCTTTTTTCAACGCGTCAATCCAAACACAAAAATAACGGCAGAAGCGGGATGCGAACCGCGGACCTTGGAAACCAACTATGCCCAGGTATTCATACCGCTCAGCGCTCATGAGCGGTATGAATACCTGGGCATAGTTGGTTTGTATGTCCGCGGTTCGCATCCCGCTTCTGCCGTTATTTTTGTGTTTGGATTGACGCGTTGAAAAAGAATTTATGTAGTATATGTATATTTAATTATTAATAATATTATAATATAGTAAATGATCTATAAAAGTAGATTAGAATATTGAAATAATAAAATAATATTCTAATCTTTTTTTTTTTTAAAAATCCATATATTTATCTTGAGTCTCCTGACGCTAGTTCTGAGTGTGAGGTCAGCGATACTAAATGTGTCAATAAATTTACATCACCACATTTATGTTACCTATTGTATTTTTGTTTTATTATTATTGTACTTCAGAAATGCATTGAATTGATAAAATTTGTAATGTTTCTGAAAGGAAAAAAATAAATAAAATTGAAATAAAATTGAAATTGAAATCTACTGTAGGAACTTGGAACTGTAGTCATTCCCTTTATCAACCTAAATGTATTATTTACAGGAATCTGTAAAGCATGTGAATAAATATCGTTAGGTTTCGTCACATGTGCGATTTTTCTGTAAACCACATGTGTCAATGCCACCACATGTATGGAGTTACATAATGAACATTTGTTAAGTATAAAAGTTTTTTATGCAACATCTGATAGCTAAAGGATACAAGAACCAATGTCATAAATGAAAATAGGTCAGATAAGTACATTTATGCTTCAAATACTAGTTTTAAGCATAAAAAATGGTTTGAAAAATTCACGCCGTATTTACAGTATAATTTGTATTCCACCGAGCCGTAACGAAAGGGTTAAAATCAAATGCTCGAAGCTTCGTGTGCATCAGGATAATCATCGGATCTCCTTAAAAATTCTGATTCAACAAAATCAATTAAAAATATGCCTCGGAAACTTAAGCGGTCATCTCTTCATGTTCTTCTGCCATATAACAGTCACAGGTTAAGACGATCGGGTGTCTTGAGCGAACCATGGATTCTGGCAAAAGACAGAACTCAGAGGTGGAAATTTGTGATGACCATATGTTCCGGATATGTAACGAATATGGTAAGAAAAACATACAATAGGTAGCCAATGCTTTAAAAAATACGCGGTTTACCATTTCAAGGATACTGTTGAAATATAAGTATTGAATCGTTCCGAACAATAACGTAGGTAAACAAGAAGAAAGATGTTATTAATGTTATCAATAATTCTAGAATTTTGATTTCAATATGACTTCGTTAAATTTCAGAAAATAAATGAAAATAATTCACTATTAACCAAGAAAGGTTCTGCTTCCAAATAACCTCCATATCCCAGCCATTTATGGCGCCACACAACTAAGTAAGCTACTACTTTTTGTAACCTAAATAAACTGGAGCTTCGCCGAGTAGATACTATGCATAGTTACCGTCAGCTATTGAGCTTTTAATGACAGATAAAACTCAAGTAATTTAGTTGTAAACCCTAGCTACTCATGCAGAACCTCCTTACAGACATCTAAATACTTTGGGGTTGTCAGAAGTCAGCCTCTTGTAAAGGAAAAACCTCTTTTTATTTGCAATTCATCTTCAAACTGTATAACTACTTAACACATTGTTCAAGAAGCAGGTTACACATTCAACACTTACAACCTCGTCAATCTAACAAACAATACATATCCTTATTATATCAATTTTCTTTGATTGTTAAACATTCTCTAAACAAGCTATTCTGAAGCACTTTTATCAACTTAACACCATTTAACTATTTAGCATTCTTATGTTAAAAAATGCTTTAAGATTAACGTTTTATTATGAGCCTCATATTAATAAATTGACATGAACTTATTCATAAGTTAATTACTGGTAAAACTGGCTTGATCGATTAGTAAATATAAAGATGCCTCTGAATGATACTGAGACGATCAAAAGTTGATTATAATTTTAATCTTAATATCTATCCCATTAGCTCTTAATTTTTAGTATATCTTTACACCACATCCGCTCTTAATGCTAAGTTTATAAGCACCTAAAATTACTGCTATCGATCTTTTGAAGAAACTAGTTGCTGTAACTAATCCCAAAATCGCTTTCCATTCTAAAGTTAAATGAAATACACGTATTTAAGTGGATAATCATGCAGATAATTTATATAGTTTACGATCATCTTTTTTGATGGGAAAATCTTGGAAATACGTAAAAAAGGGAATTTATTTTTTTCAAGCATCCACTCCCTAATTAGATTAAATATAGTATTAACGGCCAAGAACGTGGGTGAATGAAACTAAAAAGTACTCTAAAATGAACGTTGATTATAATGACATTATATTACTTCCATTAGCTAAAAAGTCAATTGCATTGCTTAAATACAATTTATTATTCTTGCTGGTGAATCTGGTTCAAATGCATAATCAAATTAGGTATTTATTTATGTAAAACGATCAAACGAAGAATTCTCCTAGGATGGAAAGTATTAAGAAAAGTGTTTAAATTGATCATGAGTAATGTGCAAATGAACCTAAAACGTAAATTGTATTAGAAATATATTCGATCTGTTATTACCTACTCGTACATAGCAAAAACATGGACACTTAACAAATAGACAATTAACAAACAACATGTGGCATAGAGAGTAATGAGGCGTTCTGTGTGAACAGTCTCTATCAGTGACCAAGTGAAAATTTAAAGGACAATAGTTCTTGATATAGCGCGTGTAGTTGCGCGAAGAAAATGATAGTGGGCTTGCCAGTATGCCTTCAAGAAGATGAAATGAGGGGGAGAAAATTTATGGACTGACGATGAAGAACTATACACAGAAACATAGAATAATGCCAGAATGGGCAAACAATATCATTGTACTGCCAGAAATTATTGCAACAAGCCTAGATAATTGTAGTTAATTAGAAATCAATGAAGTAGGCTTTAACGAATGGTGGATGTATACAAGGTGCACAAGGTAAGTTTATACAATGTTTATTATTATAAAGGTATATTATTTTTAGTTTTTTTTTATCAGTTTTGTTATTATATACTTATTCAATGAATTCATTTTTATACTTACATACTAAAATTGTTGCTTGTGATGTAGTTAATGAGTTATAACTTGTTTTATATCAATACAATAAAATATATTATATACAGTGTTAAATAACATTTTGATTTATAAACACACTCTAATAACGGAAGCCATATTTAAATTAAGCATTATATTTATTCTGATTTATATTATGATAAATCAAAGCCTACGTCAGGGTTTGTGAAGCTGTTAAAAGAAAGGGCAATTAAAAAAAACACATGCATCATGAGTTTAATTATTTTCTCTGACCGGTATAAACAATTGTTTCCAATAAGTGATTAATGAAAGGCATTTGTGCAAAGTGGAATGCGAGTAAGTCTACCCTTCTACATCGTCAGCATAGGAACCGCATTATAGAAAAACACGTAAAATTAAGTCTTCTAATTGCCGTCACTCAATTCTGCAGTTTCCGTTGTTCATGCTTTATCCCAAGACATCACTACACCTGTCAACCTAGGAACAAATATGGTTTCCTACGATCTGCAGGGCAGGAGCCTAGATATTCAAAGAGACAGCAGTTATTGTATATAAGCCACTATTTCCTTGATGATAAATTAATCAATATATTTATTAGCATCGGATGATCAGTCCGATGCTCCTGAAGCCTTAAACTTTTAATATAAACCTAAAATGTACATGCTAAAAATCGTTTTAACCGATTCTATGCCACAAGCGTCTATAGACGCTCTACAATCCCGTGCACGGGAGGCCGCCCAAACAAAAATCGCGTCTAAAGACGCTCCACTTTAACACTTAATATATGTATAACCAATTTTGACTATTTTTGATAATTCAATATTTTGAGCGTACAGTGACATCTCTTGCTGCCATGTTAAAATAATTAGCTACTACGGATTGTCAAGAATTATCGGTAATACATCGATTTTAAAAATAGCTTTTGATTTTTCAAAAAAAAATTACGGAACTCGGGATCTCCCCATACAAAAACTCCTTAGCATAGAAAAGGTTAATAATGTAGGATATATATAATCGTGTCGGAAACAACAGGGTCAGATCCTGTCTGCCCAGAAGTGGGCGACGTCGATGGCGTTACTTCTGGCCATCATCAGGTCTTCCTGGGTGCAGCTATTCGGGCACAGCGCACACTCCAGAAGGTGTGACAGGGTCTGCTCCACGCCGCAGTCACATTCAGTCGGTCCGCTGTAAAACTGCCAGGCCCTCATTTGTGTCCTCGTCTTGCATACTCCGGTCCGAAGTTTGTTAAGGGACCTCCATATATTCCACCCTTGGTCATGTCCAGGGGCTAGGTCCTCTTTCGGGGCAATCCAAGTATTCCCCTCAGTTGCGCTTCTCCACATGTTCAGCCGCAGGGTGGCCTCAGGTATCTCCAGTTCCGTTGTCGACTGTAGGAAACTTCTTCTTGATTTGAGCCGTGTAGTTATCTTTTGGTACCCAAACATAGGGTGGAGTGCGTCGTGGGTTGCTTTGGTGAGCTCCCTTTTGGTAGTAACTTCTCGCCGTATGTTTGGTGGAGCAATGCCCGAGAGTTGATATAGCTTTGATATTGGGTTAGGTTTTAGGCACCCCGTAACCACCCGGCACGTTTCATTCAGAGCAATATCCACTTTCTTGGTATGGGCAGACCTCGCCCATACTGGCGCAGCATACTCGCCAGCAGAGAAACGTAGGATAAGGAAAAGTAGGTAGAAAAATGTAGGATAAGGAAGGTTGACTGTAATTTAAGTCACATTACGGTAAGCACTAAGTAAATGTACTTTGGCGAGGCAGGTGCCGTCCCCGGGCCGCATTTTTCAACTCCCGATTTTTAAAATCGTTGCGCCATAAATTAGACGAGATCTTTTCGCCATCAACTCAATCGAGTTAATACACTAATTAAAATGCCTTCCTACCGTCGTTTATCGCATTCATAAAAAACATATACGGAGTTTCATTAAATATAATAAATTAATAACGAAAACCGGTAGCAGAGCCGCAAACGGCTACCGAATTACTTAGCCCGTAAAAACCTGTCTAGAAATCAACGAAATAAAAAATGTTTTCGGTTCCCATCAGGTGTTTCGAATCGCTGTAAATTAATACTGCATTAGAAGATCAATAAGATGCTGTTAAGAGTAATTAAACATCCACATAAATCTACTACTAAATACTTTTATAGCTCCACAGGTATTTTTTCGCTTAATATATATTTAGAACCACTAAAGCTGTATATATAATGTAAGCATTGCGTGTGGTCTGGGACTTGCTTCATCTTCTTTAATTAATTTATCTTTTTTTTTAAGAAATAATGTTATTTTACTTTGTTCTGTATTTCTTTGTTCAGTAACTAATTGGAGGTTTTGGCAGTAAGTCAAATCAATTGGCAGTAAATAAAATTAATCGGAAGTACACTATATAAATTGGCAGTAACCACTTCTTCTTCTTCTTCGTGTCAGCGACGTCAAATTATTTTTTCCGAATATCTGGCAACATCTATAGCTCGTGTGTTGCCCAGCATTAGGTCCTGAGATGTGCAACTTGTTGGGCACATGGAGCAGCATCGTAGGTGTGAGGCGGTCTGCAGGTCTCCACAGTCGCACAATAGTGTCTCTCCCTGCCGAAGCATTCCCCACCGCTCGAGGTTGTCCTTTGTTCTACCAACTCCGGTTCTTAATCTGTTTAGGGATTTCCAGGTCGGCCAGTCAAGGCTCTTGCCAGTTGGGAGGCCTTCCTTTGGAGTAATGAAATCCTCTGGTGCGATTTGTTGCCAGAGTTGGAGTCTCTCATTTTCAGGGCCGGATGTGAGAGGTTGTGTGGATTTCAGAAAGCTGCTTCGAGACTTCAATCTTGGTGTTGGGGGTAACCACTGTGTCAAAATGAATGTATGTTCAATATTGGTAAAAAAATGTGTAACATTAATAAATAATTAACCCACAAAATTTAAACCTAACCTAACCTGTTATTAATTAACATTCATAATTATTTCCTGCCAATGTATTATTTTTCTACTGCCGATTGCAATTTTTCTACGTAAGTATTTATAATGACCGTTTGCTAAATAATTACTACCAAATAATTCAATTAAATGCTGACATTTAACAATAACAATATTTGAAGTTATACTGTAAATGTGTAACGTCTGCAAAGGTTCGAATATCACATACACGGATTATTTTTCTCAGAATAATTTATGAAATAAATGTCATATTAGATGGTATTTGCTTAATATTTTTTGTGTATATATTGCCACCTTTCATTTGAAAATTTTACCACATTCAACAATAGAATTGGTCATTGTTAAAATTACAAACGTTTTCCAACATATTTCATACATACGAAATGATTAGTCAAAAATGAATTTATTGGTCACTTGAATGTAATCTAAAGCAATTTAAGCTGAACATTATTGATGTATTAGTTAGAACGCGTTAGTGTAATTACATTTATTGTAATAACATGTTATTTATAAATATAATGCTTAAATGTCATTTGGGCTAAATACAAAAACATACTGAAAAAAAGAAAGCGTTTTGAACTGCGCATTAGTGAGTTCATAAAATGAACACTTTATTATTATTATTAATTAAATATACACATACTATACATCAAATTCTTTATACGCATCAATTCATTCAGAAAAATATCGGCAGAAGCGGGATGCGAACCGCGGACCTTGGAACCAACTTTGCCCAGGTCTTTAATACCGCTTAGCACTCTCGGCTATTTCTCCGCCTGAGCTGACACGCGTTAGAACTTGTATTTATACCATTGTTATCATCGTACGACGAAAGATGTCTCTATAGTATATATTCAGAGTATGTATATTATTATTTTTTATCATTAAATCAGTCAACATTTATTTACAAGATTTTTTAAATATTATTACTTTCCGACAGTTTATTTATTTTAGTAAGTACCACTCGTGTCTCCAACCGAACTATAGATTAAATGGATGAGAAATAACTTCTTGTAAGTCCTACGCGGACTTTACAACCAGTTGTTTACTTGTGTTACTGATGAACAATTTTACCTTCTTATATTGCTAATGCCACTACCTCTTGTTTACTCGTACTTCCATCCTTACTTCCACTACTTCCATGGACTCAACTAAGTCTCTTGTCGTTAATCGATATGAAGTTGAAGATGAAGGCGACACATTTGATTTTATTAATGATTTAACATTTGTTAAAGCGAGCTCGGAGAAGCTCAATCACGAACACGATCGCGTTTATATTTAGTCTGGCCATTAGCGGGGTATAAAACTCTCAAACGGGTATCGAAACGGCGATCTCCGGATTCGGAATACAAGGGAGATAAAGGTCGCCGGTGGAGGAGCCGGGGCTCGATAATTAACGCGCCCAATCAAAAGTTAATTTGAATTAGTTATTTTTTGGTTAGTTTCTTTTTCGGGCGATCGGCCGGCGTTTTGGAGAACGGGTTTCGGAGCGGTCCCACTCTAGGCATTTCGACTGGACCCGAAATGTTAATAGCGAGAGACTGTCGTCAAAGAAAACGTTAAATGTATTATTATAATAAAATAATAGTCCTTGAAAAGGCTAGAACTGATATATTTGCTGTCTACTATAAGACTCTGGAAAGCACTCTACTAGGTTAATGTATCCTGATAATTGAGGTTGAAATAGAAGGACGATGAGGTGTGGGCAAGATGAATATTTACTTGCATGAGAACTTATTTTAATTGACTTTTAATTGGAACACTTAAGAGTTGTTTCAAGTTGTATTAGATAATAAAAATTTACTCTTTAAGGGTAGGGAACCTAACATCCTCTAAATGATGAATAATATAAGAAAGTTCCTAATATTAACAATTTAATTATGCTTTGCTGTAACCATTAAAACAAAAACCCATATATAACTATAGATAATTAGGTTCTAAGCATTCTTAATTAAAGACTTAAAGACCACAGTTTTGCGTCCAATGAGGCCTTCGTCACTTATATTTTGTGAATGAATTGTAACAATACATAGAATTAGCTCAGAACTTTGGGAGACAGAGTTCCCATGATATGAAGTGAGAACCATAGCAGCTGATGAAGAAGTTGTACGATACTTGAGTATATTTTTGATAGTAAATAACTAACGTAAAAACAATGGAATAAATTTACTATTTTTCAGATATCTATGGCAACAGTCTTCAGTCACAATGAGTGTCTCTGAAGTTATTATTTCAAGTTTATACAAGCTGAAAAATATGAAAATAATTTTCAGTCTCGTTACACACTCCACAATTTAGTCAACTTCCATGTATTTACCACATATCATAGAAGAGCTTACAAACTTGATATACTCGTACATTGAATGGCTGATATTCAATAAACGCTTGGTTTTAATATGAAAACTTTGACTAACATCTATTCTTCTTCGTAGTAGTATCAATCCGGTGGATTGGTTTGCAGCAACAGAATCTTGCATCTCGATCTCCATTCCTCTCGGTCCCTCGCAACCTTTTTCAGCTCAGCATAAGCGCTACAATTCATGTCCTCGAATACTTGCTATAAATACTCCCGTCTAGGGCGCCCTCTACAGTTTCTACCCTCAACCATCCCCTCCACAATATCACGAAGAAGACCATCGTGGCGCATGATGTGACCGATCCATCGCGCTCGCCTCTCTGAGATGGTTCTTATTAGGTGCCTTCCTTCCTTGATTATCCTGAGAACCTCATTGTTCGTGACGTGGTCTCTCCAGAAAATTCCTAGAACTCTTATTAACATCTTATTATGACACCTTTAAAAAATAAATCTAAAACATTGTTGCTCTTGCCGAATACTATGTGCCAAACGTTCGATTCTCGACATCTATCACACAATCAATTCTCTCAGTTACAAACCTCTTTTTACGTTTATACTACATTATCATCAAACATTAATTTTGGATGCTTTAAAACTCTTCATTTCTAGCATTCTCCTCGTGGACCGTCTCCACATCCTCTACCTGTATACCTGCCGACAGATACCGGCTATCAGCTGATCTCTGTGCCGCACCGCCGGCCTAATTGCCGTCCATTGACTTGCCCAAGGAGGTGTCCTGAACTGCTTCTGGATTGACACAAACTAGCCTTTGATTGCTCAATCCAAACCTTCGAACTGATCAACATCTAATAACTCGAGACTCCTCAGTTTAATGGATTATTTTAACGACATTACTATATCATTATAATCATATATATCATTAAGGTTATCAACTGACAATAGTCAATAATAATTGGTGAAACTGCATAATTATAATTTTAAATTAATTTTAATTAAAAAATGCGGGTTTTACCCGCAAGCATGTGTCTACTAACGTAGAAACTAAAACTTATACATACCGATATAAGCCACTGGCAGTTTTTAATATAATCATTATTAAAGATGGTATCCTGGAAGGCCGAAACATGTAATCGCTTAAAAAAAACTAAACATTTTAATTTAATATTTTAAATTAATTTTAAATTATGATCATATATCATATGTTCAGTGATCATAGATGATTGTATGACTTTTAAAAAACATTAATACGTTCTCTACAGATTTCACAATTCCTCGCAAAGATTAAGCATAGTTTTCTCTTAAGATAAAAAGAGCAAAGTAACTTTCAGACTTTCAATACAATGCAAGCTTGCTTTAGAAAATAATGTAACAAATAAAGAGTTTTAAATACTTAAGACACTACGGAGCATTAAATTTTGACCACTAAACTCGAAACTTTGTGAAATAATTGTACAATTTTTAGAATATAACTATTCAATAAGTTTTTTTTCAATGATTTTAGCATTCACTTTGAGATCCATTATAAATTATAAATATCCATTTATTTACCTTGTTCTTACATGGATCACGTAAGATAAGTTCTCTATTAAGAGACTGCAGTTTTTTTTCTTGATCCTTGCAACCCTATCAGTCTCCCTCCCTTATCATTCCCCTATAGACACTCCCCCACCCCCTCTCCTACAATAAATAGGTTTGACCACTTATAAAATACTATCGCAACTCAGTTATCTCTTAACAAGTGATGGATTGAGAAAGGCTACGAGTTAGTCGAAATTTCAGTTTCCTAATTAATAACTTATCTTACGTGATCCATGTAAAAACGAGGTAAATAAATAAATATTTATTATTTAATAAGCCTTCTAAAAGGGACGGCTATAATTCTCAAATAAAAACGAAAAAAGCTTCTTAATATGAGTATCACCAATGCGTGGCTTAATAATATATTTTTCAATCTCAAAAACATAAAATAGTGTACATACAATATGTGTCCACTGAACTGACATGTTCTATTTCACAATTCTCTCGAAAAAGGTGAACTTCTAATTAGTTAATTATTTAACGCTGATTGACTGCATATAATTAATTAGGCCACAATGTTTGCCGAGTTACCGGAAGCTGTGTCTAACGATACCAATACCATTTAGTGACTATGTACCGGTAAATATACTTTCCTAGTATCGGTTCTATCGGCTAACTAAAAGAGACAATTATTTACTTGAATAGACGAACTTGTGAAATTGTGATACTGAAATGGTAAGAGTTAAATTGTAGAACCAATTGCACATTTTTGAAGCAAAAGAGAAAATTATATGACATAGTTTATCCCAAGTAATAATCATATTTTTAAACATTTTTAAATATTTACTCTAACAAGGATCAGCTGTTTCTTATGTAGCAGTCTACTTATAATAAACGCATACACGAGAATATCGACGCATGTTGATAGTGATTCTGAAGACTCATCTGTGGAATTCTATGACGCTTTCCATGTAACATATGGCTCAGCGCTGCATGAAGAGTGTTGATCCGCCAACGTCATAGACTACAGCCCGAGATTCACGCATCATCCTTATTATTGCAGGAATTTACTATGAATGGGTGGTCTTCACGGGACGACTTTCGTCTACCACCAATTTCGATTAATAGGCTATGACTGGCATTTTACGCGTGAAGGATCAAATTCACATTTCTTTTTAATCTCGTAGGAAAGAGGATCAAAAAGAGTGGAGATTGAGATGCAAGATTTCGTTGCTGCAAGCCAATCCACCGGATTGATACTACGAAGAAGGTCATTCAGATAATTTAATTTTATGGTTATTTGTACTTTGCGTACGTTGAACTCAAAAATCAAGAAAAATAAGTGTATAAATATTATAATATTAATGAATTTGATTATATTCATATCCATTGCTTAGAAAAATGCTTCCTGTAAGGCTTAACAAATTCATTAGATCGTCCGAAACACGAGGCACACAATTTTTTATTTAAAAAAAAACAAATCTTTTCACAATCCAGCGTTGCTCAACCGTCTTCTACACCTTTGGTTCTCAAAGGCTGTCACATTTCCCAAGTATGAGTACACATCAAAGGGTGCTCCCAGTTCCGCCCCCAGCGTATCCGCCCCCGCCCTCAGCCTCCGAGCCACGTTTAATGCCTCGCTTAATTGAGTTACCTGAACCCGTTTAACGTGTCCTGCCGTTTGATATCGGGACGCAAGCAGGCCGCTTATTAGGACATTAGACAGGGCCGGTATTTTTATGTATTTACGTATAACACTTAGGTACTATTATATGGCACTTAATGCTTAGGCGCTAGCTTACCATTCGAGAAATCGTAGTTTCGATCCTTAAAAAAAATCGTAAAAAAAACATTTTGAAAAATATTATAGCGCTTACACGAGTAGCTCTAGCAGTATTATGGCAGAACAAAAAACAATTTTAACGACAGGGAAAATAAAAAAAAAAGAATAATCAAGGAAGATAGGCACCTAGTAAGAACCATCTCAGACATGCGAGCCCGATGGATAGGTCACAACATGCGCCACGATGGCCTTGTCCACGACATTGTGAAAGGAATTGTTAAGGGTAAAATCTATAGAGGGTGCCCTAGACGGGAGTATTCGCAGCGAGTGTTTGAGGACATGAGTTTTGGCTTTTATGCTGAGCTGAAGAAGACTGCAGAGGATCGAGAGGAGTGCAGATCGAGATGCAAGATTTTGTTGCTGTAAACCAATCCACCAGATTGATACTCACTATCCCTTCCACAATGTCGTGAAGAAGACCATCGTGGCGCATAATGTGACCGATCCATCGGGCTCGCCTCTCTGAGATGGTTCTTACTAGGTGCCTATCCTCCTTGATTATGCTGAGAACCTCATTGTTTGTGACGTGGTCTCTCCAGGAAATTCCGAGAATTCTTCTGTATGACCACATCTCAAAGGCCTTTTGTCTTTTTTTATCACTTAGCTAGTGTAAGTAGCGTAAGCATATAATCCTAAATAGTTTAACTTCATATTAAATGATAAAAACAATTTAATAAATAGATAAATAAAAAATAAAATAGTACATGTTTTGGATGTACAAAATTACCTTGTATTTGTACTGAGGACCCATTAGCGACAAACGACACAATGTTTTTTGATCCTAACACTTAAACCAGTAAACAACAAATTATAATATTATTAGATTTGAACTTATCCATACAGAAGCTGTGACCTAATAGTCGATCTTACTCCCAGGATCTAATGGTTTCACAAGCGGTTTCAGTGCACACGGGTGAGTGCTTCGAAGCCTACCGGAAGCGGTGGACGAGAGCCGGGGGGGAAGGGGACCACGTGGGAAGGAGCTTTAAAGGCATCTATCTACCTGTTCATAATTCATCGTGGAGACCCCGCGGATGGTGGGTAATTTGTCTAGCAAATTAGGCGCGGACAATATTGTGACGGAAATAGGCGGTAAAAGGATGCTCACAAAAATAAGGAAGTACTTTTACAAGACTTTCATTATTGTACCGCAATACAAATGCACGATTATAATTGCGGCGTGCAGCAGACCCTGTCACACCTTCTGGAGTGTGCGCTGTGTCCGAGTAGCTGCACCCAGGAGGACCTGATAATGGCCGGGAGTAACGCCATCGACGTCGCCGACTTCTGGGCAGACAGGATCTGACACTGTTGTTTCAGACACGATTATATACATATATTGCACGATGATTATTATTTTGGATGTAGAAGTAATTTGTATTTACAAAACAGATTGAGAGCGTTGAACTGACCACACGTAATCTTTAAAAAATATATATTAACTGATACATAAGTATGCCTTGCCTAACAAGATAGACCTCTCACATCCGGCCCTGAAAATGAGAGACTCCAGCTGTGGCAACAAGTTGCATCAGAGGATTTCAATACTCCAAAGGAAGGCCTCCAAACTGGCAAGAACCTTGACTGGCGGACCTGAAAATCCCTGAACAGATTAAGAAACGGAGTTAGCAGACCAATGGATAACCTCGAGCGGTGGGGAATGCTTCGGCAGGGAGAGTCATTATTGTGTAATACCACCTCACACCTAAGATCCTGCTCCATGTGCCCAATAAGCTGCACACCTCAAGACCTAATGCTAGGCAACACACGATATTGCCAGATACTGGGCAGAAATAATTTGACGTCGCTGACAAGAAGAAGTAGAACAAGATAGACGCGGTTCTCGTTCATATTTCTTCATACACAAAATGCCATTTAATCAAAATAGGTAATTGATGAAAATCATCCCGTGAAAATCACCGCAGACTTCATCAAAATTGACAAAAGTACATTGTATGTGCGGTCCTCTTTAGATCACTTACGTTAAGCAACATTAGACGCGGACCAAAACATGACAGATAACCGAATCTTGTACACACGCGTGAAGTATGTTGAGTTCATCTGACTTAAGTACTAATTAAACAGACTTCAGGAGCATCAGGCTCAAAAAACAGAACTCCCTAAAAAATGATGATAAATGTGTTAAATATGTCTCGGATACTAAAGCTCTCTGTCAGTGCAAATTTTAGGGGGTGGCGAAGTGGGTCGGTGCTCCAGGGCGTCGATTAAGCTAGGGGCGCCGTGGTCAACCAATCTTGCTTAGATTTTTTTAAATATAAACAATATATGGCGCCAGAAAAAAATTGCCCTAGGGTGCCGCAGGGTCTAAAGTCGGTACTGCTCTCTGTTTCTCAAAATTCCCAGATTCTCGAATGATTTGTTTGTACTACAATTATTTTACATCGTCCATTGCATAACACTCTTAACATGACCTTTCTATCAACTGGACGATTTTTCTACCTTGGCGCCCTTCATTGTTGCCAGTTACGAGTATCATAAGCCTTCCTTTATTATTATAGAAGAGATGTGTGCATGAGTATGTATTTCTTTCGGCTAGTGCGTGGCGTGTTCAGAAATCCTGATATTTTGTTAGTAATCAATTTGTCTTTTCTTGACAATTATTTAAGGATTGGGACGCACAGATTTTTTGTTCTTCCTAGAACTAATGCTAACCTGCCAGAAACTATGCCTGTTGGGAGAGTGATCAGATTATTCAACCATATCGCCTCGAATATTGATATGTTTCACTTGAGAGAAGCCCAGTTTCGACATGAGCTCCACGAATTAATTTATCAAAGTAATTTCATGGAGTCCTCTGTTTAGCAAGCTTCAGGACTATTTAATAATTGTTTTTAATAATTGTTGTTGTCTTTCTTCTTTTCTATTACTTTAGGTATGTACTTATGATCAAGTACATAAGTTCATACCTATATTTTATGCATTGTTTCTTCTACTTTCTTGTACCTTGGAACTTATTTTTTGTGTTTGTTGTGTTTGTATTGATTTATATTGATTATTTCATTATTTACGAACTCAATAAATGAACGTTTGCAATGTTTGTAAATTTAAAATAACAAACAACAATGAAAATAAAAATATATCAAATATTTTCCCTGTAAGAACAAAATATTGGAAAAAAGAAAAAACGTACCATTGAAACACTTTTCTGAATATCTTGAACTTCAAGCATTCATGAAAAAATAAATAAAAAATATAAGATGTATACTATTTATTTTTCAGGCGTTTTGTAATCATCGTTTTCGCAGCATCTCTTCCCTCTCACCAGATTCATTAATTCGGCTTTGTACGTCCACCTTAACGCTGAGCAATAATAACTGGCGTCACAGTAGACAGAGGGAGGACCCTTATCAAGCGAATCTGGTACCAAATCTGATATCAGGCAGACTGACGCTCGAGATCCGGGCAGATTACGTTGTTAAGTAATCGATAAAGAGGATTTCAGGCCTCATGGTTATTCAGCGGGTCGGAGTATCGTCAGGAGCCTGAAGCCTCGCCTGCCTGAGCCTTAGACTGTGCCCCCTGTTGCCTTCACACCCCTTATCATTTGCTACAAACAGAGCCGCATCCAATACAGTAGCTGAAAATACAAGACACAAATAAATTCGTGATGATTCCTTTATTGCCAATCAATGTATGAAAACAATATGTTTATGTTGATAATGACTTCCTCTTGGTTGTATTTTAAAATCATATCCTTAGTTATTTTCTAGAGTGTACTAGTAGAGTGGACAGAGTTCGAATTGAGCATATTCGGAGTTCATTTCGCCCTCATACTTGAAAAGATAAGGGAAAACCGCCTAAGATGGTATAGGCATGTAACACGGAGAGATGAGGACCACATGAAAAAAGCCCTCAACATACCCACGCTGAGAGGAAGACCTAGAAGACCACAGGCAGCTTGGACTGTAACTGTAGACAAGGATTTGAAAACTCTGGGTTTGACCAAGAATGCTGCGCAAAACAGACAGACATGATGAATGTGCACCAGGAGAGCCGATCCCAGATGCTGGAAAAAAGCGAGGCTAAAGAAGAAGATCCTCTGTTTTTTTCTGACATTATTTTTTCTCATTCTAGCTCAACACTACATAATTACTCTTTTATCACTTGTCTACCCAGCTCATGATAGGGCACGCCGCTTTGGACGAAGTATTGAACTCTTTTTATCATTTTTTTTCCGATTTAATTCATGACGAACGCTTCCAGAACTCGAAAAAGACTCTCTGAGACTGCTAGCTTTATTATGTTTAAAAATATATTGCATCTTCCGAATCAATTAAAAAAGCAATGAATATCTGCGACAGATATTTATTTACTTTTTCGTTGAGACTCGATTTTTCTTTTCCATCTCTTTTCAACCAGTGACTGCGATTCTGATCTCTTAGACGGGCTATTTCTCTTTAGCATTTCTGCCCAGTTACCTCACTTGTTCAGAGGGAACTTTAAGTGGACTTGCTCATCATCAGAGAGACTTAACGGCAACATGGAAGAGTAAACCTAGATGTAATTATAATAGCTTTTGTTAGTAAAGCAATGAAAAGTTATTGTATTTGACTTCACAAGTAACCTTATAATTAATTTCTAAGCAATGAAGTTGAAAGAATATTTTAAGAAATATATTTTTAGCATAATATAACCACTTTAAAAATCAGTTAGTGTGAACAATGCCATTTTTTGAGCAACCTAGTTATTCAATGGATTCCGCGAAATAAATAAAGTAGCCAAGATGTCAATAATCTAGAAGTGAGATTTTTTATTGTTATTGTGTAATATTAGCTTTTAACTCAGTATTTTTATTAGACATATTATATCACGCAAATATTGTTGTTACAATCTCAGGTGCCGAACGTGATGTAAACTGTTGGCTCGGATATAACACGTGCAAATCATTTACATTAATATTCAAATGTTTATTTCAAATACATAATGCTGTCCACATACATCGATTTATTTAATAAATTATGTCAGACTCTAGCCAACAAGTTTTTTTAGTTAAACTAAGTTTTTAAACCATTAAAATATTTAATCCAAGGAATTGAATAAAAGTAGATCCGGCTCTGTAAAGCGACCTCTTTCGGTCTTTCCACCTAAGGTATCAGCTAGAGGGGCAATTACTTCTCACTGTACGAGTATATTGCTTTGTTGTCGAAGATACAGACGGTAATGTTGTACCCATATAGAACAGTTAAATGCTCCATGGCAATCAACTGAAAGAAGGTTAATGCAATAATAACAACTTGATGTTTATTGATTTAAATTTGTTACCAATTTTACAACGCTTTAATTTCAATTCAATTTCATTTATTACGATCCTGAAATAATATATTATACAAGATTAACAATTTATAAATATAGGTATTTATGATTATTAACAACAATTATTATAAAATCCCGAAGCTCGCTAAACAAACTCCACGAAATTACTTTGATAAATAAATTCGTGGAGCCCACGTCGAAACTGGGCTTCTCTAAAGTGGAATATATAAATATTCGAGGCGATATAGTTAAACAATCTGATCACTCTCTCAAGAGGCATAGTTTCTGGCAGAAATTTATTAAAGAAATTTCTTGTCAAGATTCGTTGAAACTTCTTGTTCCGTTTTGTGTCGCTCGTGACTAAGGTCATGGCACTAACAAGCAAGCATTCATATACAATCATGTTTTGTACATACATGAGTACATACTTAAATATTTTTTTTATATAAATTTTAATGTTTCACTTTTGCCACTAATAAATGATTGTTTGTATCTTTTTTCACTTATTTTATGAGTATTTTATAGTAACTTTAAAAATCTCCGGATTTTAGTGAATATAATTTATTTGGGTAAATAGCAAGAAATCATGTAAATTTTCTGGTCTATAAGCTTATTAGTTAAAGTTCTTTTAATCACTGAAATCAATTACTTATTTGGGGAAAGCATGTGAAACAAAAAACAATTCAAAAATTATATATTATTTAGATATATATTCTAGCTCCAAGTTATACTTCTGGTCTAGAGTAACGTTCTTTCATTTTGAAAGTTATTAAATAAGTGACTAAATATAAGGTTATCATCATATAACACTGAAACACGCCACAAAAACGAATCACATAAAAAATCAGGAATTTTAACTGGAGGGATAAAATAACGAGGGAAAACACAGTCATGATACTATTAGCACAGGCGAGTTGCTCCATCCGGCGCGTCGCAGGTAGAGCCTGCGACCAGCTTTTAATAATGAAACCTCCCTGAGGGTATGAGGAAACCCAGCGGCGCAACAAGGGCGGCATTTTTTAAAGGGCGCCAATTGTATAATACAAATATTGATTCTTTATTCATATTGTACTCCCAGCATTGACATATTTCTTTTAATATATCAATGCTAGGAGTACCCCTAAAAGATTTTAAAGAGTTTGTAAACCTTGAAAGTACGATCATCTGGGATGGCAGAACAAAAAGAGAAGTCAACAGTCGCATACATCAAGCAAGGCTAGCTTTCAATAAAAAACCAAACATTCTTGAGTCAAAGAATATTAATTTAAGGCTCCGCAAGCAACTTGCCAAAACATTTGCTTGGAGCATCTTAATGTACGACTGTGAGACATGATGCTTATCTGAAAGTAGTAAAAAAAGACTAGAGACCTTTGAGATGTGGCCATACAGAAGAATTTCCTGGAGAGACCACGTCACGAACAATGAAGTTCTCAGGATAATCAAGGAAGATAGGCACCTAATAAGAACCATCTCAGAGAGGCGAGCCCGTTGGATTGGTCACATCATGCGCCTCGTTGGTCTTCTTCACGACATTGTGGAGGGGATGATTGATGGTAGAAACTGTAGAGGGCGCCCTAGACGGGAGTATTCACAGCAAGTGTTCGAGGACATGAGTTGTAGAGGAATGGAGATCGAGATGCAAGATTCTGATGCTGCAAACCAATCCACCGATACTACGAAGAAGATGATTGTATGTCAAAAAGGCTTTGGCATATTTGAGTATCTGTAAAGATTGATAATGAATAAAATTAATTTAAGAAACCATTCTCAAATTAAAATGGTACTCTACACTTTATTGAGATGGCAAGAGTTTCTGATATTTTGGCGTACAGGTAACTGAGAGCGGTGGTCTGCTGAAGGAGCTCGCGCCAAACAGCTGGCGTTTTTATTATTTTGATGAGATTTTTATTTTTTATTATGAGATGAGGATCTTTTGAGTTCTTCTTTTTCCACGTCAATAAATGGATGATGGATGGAAATAAACACGATAGATGGAAAGAAAGACATGCTTATTCCTCCGTAAGTTGACTCCTGATATGTGGCATTCCAAGTAGTAAGAAAATCATGCATCAACTAAGTATTACACAACGTATGCTTGGATCACATGGACAAGCTTGACAAGATCACGGTCCAAACCTAATTAGGAATTCATTAGACATTTGATACCAACTCGATAAAGCCCCTTCAGGCTATTACCGAAAATCCTCTATTTGTTCGCTCGTCTGATTTAAGTAATTATTCTATAATTATACATGTTTGCATCATACAGACAGTCGCTTTATTTCATGCGAGAGGGGCTAGTTCCATACATAGCCGTTATGTAGTCTTTAGGCGCAGTGACTCCCCGCTGCCGCCGGCCGTCACTCTCCACACTTAGGCGCTGTGAGAGAAGATCAAATTTCGTCAGTCTTTTTTGTTTAACGTAAAATAAATTTCAAACGTGCTTCTCGGCGAGTTCTTTGATTTGGCGACCTGCTTCTCATTTATCCACCACGCATATCGATGACAATCCCGCGGTCTGGGGTCGTTTTAATAAGAGGGGATGTTATTTTGTTGCCACGCCACTGTGGAGGCTCCAGGCTTCCTCCATCGCCCAAGGGGATGAAAGGAGGCATCTACCCCAGTCTGCCTGTTCCGGGAAAGCAAGTGCTTGGGTGAATCTGAATTTGAATTAGTCGGCGTTTGAGATTATGTTATTGATGAGTGAGTAACAGATGCGGGGGAGTTCGCAAAGCGTATTGAAGATGTAGTCTATTTTTTGCTGTGATTAATGCTTGTTTACCGGCTTTGAATGATACTGACGCTCCTTTACTAATGGTCATTGGCCGGCTGAAAGCATTTTACATGTCCATACTTGTACATTTATCGACATATGTATTATTTGTATGAATACGCCAACCAGAACCAAAATTGCTTGTATGAATATTGTGGAAACCTTTTTTTTAAACTAATGAAAATATTGCTTAATGGTGATTGATAAATCATGTGTGTGAATTTAATGACTCTTAACATTTTAAAGTTGGCTTACCGCTCCACGTAGAGTGTTAATATACCAACGTTCTTAAACTACACCTTAACGCGAATATATCATTTTTACAGATATAGGTAGTGCTTACGAGACAACTTTTGTCTACAACTAATTTCGATTAATAGGCTGTATAATATTTTAATAATGACTGTCACTTCACGGGTGAGGGGTCAATTTCACATTGACAAGCGGTATTTTTATAATTATTAATTGATTATAATTTATGTCTTTATATTTGTCGGTGATCCAACCCACGATCTACGATTTAGAAGGTAAGCGCTTTCCTTTTTTAAGTCTTACTGTTTTTTTTTTTACATTCATACACGGTTAACATATGACTCAAGTCAAAGAGTTTCTTCATATTACTTTTCTTTAACACAACAAGCAAGTTTTGAAATCTCGCATCATCTGTGCTTAATCGAAAATACAATATAGACTTTTTCCAAAAAAAAAAAAGAAAATATAACTCAAAACCCTTTATTGCAGACATTTTGTGTTTGCTTACATAAAGAAAATGTTTATAAAATTTACGTTTCAAAAAACGCCTCATGCTTACCGCAAAAGTGAATCTCACATATTACATTTATAGAGAATCAATAGTCTTCTTAAAAATTGACGTTGCGTGACTGCCAAGATGCTGTCAAATGACATTGACGTACACTTCACAATACAGCGTTCAGCCATCCATTAAATGAAAAGCATAATAGATTTCGCAGATGAGATTTCTCAATGTCGCGTCTGTGGGTATTCTTTTGCTTGTGTATTAAACAGGCGTTTTTTTTCAGCTTTTTATTTCATAACATTACTCCGAAGGCATTTCTAAAGAAAATGTATTAATAAAGTAACTCTGGGAATTTTATTTGCGAGCTTTTCAGAAAATTATCTTGCGGCACTGAGCTTTGGGTACATTATCGATTCCCAGAAATTAAATGTCAAGTTCAAAAATATTGCAATTTTTCAAATTGTTACTTGATTATTCTTAATAATTGTAATATAATATCTTATACGCTATGGCATTCATCTCTGAACTAATACACAGATGAACAAAATGACGCATTACACTTTAAAAAAATCTACTTCGAAAATAATATAAGTATAAAATATACTCGTATAATCTAACAGTATAAGAACTAGTATTAGTCTGAAAAAACAAACAGAGGATTCGAACTGCTGACCATTACATTCATATCTAATTCATTGCCCATCACACAGACCATTCGGCCATTATCTTCGAATTATGATATTTAGAAATATAATACGATTAATATATTTTGTCATAGATGGCGCTTGTTAAAATGATATGCCTCTTTATTAATTAGCAATCAATTAATTGTATTCACAAATAATAGTTTTACAAACTATATATTTGCAATTATCAAGTAATCGTACTTACATTTTTAAACATATCTTCATCATACATTTAAAAAATAAAACGTAATTTTACATACTATACATCAAATTCTTTATACGCATCAATTCATTCAGAAAAAATATCGGCAGAAGCGGGATGCGAACCGCGAGCCTTGGAACCAACCGTTGCTCTTGTTCATTACCCTAGTCCACTCGACTATCTCCTGCCGAACTCATGCGTGAAATAAGTTGTATTTATACCATTGTTTACCATCATATAGCGATAGATGTCTCTATAGTTTATATTCTGAGTGTGTATAATATTATTTTTTATTATTCAATCAGTCAACATATATTACAAGCTTAATATTATTACTTTCCGACAGTCTATTTATTTTAGTAAGTACCACTTAAATGGATTGATGCGAATCTTCTTCTTCTTCGTAGTATCAATCCGGTGGATTGGTTTGCAGCAACATAATCTTGCATCTCGATCTCCATTCCTCTCGGTCCTCCGCAACCCTTTTCAGCTCAGCATAAGCACTACAATTCATGTCCTCGAATACTTGCTGCAAATACTCCCGTCTGGGGCGCCCTCTACAGTTTGTACCCTCAACCATCCCCTCCACAATATCGTGAAGAAGACCATCGTGGCGCATGATATGACCAATCCATCGGGCTCGCCTCTCTGAGATGGTTCTTATTAGTTGCCTATCTTCCTTGATTATTCTGAGAACCTCATTGTTCGTGACGTGGTCTCTCCAGGAAAATCCGAGAATTCTTCTGTACGACCACATCTCAAAGGCCTCTAGTCTTTTTTTATCACTTTCAGATAAGCACCATGTCTCACAGCCGTACATTAAGATGCTCCAAGCAAGTGTTTTGGCAAGTTGCTTGCGGAGCCCTAAAGAAATATTCTTTGACTTTGATGCGTATAAAGAATTTGATTTATAGTATGTGTATATTTAATTATGTACTAGTAATTATATATACCTTAACCACCGTTTGATAATGCTGTTTGCATTTTTTTTTTTCATCTTTATGAATATGTACAGGTGTATTTACTTTAATTTGATTTTTTTTTATGTAAGCACATACAGGAGAATATATAAATATTATGTACTCGGCGGTGCTTCGAAAAGCGGAACTGACATGGTATGAGGTGAGGAATATGCCGGCTTACAACTGATTCCGTTGCAACAATTTGTGACGGCCATATTATCATAGATATGTAATTACGATATACATAATGAAGAATTATGTATTCAGTTTATAAAATAAATAATAAATAATACTATAAAAAAAAAAATATTATAAAATGAAACGTTCCATCAATTGGCCTATAACGCAGTGTAAAGTGATAGATATCAATTAAAATGAATATTGAAATACTTGAATCGCTTTAATTAAGCTTTTAATCACACCTGGAGATCATTAACTTCGAGATGGACCGTTCGATTGAAACATCTATGAGGATGCTCAGCGACATCCGGCGACGAGAAAAATTAATTGACGATCCTATCGATCGCCGGTAACACTAAGAGAGATGAAACTCATTTACGATGGATGCTTAATGACTATTAGCGGTGACTGTAATCTTCACATTAAATATGTTGAGCCTAGACGATAAGACGCGTTTGCTTCATGCAACTTCCGCAATGCATTAAATTACAGTGAAACTTTGACTTTAATTCATAACACCATTGAGTATGTACTACAAGTATATAGTAACATCCTCATCTCTTTCAAAAGGGTGTTATTCCGTCGCGTGAGGGTAGGATGAGGAGCAGGTCAGCAAACAAAGACTTTCTTTTAGAA